>CM035161.1:148427627-148452627 GCA_020205615.1 Panax quinquefolius
ACAAAACAAATTAGTAGGGGTTTTGATTCATGCGTTTACCGTGCCATTGCCGGTTGTAGGAGGCTTTAAGATATTTCATTTTGGTTTGTAATTGTATGAATGTTAACATTCTGAAAATTCCTCAGTGAAACAAGTCAAAAGACAGGATGCTATTAGTTTCTGTTTATATATATTTTGGTTCCTTTTCTTTTATTGATTCTCATTGAACATAGTCTGCAGTTATTTATATGTAGTCTGTGTGATTGATTGCTAAAGACTGGGTTTTATTTTCTACAGAGATTGAAGCTTAATCATATATAGAAATGCTGCACAGAACTCGGCCTGATGGCTGCAGTCTTGTTGTTTATTGTTTCTTCCATCTGCACTTATATTAAGTTGAGATAAGTAAGAATATAAACCTTTGTTGTGCTCACAAGTTTAACCTTACAACCCTTTAGGCTTGGCTTATTTATGCAATGACCTTCAATACTCTGGATTGATAACATTTTTGCTTATTATTTGGAGGACCTGAATGGAATTCTTATGAGCCTGTCCTAAGCCAATCATTTGTAGCCTTTATAACAAAGCTTGTGTCTCTGACAGACTTCTATATTGAGTTTATGTTATTTTTTCTGACTGAAATGCATTTTTCTGATAAACCTACATCACTGAGGCGTTTTCCAGACTTCATTTCAGATGAAGTGGTCACTTAAGCAAAATATTGCCTGTAATTATGTTTGAAAAACTGGATATACAATTAAAAAAAGCAGTTTAGATGTCCAAATTTTAGAACTTATTGTCTGCTAAACTTTTTTTTTGTGAATTACTGTGTGATGTATTCAAGAGTATCCATAAGTATCACCAATATCCAAAACAGTTAAAGTTTTGATAAAAGCATTTGTACTATGTAGGAATGTATTTTGTATTTTCTGTGTGGTATTAGCTAATTAAATGGAAACAAGTATATGTTGCAGAACATGATTTTTTTGACATTTTGTGTTTGTTATTTTATCTTTGTTTTCTTTATGTTTACTTGATCTTATTATATTTTTCCAGAGAGAATGCCGGCATCAAGAACGTGAAGCTAATTTGGCAAGGAGTTCTACGAACATGAATTGACCACAAGGTCAGGGCTTTTGTAGTAACAGGCTTTTTATACATGTCTTATCATTTTATCCACTGTTTTAAGAGGCAAGGAGTTGAAAGTTTGGATTATTTGTCTGGATAAGAATTTCTGTATCCCTGAACTGGGGAAAAGATATTCACTTGAATGGAATTAATATATTATTTTCCATTCTTGAAAATAGAGAATATTATGGTTGTTCATGTTCAAACTGTTACAACAGAACGACGAAAAGTTATGACATTACCCAACACTTAATTTTCCTTTTGCAACACCTCTAAATTTTAGATTTTCCTCATTCATTTTATTTTTGGCTAAATAAAGAAATGAAATAAAATGAATGAAATCATTAGAGACTTAATATATTTAGAAGTAGTGGGAGAAAGGATACAGGAGGAGAGAGAGATAGAAGAGGGAGGGCACATGTACATCAGTCCTGTTAGTTCTTGTTTAATAGGAAGAGATAGAAGATAAAAGAGAGAATATAAGGAGGTGTAAAGTTCACCACATTTCTTTCAAATATAAGCAAAGAAATATAACATAACTCAACTTCGCTCTAAAGTATACTGTAAGAATGTAATAATATGTATATTCTTATTGTCATTTTTTGTTTGTTAGTAGCTACATTTTATACACACAAATGATAGCCCTAACTCTAAAAGGATAAACAGGAGAGAGGAAAATACAGGGAAACATAAACATGGAAATGCCTAATATCTGCTAACATAGACAGGGAAATGCCCAACACCTAACAAGGAAACATGTTTTCCTTATTATACATGTTATAGTTTTTGTCTTCCAACACTCCCCTCAAGTTGGTGTATAGATGTCTCAAGACACCCCAACTTAAAACACGATGGATGAAACATCTTATTACTAAGACCCTTAAGTAAGAATATCTAGTGTTCTGATTTTACAAAGCTAGTAAGACCACTAGATTTTTTATAAAAGGTAAACATATCAATAGATTCTTAGTTAATTTTCATTGATAAAATGTACAAAATTAATACCGATAGCACTCTAAAATAGGAATGCTTAGTTCTGAAGAACGGACCATTATCGTGTTGCCCCAATATTAAACCAAAACTGTTAATTTAAGTGCGTTTGCAATACTTAATGGTAAAGGACTAACTTTGTTAGAGCCCCAAAATAACTAGGTGTCTATAGGCCAGTACTTTTTTTGCGCAAAGAAACTAATTTAGTTGTAACACCCGGATCTCAACAAGGTTGTAACAAGGAAAACTCGAAGACCACATTAGTTTTTTTCATTTTATAAAAATAACGATCAATGGGACTTGACTATATTTACTCGAAGCACTAGATCTTGCCATCACCATATTCTATCCAATTAATTTAAGACTTTTATTTTACTACGCAAATCTTTTCCAACTTATTAATAAGATTTCTTTTTACATTCCAACCAAAATATATGAATAATAACTTTGATGTAGAGCTATTAAGGCGATCCCCATTTTATAATAAAAGTGGACCCAATCGAGTGGAAAAAGCTTTAACTCTTCGGTCTTATACAATATCATAAATAGGTTTTTTATATGACCGTAAGTGAAGTATTGGTTGAATTGATACAGTAGTTGTGTTAAAATAGATTGAGGAGTAAATCTTAAGAAAAAATTTTCATAAAATTTTTTAATAAACCTTTGCTAGGAGTAGATTTGAGATATCTCTAATATCCCACATTGTCTAATTTAATTTCTATAAATAGACAATTTCAAGTAAGTGAACTTGTTAATGTGATGGTAATTCGAGGATCATACAATATCTTTACAAATAGATAATGAAACTTATACCCCTTCTTATCCCAAATATATAGTCTAGTATGAAAAGATATATTAATTGTCACAAAATAACCAAGCGTTGATATCTTTCTTTATCAACCGTAGTTGTCGCAGCATAATCACACCTCTACGACTAGAATTTTGCTGATGATTGTTTTTTCATGATAGGAGAATCATCAACAAATTACATTCTAACATGCGATTTACAGCCCAACTGAAGTCGGAAAAGATTAAGGACATAGAAAACTTAGATTGAGGATAGAAAAAAAAATTCCACTAGAAGATCTTGCGTATATCGACTTCAATACCAAAGAGAATATTTCATAAAGGACCAAGATCCTTAATCTAAAATTCTTTGGAAGACCTTACGCTTTGAGATTGAAGCGGCTCTTTATTATTCTTCGCGGTTTTGCTTTGAGATTAACTTATCTTTATTATCCCCGTTATCACAAATCAACATAAACAATAAGAATGGTAATCTTACCTTTATTTGTTTGACAAATAGAGTATGATCTGCTCGACTCTGTTTGTACTCAAACCTTATCATTGCTACTGTGGAGTCTACTAAACCAGGGCTCTGGAGATTGCTTTAAGACCATCTGAGGATTTTCGTAGCTTACAAACCTTAACAGCGTGATGGATGAAGCAAAACCGGTGGTATATCCATGCACACTTCTTCTTCCAAATTCACAGTGAAGGAATGCATTTTTTTACGTCTAATTTTTGAAGATCCCAACCAAAGTTTGTTTACATGAGGATTATAGGTGCGAACAAGAGTTCATCTTAAACTTTCTGAAGCAATTGTCTTACGATAATCAAGTTCATAGGTTTGAGTGTACTCTTTTGCAACTAGTTTGACTTTGAGTCTCTCAACTGTCCCATCAGAATTTTGTTTGACTGTATATACCCACTTGCATCCAACTGATTTTTTCCCATAGGAAGAGTGACTAGTTCCGTCATGTCATTTCTTTTTAGGCATTTTATATCTTGTTTCCAATTCTTATCACTAATTGCTTCTCCACCCCCAAGTGAAGGCGAGATATTGAAGACAAGGAAAAAACAAAGTAGTGGTATGATGCAGATAAATTGCTATAGGCTAGGAAATTAGAAATAGGATGTTGAGTACAAGCTCTAACCCCTTTTCTAAGGCCAATTGCAACGTCAGTATCATCAGAAGAATAAGTAGGAATGTCGGTATCATCAGAAGAACATGTAAGATTAAGATTCTCACCGTTAACATTATCAAGACTAAATTTGAGCAAGGTTGCTTTTCCTTTTACTTTCTTATTCCTCTTCTGTCATTTACGTTGGGGAGTTCTGATGTACTAAGCGATGAATGAGTACGAGCAAGGTTCAAAAGTAGTAGGTGGTGAAATGGTAACTTTATTCTTGTCTTTTTTCGAGCATAGGTTCTCATCTCGGGCTCATTCGTGCCAGTATAATAACTCCCGTGTGTAGAATTATCGGAAACAACAATAGAAGCAGGAAAGTAAAACTTGTAATACCGAAACTCGGAAGGAAGCTTTTCCTCATCAATAACATTCTCCCCCTAAGGAGAAGGTGAAGAAGAATAAAAAGGTTCCAATTCTCAAAAAGTGACATCTCGAGTGACAAAGACTTTGTTAGAAGGACGATGATAACATTTATAACCTGTTTGGGTTGTAGAATACCCAATGAAAACACACCTAAGAGCCTTAAGATCTAATTTTCTCCGAGTGGGAGATTTATCATGAACATAACACACACAACCAAAAACTCGAGGTGAAGGAGAAGGATTGGTTGTGTGTTGGAGAAAAGAGATGGAACTTTTGTTTCCAAGAATTCTAGAAGGAAGGCGG
Organism: Panax quinquefolius; assembly: GCA_020205615.1. Classification (NCBI taxonomy): domain Eukaryota; kingdom Viridiplantae; phylum Streptophyta; class Magnoliopsida; order Apiales; family Araliaceae; genus Panax; species Panax quinquefolius. Next base: position 148,432,364 of record CM035161.1, read on the forward strand.
TTTATAAGAAATCTGTTGAATCGAGCCAAGATCTCCCAAAGAAATTTAAGGATTAACATAGTGAATATAAAGTCATGAGCTACCTCTAGTAAGTATTAATTTTTTCTTCCACTATTCCATTTTGTTCGGGGTTTGACACAAGAGGTTTGAAGAATAATGCCATATTGAGAGAGGTAAGATGCAAAAATATTATTATTACTATATTCACGACCATTATCACTATGGAGAATTTTGACTTTACGTCAAATTGAGTTTGAATCATTTTATGAAAGTTTTGAAAACAATCAAACACCTAATTTTGGACCACAAAATTGAAATCAAGTGACACGAAAATAATAAATCAATAAAGCTAACAAACAATCTATGACCGATCGGGAGACAATTAGAGAGGGCCCCACACATCAAGTATAAATAATGGCAAAAGGTTTGAAATCGATCATTAATGGTAGAATAAGTAGAACGTTTGTGTTTACCCAATTCATACATGATTTACACAAAAATTGAGTTCTCATTACATTGTTTAACTAATGATGGAAATAAAGACTCCAATATTGAAAAAGAAGGATGTCCCAAACATCGTCGTCATTGATGGAGAAGGTCGAGACATGGGTGAGAAGTAGAGTGAAGAGCTTTGAGGGAAGAGGACATGTTAAAGTAGAGAACATTTAAATAATAGAGACCATCAATCGTGACTACCACCGCCAATCCTTTGCCCTATCAACGAAAGTCACCGAAAAACACAATGATTTGGAAAAAAATGATTGAGCAGTGTAGAGATTCAGAAAGACGTTAGACGGATAATAAATTTACAATAAATGAAGGAATATGAAGAACAGATGATAGTGTTAATAAAAGAGTACAAACTACAGAACCACGCCCAAAGATAGAAGATAGAGATCCATCAACGACTCGAACATTGTCTTTTCCAAAACAAGGCGTGTATGGCGTAAAGAGATTGGAGGATATGACTATGATTTGAAGCACCTGTGTTAATGATCCAACTAGGAAAAGTAGATGAGACATTAAGAGCACAAGAGTGTATACCTGATTGTGCATAATGAGAAGTAAATTTGGAACCTTGTTGTCCCGTACTATTGTTATGAACCCTACTACTACTACCGATTTGTTTTGTCATATAAAAGGTAGGTACGATATATATCCGAGGAGGATAAACTTTTCAAAGGATATCAAAGAATTGCACTACACTTAGAAACAGAATTTATGGAGGAGTAACAATAATATCCAAGGAAATATAACAAGATATGGATTTACTGAATTACCAGGGAGATACAATTTATACCAAAGAAAATAAACTTTCAAATGATATCAAGAGATTGTAAAACACTCCAAAATACATGATAGTTAGGAAAAAACAGTAATTTAGAGCAAACATAAAATATCCGAAAGAATATCAACAAGTATAATTTAAAGGGTCAAAGAGGCAGAGAGTTATTCCAGAAAGAAAACCAAATTAATGCAGCTAATTTGTTCTTTAGAATTCACCCAATATTAGCCCACTTAAATAGCAGTAAAGGAAGCTTTTAAGGAACTAACAACATGCATCAGCAAGAGAACTACCGAGCAAAGACAAGTCTGAACGACAAAACAACCCACACAGCCCAGTTGTAGAAACGCAATAACCAGCAAAACAGTGCACCAGTGAAGGAAACAAAGCCAAGATCAAAGCAGGCAAAACAAATAGTGTATTCAATATCACGTTGCTGATTAAGCCTAACTGGAGAAAATAAAGGGTGCAATCTTGATCAAAACACCTCAATACCACTGTAGATGGAAAAAGGAGAGAGAATCGACCGGACTGGAAGAAGTTGTGCCAGAAAAATTCGTCGGAAAGTGGCTCATGCGTCGGTAAAAGTCGGCGCGTGGCGTCGGTAGTCGGCGAGTGGGACTACGCATGGGGGGCGGTGGGTCGAAAAATGGAAAATTCCGATCTGATCGCATGGCATTGTAGAACTCTAATATGGTCTCAATTTCTCCAACAAAACTAATCATGCAAGGTTTCTATGAGAATCTATGATCGGCAGTTGAAAAAGAAAGCATGTGTGTTAATAGATCAAGCTCTGATACCATGTAAGAATGTAATAGCATGTATATTCTTATTGTCATTTTTCTGTTTGCTAGTAGTTACATTTAAACACAAATGATAACCTAACTCTAAAGGATAAATAGGGAGGAAAATACAGGAAAACATAAACAGGGAAATGCCTAACACCTGCTAACATAGATCGGGAAATGCTTAACACCTAACAAGGAAACATGTTTTCCTTATTATCAGGAAAACATGTAATACAAGAAATACATGTTATAGTTGCTGTCTTCCAACATATACTATAGGTTGTGAAGCACTTAAATGTCGAAGTTGCCTTCAGCACTATCCGATCCATCATTATCTAACATTACCCAACATCTATCACCAAGAAGCAAAAAAGACAAATAGAAGGAATTATTCAAAATGTGTCGTTAGTTAAAATTTGGTCGGAAAAGCCAACACTATCATCACATTGAACAATGTAACCTACCAACATTGATTTCATTGAAAATTCTGGTCCTCATTGGACATAATTTCACATATGTAATGGTTTCCTTGGAAAATGCTCATAATGCTCCTTGTGATTTTTCTTTTGAAGGCTACGCATACTAAGGAATCTGATTGTTCTATTTCTTGTTACAAAGTTTTGATGGTGTTGTTATATTCACCTGTCATTTGACAGCTTATACTGTAGTCTCTATGAGTTCCTCCTACAATTAGATGAGTTCTTATTTATAGAATTTCCATTTGTCTGCTATTTTTATGTGGTGCCCAATAGTTGAGACAGCCATAGCTTGGAATTGTTGAACACCACATTGAAAATTGCTTGCGAGGACAACCAAGTTCTATATGCGAAATATTGGGAACCATATCACTTTCTCTATGCACACTGGTGGGGCAGTGCAATTAGCTATCGAATTTTAGCCACAAGTCTGTTCTGAATAACTGGTGAAGAGGATTTCTGTATTGTCATTTGGGTAAATACAGGATACACGAAGATCGTGGAAGTTCTGGTGATTGGTTATTTGTCCTTTCATCAAAGAGCTTCTTCATCACATGGGTCATTGGGTTCATTTGTGAGCTGTGGTGGTCCTCGCTTCATCCTGTATTGTTTAAAAATAGGTTGGCTTGGCTGTTAGCTAGTGCAGGGAGTGGTGACTGAGCTTCTATGTGTTAACCTTTTTGGTTTTTTTCCTATAGTTTGAATGATTGCTCTCATCCTTTCCTTGTCTCATTTGTGCGTTCTCCCAGTGACATTTCTATCATAGACAACTACAGTTGAGGTTGTTAGTCCACCAGAATTTGCAAAGAGAAAATCAAAGATATTGAAGAGAAAAAAATCTAAAGAAAAGAGTGGATTGATGAAAAGCTCCTTTTATACTACCCTAGCCAACTAACTGTCTTTGTTATTACTTGAAGCATATGTCTAATCCATTATTTATACCCACTGTACAGTTTTTGAAATGTTGTGTGTGCATTTTGTGCATGCTGGGGACAAATTATGGCCTTTTGGAAGGAAAAGGATCCACTTGCTGTCTGTGCACGGGGGGCACTGGTTTGTGTGGGGGATGATTAGAATAATATAGGTTGGTTGGGAGGGAGGGATAATGTGATCCAAGGAGAGCAACTCAAGCAAAAGTACGGCCTGCAATGGCAGCCTATACAAGTTGTTGCATTGGTCCAACTACAGTGTCCTCTAGATTTGGACATTAGAACTGCCTTGTATCTATTATGCTGTGGTTTAATGGTTTAAGGTGTAATTATGCTACCAACTTTTCTTTTCAGTCATTGTGCTTCGGGTAGGTAGATTTGATAGGCATTCATTTCCCATTTAATTTAAGATAAAGACACGGTGATTTTAGAGTATCTGATTTTCTTTAGCCGTCAAAGCCCACAAATCAAACTACTCTCTCTCTCTCTCTCTCTGTTTTAAAATATGAGAGAGATTTTTAAGTTTTGTGAAAAGTTAAATTGATATGAATTTATATATATATATATATATATATATATATATATATAGCCAGAGGATCCAGTCCGGGAGTCCGAACTGGAGCAAAATACGGACAAAATTTTATTTATTTATTTTTTTTTTTAAAAAAAAACAACTAAAAAAAAATAAAAATTATGAAACTGAAATTTTTACATAATACAGTGTTTTGGGTGTGATTTGGATACATATAACAAAATATGTTTGTACAGACTGTATATGTCCACATTTTAAGAAAATACGGGAGTCCGGATAGGAACTACTATCTCTCTCTCTCTCTCTATATATATATATATATATATATATGGGGTTCAAATCAAAGACTGTTCAGTTCACGTGGAGCAACTCCCTTTTAGCCTCATGTTGTAGCAATTGGAGCAAAAAAAATAAAATAAAAATTGACCTGAGGCTAAAAAAAGAAGAATTCCACAATGAATCTATTGTCATGGATGGAAATATATATATATATATATATATATATATATATCTGATAAGGATCTTAAGCTCACCCAACTCACCTATATATACCCTCTCTTTTTTTCTCTCTCCTCATTACACAAGTCAGTCGAAAAACAGAAACGCGGATGGGAAAATTCTCGCTCCCTCTCTCATCTCAAAAACTGGTTCGCTCCCTCTCTCATCTCAAAAACTGGTAATTGATCTATTGAAAGAGAATCGGCCCCTTCTCGCTCTCTAAGCCTCAGGAATCTCTGCCTTTTCCCTCTCTCTTCGCTAGCAATCGACGGCTTCGCGAGAATCGGTGATTCTCTCCTTCCACGTCGATTCTAGACCAAGGTAACAAAATCGAACTTTGGGTGATGATTTTCTTGTTTTATGAAGTTGAAATTAGGCTTAGATTCGTTCCAAGTTGTGATTTGGTGTTCAATAATAGCTTTTTAGGGCTTTTTACTTAAAAAGGGCCAAACCTATAATCTGCACAATTATTGTGTTCTCAAGATTAGGGCTTTTGACTCTTAATTATAATTTCGGTGACAATAATTTATTTTATAAACAAGGTGTTAAACAAAAATCGGTAAGTATATGAATTGACTCTTTCATGACATTAATTTTTTCCAAAAGAAGGGCACGCATATGGAGCAATAGTTGTGATAATAGTTTTCACTTCAAAGATAATAAGATGGAACAAAAATTTCTTTATATCACATTTGAGATAAAATGTGGAGTGCTATTATAATCAACTAAATAATGAAGTGTGTTTGTGGTATTAGTATCAAAATTATTTCCACGTATAAGAAATTTTTTTTTATTTTATCATTTTCAATAGAAGCAATGATCTTGCTAATTATTAAGCGGTGCTTCAATTTAGTGTGCATGGGTGTTGAGGTGCATTTAATAGAAAAAAACAAGTGAACTCATCCTCATGTCTTGTTAAGTAGTAGACACATTCCATGTTAATATGTTATATGCATTTATAGTGTATATAAATGAAAATATTTTTTAAATATTATCAAAATATTATCTTTTGTGCCTTACTGTATTAATGCTTGTTACATTATTTCTATTGAGTGTGGACCTAATTATTTATTTAAATTTATTATGGGCGGAATTTTTAAAAATGGATGTCATGAACCATGAAATAGTTAGTTTTGGGGATAGTGCAGAAATAGAAATGGAAATGGAGAGGGATGACTTGAGTGAAGAGGGGTTGTATGTAAACAATGTTAAAACAGTTGTCTACTATCCTCAAGTAAGCCGATGAGTTTACGCCTTAAGCTAGGTCGAGAATTTCAAACATTAGGCGGCGACTTCACACTTTTTTACAATACATATGCAATGCATCTTTGGTTTTAGTGTCTTGAAAGCATCTTGAGAAAAAAAAGAAGGAAGCGGTGAGATTTGTAGGAAGTCGTATGTGTGTTATAAGCAAGGAAAGGGCAAACTATTTAGATGTGGATACAAAAAGAAAAGCGTGGATCTATTAAAGAAGGTCAGAAAGGTAAGAATGATAGTGGTTAAAAGAAATGACATGACGTAGTTACCATAATGATGAGAGCCATTGTCACCCATTATCAACTCTACATAAGAGGCATTTTTACGATCGCATCGTAATGTGTCATCTGTCCAAAATGTTTGAGTCAACAACTTGGCATGGTGAATATACCACAATGCCAACAATTCAACTTTCTTGCGGTCACAAAGGGAGGTATTGAAAATATTGGTTGACGCATGGCGAGATTTGTATAACTTTGAAAGAGACAATCGTAATGAACTAAAGGGACAAGATGGCGATATGTTGAATGAGTACTTGAAGTTAGAACAACAAAAGAATCCTGCATTCACTTTTATAATTGACACGACGTTGAAAAAGGATTACTCGTTGGTTTTGGGCCGATCTGACTTCTGAGGCGGGCTTATAGATTTTATGGCGATGTTGTCATTTTTGATACCACGCACAACACTAATCGTTACTTGAATGATATTTGCACCACTCTTTGGGGTTAATAATCACAGTCAAACTATTGTATTTGGTTGGCTTTCTTAAGTGATGAGACCGTAGATACTTTTGTTTGGCTATTCAAGTACTTTTGGAAGCAATGCCGGTGATGCACCTAAGATGATTATCACCGATCGGGATCCGGCTATGACAAATGCCATTTTCACGCATCATGCCTAATACATTTTATAGGTATTGTAGTTGGCACATTTTGACCAAATTTTTAGAGAAGATTGACTCGATAAAATACAATACTTATTATAAAGAGTTTTGATTGCATTTGGAATTTAGAGCGGTGAAAAAGTTTGACTCAACTTGGGTGGGGTGGTGGAGAAAAGTGAGTTGACTTCTTAATAAATGGCTATAATCAATGTATGACATCCGTTGTAGAAGGTACCGCATACATGTATCATATTTTCTCGGTGGCGTGTCAAGTAGTAGTCAACGAGGAGAGTTCTCATTCATTTTTAAAGATTTATTTCTAAAGGAAATTCATTAGTGGATTTTATGATTCAATTTGGTGGGGCCTTCAACATCAACAACATTTAGAGTTGGAATCGGATAATAAAGATTTGATTGAGAGATCGAAAATGAAAATTGCCGATCATTTCTTAAGTCGAATGGTTGACATTTATACATACTCTATGTATTATAAATTTGAATATGAGATGTTTGAGACCTTGAATTATAAGTTTGAACTTTTGAAGGAGGATGTCAACTACCGTGTATATAAGATTTGGCGAAGGGATGCCACAAAATGTAAAGAGAAATTCATTATGACAAATCTTGGGATTATCTGACATGCGACTTGCAAAAAGTTTGAGAGTTTTGGGAATCCTATGTCGGCATGTACTAGCTTACTTGAATAAGTTTCATGATCTTGACAAATTCTGACAAAATACATTTTAAATAGGTGGACAAAGATAGCAAAATCATGTGGTGTAATTGATGATAATGGTGTGGCGATAAAAGATGACAAGTCATACTTACTCATGAGTCAATTGATTCAACGTTCTTTAGATTTGATTGATAGTGCTCTCACATTGAAGAAGCCACAAATGTATTAAAGAATATTTAGATAATGGATATGAAAAGATCAAGCAAATTATCGTAAGAATGATTCCAAGAAAGAAACAAGAAAATGGAGTGTGGTGGAATTAGTGCATCCAAGTCGATTAACATGACTTCTACTTATGAACATAGTTATATTGAGTGAACCACGTGCGAGCAAAAGGTGTGGCAAAAGGTTGAAGGGTGGCAAAGAAAAGGCTTTGGGGAAAGCAAAAAAAGCAAAGAGTAGACGTTGTCATGCATGTGGCCTAATTGGTGTGACACACGATAAAAGAAATTGTCCGATGCTTAATAATTTGTAAGCAAATTTACTTATTTTAACTTTGTTATTTATTTAAAATTGATTTTAGTATTTGTTTAATTTTAACTTTGCTAATTGTTTAAATGTAGAACTGGAGAATCAAATGATGATGCTACTCAGGATCTAAGTGTAGCTAATGATTATAGTGATCCAACAGAGATTTCTAAATTCTGAGGTAATGATAATATTCATCCAAGTGTATTAAATTTATATCAATATCAATGGATTATGCGAATTGGTTCACTTTTTCATCACATTTGGTATTTACTTGGTTATTTTTTTGTTATTGCTCGCATGATGATCTGGATCTGCGCAAAGAACTATGGGATAAACATATTCTTTGGTTTTTGTCTTCATTGTCATTTTAGTTATTATTTATGGAATTTGCTAGATTTTACGCTTTCCGGAACTCGATGTTTAGTTTATTTGGCATTTCTTTTGTCTCGAGAAAAACTATGCACATTTAGTATTGTCAACACGAGGCGAAAAAGAAGTTTGTGTTATGTAACTTTCGGATCCGCAAATTATCTATTTATAATGCCAATGACTAATTTAGTTCTTCATTTAATAATAATTGAATTGAATTGGTTTGTATTTTTTTGGTATATGGTTGAATGCCATGTTGCATATTTTCTTTGGATTTTCAAATTTTGGGAAGAAAGGTGCGGGTATGGAACAAAAAAAAAATAACATGATATAGAAGGAAAGTGTAGTGTTATATTTTGGTAAATACATATATAACAAAAAAATTATCTTTGGAATAAAATCGGGTCATATCGGTTTTATAAAGCGCTCTCTTATCAAAGACTAAGTTTTTGTTTCAAAGAACTGTCGCAGACCAAATTAGATATCTGCCCCGTCAAGTTTAGGTTGGGGAATTTAACCTCTTGCTCTGGTGATGATATAAACTTAGTTAGAACAAATCACATGCTTTCACAACTTCGTATTGGCATGTGTAAATTTCAAAAGACTTGTATTCAATTGGTTTAAGCTTGAAACCATCGATAATAATAATATAATGTTAAATGACATCACTTCTAAAAGTGAGAAATGTTGATACTCATTGGGCTGGAGAAGGTCGGAAAATTGCGTATCAACTCGGTAATAATTATAATTCCACAATATAAACTCGAAAGCATATCATGATTACATGTCCTTCTTGGACAAGGTTACAATAAACTAACACCAAAATTTAATGAACCCAAATAACAATATTTGTTCCATCTGATAACATGATTAAAATCAATAACCAAGAATCCGAGCTTGTCTTGTAACATGATTAATAAACTATTCGACATCTAGCTAATGAGGCTTGTCTCGTGGATTTGGTTACCTAAAATCACAAGTTGGGCAAATGTCAATGCCATATATTGCATATAGTCGAAAAAAAGACATTGAAATGGAATAGAACCAATTAGCAAGTTCATAATACCATAGAAATTTAGAAGAATCCTTATAAAACAACCATGGATACTTCTTATAAATGATAAAATTAATATTAGATAAATTGAAGTTGATCAAAATTATCTTTGAAGTGAAAAACTATTACCACAACTATTGCTCCATATATTGTTTTGTTTTGGAAAAAATTTCATAAATCTTTGAAAGTGAGTCAATTCATATACTTACGATTTTTGTTTAACACCTTGTTCATAAAATAAAATATTGTCTTTGAAATTATAATTAAGAGTCAAAAAGCCCTAATCTTGAGAACACAATAATTGTGCAGATTATAGGGTTTGGCCCTTTTAAGTAAAAGTCCTAAAAACTATTATTGAACACCAAATCACAACTTGGAGCGAATATAAGCCTAATTTCAACTCATAAAACAAGAAAATCATCATCCAAAGTTCGATTTTGTTACCTTGGTCTAGAATCGACGAGGAAGGAGAATTGGGTGATTCGCATGGCCGCCGATTCTTAGCAAAAGAGAGGAAAAGGCAAGAGATTCACGAGGCTTAGAGAGAAGCGAGAAGGGGCCAATTCTCTTTCAATAGATCAATTACCAGTTTTTGAGATGAGAGAGGGAGCGAACCAGTTTTTGAGATGAGAGAGGGAGCGAGAATTTTTCCATCCGCGTTTCTGTTTTTTCGACGAACTTGTGTAATGAGGAGAGAGAAAAAAATAGAGGGTATACATAGGTGAGTTGGGTGAATCTTTTATTGGGTGAGCTTAAAATCCTTATTATATATATATATATATATATATATATATATATATATATATTTATGATGACAAAGTTAAATTGAGACCAACTATTAGGTGGGTACGTGGTACTTGAAAATTTAGCATGACTTTAATTTTTTATAATTTTAATCAATAAAATTATGAAATATCATGAATATGTGAGCATACTGTACATAAAAGTGACATTGAAAATGAAAATGAAAATGAAAATGAAAATGAAAATGAAAAGATATTCAATCACGCCAAGTCACGGCATGTGCTGCTCTCTCTCTCTCTAGGTTCACTTTTACGTTTTCCCTCCTTCCCCACTTGCATGTGCGTTCTCTTCTTGCTTTCTCTATCCGCCTCCTCTTTTTCTTCTTTCCATTTATTTGTTTATTCCAAAACTAGACATAAGAATAATTTATATTACTATCTCAATTTTATAATAAATAACTCATTTTAACTTTCGACACATGAATTAAGAAATTTATTTAATAATATCATTTAAGAATTAAAATTTATATGAAATTTTATTATTATCTCTTTATGGAAAATTGAAAATTATTAATACAAATGAAAAAGTTACGGGTGATATAGAAAAATAAATAATTTATTCTTTAAAAAAGTTATAAACGATAAATAAATTAAAATAAATTTTTTCTTCTAAAAATATAATTATTATGTAATTGAGGTAGTACTAAATAATGTTTAGTGCTCTTAATTAAGAATTTATTAATAATTGTGTGATGTTATAAATAATAATAGTAAAATAATGACAAATTAAAGATATAATGTCAAACGTTGTAATCTTAAAATTAAAATATATTTTTCTTTATGTATTAAATCGAAAACAATAGGAAACTAATCATTCTCAAGATTTGACATTAAGTCTATGAATGAAATCATCAAATTCTGTGTTATTTGCCTGCCAGCCGGCCTCACAAGTGGCCGACTTTTCTTCTCCATTGGATTAAGTTTTATTTAATCATTTTCAAAATTAAATATACATTATTTCTTTTATTAACTTATTAGTAACTAATACTAATAATATATTTAAAATAAAAAATTATTCTTAAAAATGAAAGTACTGGTCGTTTGACAACGGTAAATCAATCAATTAAATTAAAGTTGGCTTTACTTTCTACTTACTACTTATTTCTGTCCGTTGGGAGTTGGGACCATACACTATCCGGCCGTTGGATACCGTAGGAGGCAAAGGGAAATATGAGGTTTACTTCTTCTTTTTTCTTGTATTTTGGTCTTAGAATAAAGTACTAGTATTTCTTTTCATGTATTAAAGAATTTCATCGGTTTTCTAATTTTTGTGAAATATTTTTTTAAAATTTTTATAAATCGATTATTTTGTATAATGAAGGGAGTATACAATTGCTCTTAATAAACCACCTATCTGAGATCAATTATTTAAATTAAATTAACTCATAAATCAGTCGAGATTGATAACATTATTTTTTGAATGATACACAAAAATGACTATAAAAATATGGATACAAAATGATGTGTCAGATTATAATTAGTAGATGTTTTATCTTTTATGGGCGGATCTAATTGTTATAATTAATAACTATCATCCACGTCATTTATATTTTTTTTTCTTTATATATACACTAAAATATTATTGTTTTTGAAATAACTAACATAACAAAGGCATGTTTAAAGTTTAATTCCACATAATATATGTTAATAAACAATTGAGTAATGTTATGGTGTAAGAAAATATAATTTTTTTTGTAGTATTGGAGTATAATTAGTTGATTATTCAATAATTATAAACAATCATTATTATACACTTGTAATGTTTTTGTAACTACTACTAATATTTTGTCCACACAATTTTCACAAATCTTGTGATTTAAATATTGGACTTTTTGTTTTTGTTGCGGATCGGTTGTGAGTATTGTGTGTGAATGCATATACGATATACGCGATATAATAAATAACCTCATAATAGCATTAAATTAATATGTGTACTTCATTCCAATTAAACCCCGCCTAAACCCCTACTAATCCATCCATATATCCTATTTAAATGCTACAGAGACCACCATTTGTCTATCTCCTGAAAAAGGTAAATAACTCTTCTTTCTCTAGATTTGTATGAGAGGGAAGAATTGCTTATAACTGAACTGAAGCCTCAAGATCTCTGATGTCAAGCGTTCAAGTTAGAAACGGCGAAGCTGGGTCGAGCTCGGAGTACCATAAGCCGTCGGTACTTACTTCAACGGCGTCGTTCAAGTATCGGAAGAAGCCGCCGGCAGCCACCATTTCTCGAACCGGCTTCGAAGTCGACGACATAGTCACCCTAATGCACGGTTCCGATCCTGTCAGGGTCGAGCTCAATCGCCTCGAAAACGAACTCCGAGGTTCACATTTCTCTCTCTATGTATGTGTTTGTGTTTTGTTAGACGGCAATATTTTCGTCTATGTATTTTTCAGTGTGAGCATGTCTCCCTTTTTAGTTTTCATTCCGTTGATAACTATTTCCTATTGGGAATCATAAATAGTAAGTTAGATTTCTCTAATTTTTAAGTTAAAGTTCGTTCTGGTGGTTTTATTAGAGTTAATTATAGTTGGACCTCATTCGAAATATGTCCAGAAAGGACAGTTAATTAGTGGTCTTCTGAAATTGCTGAATTAGAATAATGCAATAATGATTGATTCTTATGCTAAGTTTGGAGTGAGGGAATGGAATAAAGGAATGAATGAAATAAAAATAGTGTATTTGATGATCATTTGCCATTCCAATATAATGAAAATTCACTCCCTTTATTTTTTTATTCCATGTAGAAAAGGAATGGAATGGATATATGTGCCATTATATGATAACACCTACCACTACCAACAACCAAACATACACTTAAAATTTCTTAAAATCATTCAATTTCGTCCTTCATTCCATTATTTCAATCCAAACACAACATTAGGCACAAGCTTGTTTCCAAAGCTTATGCACGCATACACTAGCTGCAAATGGTGACAAAAGTTTGTTTGATCTCCTTGAAATTTTGGAGTCAAATGAAAGCAAATCTGACACTTGGGGTTTTTCTTTGGTTGCTATATGTTTAAACAATATTTTTTCCTCTGCAAAAGACAAGTTTAATTTGGATTTTTTGTTTAAATATTATACTTGTTTTTTTCTTCTTAATTATAATTCAAGTTATTATAAGTTTATGTCTTTTTGTTTTGATGGAAAGTATTTCCTCTAGACTCCCCCTCCAGAATGTTAAGGAGTTTGAATAATTTTGTACAGTATGACCTTAGTTTAACTTTTAAAGAATATGTATATATACTTTTATGTAGAAAAATGATATAAATCTATTTTATTGTGTATTCGAACATTGAGATTGGCTGAAAGGAGTCACACCTAAAGCCTGATGGATATTAACTAGAGAAAAAGATTTGAGTTTATAAATTTTTTTTTTTGTGATGGTCATTATTGGCCAGACTCAATTCTTTTCAACAGTATATATTTATATAATGAAGATAGTTATGGGGTTTTCTAGTTCTAGTGGTATCTTCAAATTTTTTTTATCCTGGATCCCACTACAAATAATTTCCTTTTTTTGCAGATAAAGATAGGGACTTGGCAGATGCACATGCAGAAATCAAGGCACTGAAGTACTCCGATCGCCTCAAAGAGAAGGCAGTTGAAGAGGTACTTTCTATTATTTTGAACATGTGCAACTATACTTTCCTTTTAGCATAAACCTTTTTCATCTGCATATTGTATTCATGCAAGAGTTGCTAAATGTGAAAGAAGTATGAAATTGTCTCGTTTCCTTCCATGTCCATAACAAATGCAATGACATCCAATTTCTCATCTTTCAAATTTTCTCATCTTCATGTGGTTGAAAGCATTTGTTGCCAGTAAAGATAAACAAATTCATCTATTATTTGGTCGGCTATTAAACGGGTTCATCTTTATATATTGCTATGCATCATTACATCTTTCATATATTTAATTAATAAATATTGGCTTTGTGAAGCAGTTTTTGAGCTTGAGTTTTAGCTTAACATGCACAATTTCATATACTGATCTTTATCACGTATACAACAGTTTAAGTAAAACTAATTTTAGTACCATTTAAGAACTTAGCTTGGGAGGGAGTGAGGGGAGGCGAGGAAGGAGTGAAGCTGGAAATAATGCCTGACATAGCAGAGTACTTGAATCCCCCTTATGTTAAATGTACAATTTGATACTTGTTTTGTCCAGGTAACCACTTGTAAGTAATTATGAAGATAAGACAATATGTTTAGAGCTGTCAATTTTTATTGACATTTTCTGTTTAAGTTGTTTATGTTAAGAGATCTTCGTATTAGTTAGAGTTAACCTTACTAAAGTGTGCATCTCTGTTGATGCAAGATTGAATATTTAAAGTTCTTATTTCTTTTACCAGTCTTTTCAATCTCTAAATTACCGGCAATATCCGTTATATACATGATGGTATAGATACTTTTACTAGAAGTCTTTTTTCTCATAAACATTCTCTGTGGATGCGATTCTAGCTAACTGATGAGCTACATAAAGTGGATGAAAAGCTAAAACTGACTGAAGCCCTCTTGGAAAGCAAGGTATCATTAATAGATAAGTTTTGCTTTGTTGAATAACATTTGTTCCTCTGTATATCGTTTAGCGGAATTATTTTGCATGAACTAATCATTCGTTGTTTTTTTACAGAACTTAGAGGTTAAGAAGGTAAATGAGGAGAAAAAAGCAGCTTTGGCTGCACAATATGCTGCAGAAGCCACCCTACGAAGAGTTCATGCTGCCCAGAAAGATGATGAGATGCCTCCTATTGAGGCCATCATTGCTCCATTGGAGGCAGAGCTAAAGTTGGCTAGGCTGGAGGTAATGCCACTAGTAACTTAAATCCTCCTTTGACCCTCATGAAAATTGCTGCCAGTATTAGTGGTTTGCTAGTATTAGCACATGAAGAGTAATAAGGATGACTTAACTTGGGTCAAAAGAAACAAAAGGTGGAATATAAAATTATAGAGTGAATACAAAAATTTTGTTTTCTTCATTTAATCATAAGCTATTTGGCTTGTTAGGTAGCAAAGTTGCAGGATGACAATAAAGCTCTAGACTGGCTTACTAAATCTAAGGAGGCTGCTTTGCTGGAAGCAGAGAAAACTGTTCAAATGGCTATGGCAAAAGCGTCCTTGGTTGATGATTTGCAGAACAAAAACCAGGAGCTAACAAAGCAGATTGAGATATGCCAGGTTTAATACTTTTTTGTAATTTTCTATTGCAGCTTACTAATTAAGTTACTGAAGGTAGGTCTGGTCGTCCATACTTAGTCTAGTATAAAATGTTGTGACCAATTTCAGGAGGAGAATAGAATCTTGGATAAAATGCATCGACAAAAGGTTATAGAGGTCGAAAAGCTTACCCAAACTGTTCGTGAGCTTGAGGAGGCAGTTTTGGCTGGTGGGGCTGCTGCAAATGCTGTGCGTGATTACCAACGGAAAGTGCAAGAGATGAATGTAAGAGCCTATCATTTTTGAATAATTGTTGTTAACATCTTTTAACAATTTCGTTAGAAAATGTTTCTTGTTGATACTAACTGCAAAGGTTTGGTAGGAGGAGAGGAAAATTTTGGACCGGGAACTGGCTCGTGCAAAGGTTACTGCAAACCGGGTTGCCACTGTTGTTGCAAATGAGTGGAAAGATGCCAATGACAAAGTAATGCCAGTAAAGCAATGGCTTGAGGAAAGAAGATTTTTTCAGGCATGCTTGTTCGACTACATGTTATCATGTCCTTTGAGAATTCAATGTCCCTTGATTGATCCAAATTAGATTTCTACCAAACTGCAACTCAAATTAATATGGTATGTTTTGGTAAAGGAACTTATAGATTGTTGCATTCCACTGCTCTCAGCAGTGGCGACAGTTAGGATGGTCAAACCCTAAAATACAACACTCGTTTGAAAGATGAGAGCAATTCCCTAAAAGCACCATACCCGAAAATGGAATTACAAATATATAAAAGGCATAATCTCACTTTTGTAACTAGTCTTATAACTTATTTGTCATCAAGATTTGGTACGGTCTCTTTTGAATTATTATGAGCGTATATATTAATGTATGAATATAGCTTCACTGGCTCTCCGTCTGTGGGTGTGTGGTGTTTGCATAGTCCTGATAACAAACAAGTACATGACTAAATGAAGTACTTGTTATAAATGGTATTACTTTTATATCATTGATTTCCTTGCAGTGAGTTATATAAGGGGGGGAAACTGTTCTCCTGAATCATGTACTACCTACCTTGGTGGGAACCTATGCTCTTTTGAATTATTATGAGCTTATATATTAATGTATGAATATATCTTCACTGGCTCTCCGTCTGTGGGTGTGTGGTGTTTGCATCGTCCTGATAACAAGTACATGACTAAATGAAGTACTTGTTATAAACTTGAAAACGGTATTACTTTTATATCATCGATTTCCTCGCAGTGAAGTTATATAAGAGGGGGGAGGGGGAAAACTGTTCTCCTGAATCATGTACTACCTACCTTGGCGGGAACCTATGCTCTCAGAATTTGCCTTGATTATTAACTGAATATCAACATTTTGTTGCAATACAGCAAATGGCATGAAAAACTGACTATTATTCTTTTTGCTACAAGTTGCTGTGATCCGTTCTCCACCTCTCTCATTGTTTCTCTCTCTCTCTCTCTCCCCCCTCTCTTGTGGTGACTTGATGAATCTATATAAATATATTTATATAGATTCATATTCAAGATAATTTAGGCATTTCAAAGACAACGTCTAACAGTTCTGTATATTCTTGAAGGGAGAAATGCAGCAACTTAGAGACAAACTGGCTGTAGCAGAGCGTACTGCAAAGGCAGAAGCACATCTAAAAGTGAGGAAGTTGATGTTATTTATGTTTCCTGTTTTTACTAATTTTAGTTTTGAAACTTATCTTGATCAGGTGTGAATTGAACCCTTTGTATAGGAAAAGTACCAATTGCGTTTTAAAGTTTTGGAAGAAAGGATTAGTAAAGTACCCTCTAATGGCGTTGCCCGCACAAACTCAGTTGGTAGAAGTATGAGTAATGGTCCTTCACGACGCCAGTCTCTTGGCGGGGCTGAAAATTTCTCTAGATCGCCTTCAAATGGGTATTTGTCAAGGAGAAAAAGTTCGCAAACTGTGTCTGTACGATCCAATAGTGTTATCACTCTACTAAAGCAAGCAAAGATCTCCTCGGGATCATTCGACGGTGGTAACACATTGGATAGAAATGAGTTAGTTTCAAATGCAACTGACCAAGATAATGGACCTACCAGTGCTGGTGAGCATATTCAAAATGGCATACTAAGTTGCATATTTGAGGAGAATGGTAATAGGGTTGTGAATGAAAAACCAAAAAGGGAACATGAGGATTATGTTTCTGGAATGTTGTATGATATGTTACAGAAAGAGGTCATTGCCTTGCGGAAGGCTTGTCATGAGAAAGTTCAGAGCCTTAAGGACAAGGATGATGCAATCGAGGTTGGTTAACATTCAATCTGATAAATCTTTTCTCTCTCCTCTCCCCACTCTCTCCCCTTTCTCACACTCGCACACAATTGTTGTTTGACTTGCATTTTTCCAGATGTTGGCAAAGAAAGTTGAAACATTGAACAAAGCAATGGAAGTCGAGTCAAAAAAGATGCGGAGAGATATGTCTGCCATGGAAAAGGAAGTTGCTGCAATCCGTACTGTAAAGGAGCGAGATCAAAGGGCACAGCATGTCTTAGCTCCCAGGGGAGCTGTTAATGGCACTAGATCAGTTGCAATGAGGTGAAAATCTTTATGCATTAATAGGGTTTCAGTTGCTTTTATTTTTATTGACTGCATATAAATTTCTAGGAAACATTTTATAACGTGTATGTGCATGTGCATATATACTTGTCCTTGTTTGGAGAGAAAGCAAGAGTAGATCACAACACCTGTTTGAACATCCTTCTCTTTTGAAATCAGATGCCCTGTTAGTGATTATAAGGTTTATTAGCTGTCTCACCAGTAACCTATTACATAACAATTAAAATCAACCGTTAATGCATTCATACTGGTACTTATGACCTCAAAGATTGTTTTTTTTACTAAAATTTAATGTCTGTTTATCCTATTCTATTCTTGCACAAGCAAACTGGTAATCCCACGAGTGTTGGTATTAGTTCCCCCCAATTTTTTGGTCTATAGAAAGCCTTGTGCCCCTCTGGTACGACCCTATACACTTCACTCTAGTCCTAGGGGAAGGCCAGAAGGGGGAATTGCTGCATTTTGATGAGACTCAACCATGCTCAACTAGTAATTATTGGTTTTACAGGTTGTTTCTTGAGTAGTAAAGCAAATGTTTTTGATGTTGTCACTTTTACCTTACTGTTATACTCACTCCAATCCTTGGGGAAGGGGTAATTGCTGCATTTTGATGGGACTCTCTAACCATGCTATTGAGCGTGGTGCGTGTGTGGCAACAACACCAGTCGCTCTAGTAGTTATTAGTTGAATAGGTTGTTTCTCTAGTAGAAAATGGTTTGTGGTTATATTTTGATGAATTTGTTTCCACTTTTACCTTGGTGTTATATTTCCATGGCATTTCTATAAGCTTTTGTCTCAACTTATTAGAATTAGTTTTTGGCCAACTCATTTTGTTATTTGAAATATTACAAGGTTGAGTAACCATATATAAACACAACTGACTCTCATTTGCTTACTTTTTTCAGGAATGGAACTCCTCATAGGCAGTAGAAAAGCTAGTTCAACACAATTACCAGACAGACAGACAGACAGACGGGCAACATCTGCAGTAGATTTTTGTTCATATAAATTAATTTACCATTTCCATTTTGCTTCTCCTGCCCATTTATTTTTTTCCTCATTGCCTCGGCTAATAAGCTAATCTGTAAAGAACTGACCTTTAGATCTTGTAAATTTTGTATTAACTTAATTATTAAGGAATCATCCTCAAGTGTGTTTTGAAATTGGTAGAAGAAGTTGGTTATAATGTTCTCTTAAAAATGGAAGAATGTTGGGATTGTTATATATATTCTATTGGTCAACTGATTAAATGAGAATGCTTATATATTTTGACTGAATTGTTTTTTTACATAAATTTCAAGGCTAAAGTGTGTCGGTCTGACATGAAAAATTAGGCACTAAATCAAATAAGAGACTTCGGTGGGAGTGCCTATATAAATTGAGATCTTCATCTAAAAATCAACCTTCTTTTTTATGCCATTAAGATTACATTTTAACTCTGAGAGGGGAGATTTGGACCCACAATTTATGCTATATATTGGCAAGGTGAGAAACCATTTGGACTATCTCTATCTCTATCCTTTCCTTTTTATCTTTATTTTTATTTTTATCTACTGACTTTTCCTCCAATCATATTGTTATCCTAGTAATTATGGAGTAATGTGTTAGGGTTATAATTTGACTCAAATAATGTGTTATTATTATATTAAATTAATTATACAAAATGTCAATGACCAATAATATATTAAAACTCATGACGCAATATTTGAGATATCAAACCCCTATCATCTCCTCTCTAATTCATGTGCCGCAATATTAGCCCTAGTAGCAGAATGTATGCATGGATTTATGAATTTTATTATTTGAGAGAGAAAATATGGAATAATTTATTTTAATTAAAATAAAATAAATTATTTCACTTTTTTATTTCATTACTTAACTTTACATTAACTGTAATAACAGTTAAGAAATACAATGAGTAATATATATATATATATATATATATATATATAAATTTAGGATTTTAATTATCTTTTCAATATCCAATCATATAAATTATAATAACATAACATAATTAGAGGGACTATCATTTTCATGTAATTATGTAAAGTTTTACCCTTAATTTATACTGCCACCCTTTGACAGTTACGTATATAAATTATATAGGATAAAATAAAAATTTTATAAAATATGAATGACCAAATAAAAAAAAAAAAAATTAATATTAAAAGGACAATATAGTAATATAATTAAATTTATGAGGGTAAAAGAGAAAAAAAATACTACTCCATACGTAGAGATTAAAATTTCAATTACAAATGAATTGATTTTCCTCATTTTAAATAAAAGAATTAAATTATTCAATTTCCTAAATGTTAGGAGTAATAGACTACTAAATGTTTAAAAATCTATAACCAAATTTATCCAAGTCATGTCCTTTTATCATATAAACATATTTGTTT
>CM035161.1:148457627-148809263 GCA_020205615.1 Panax quinquefolius
AAATCTTCTTTAGAGACTGTCTTGACGGTATGGATGTCTACCACAAAATTTTAATTTGTTATTGTCTATCGTAGCTTTCTTTGGTAAGTGAATCAGGTATTATTGATCAGCCAAAGAAGGGGTTGAATCCCATGTACAGACGGTGTATATATCAAAAGCATAATAAACAAAAATAGGACATGTTAGTAGATAAAAATTAGCTCCTCTACTTCCAGAAAGAAAGCTTCATATTGTTCCGCAAACAAACGTGCTCATTGTAATCAAACATGCTCATTAAAAACAAACGTGCTTATAGAACTTTCACTCATATGTGTAATTCCATTAATATATGGATATTAGCGATTATATATTCACAAATCATAATTAAATATTTAGTGATGTATACTAGAACAAGAATTGTTTCAAGTTTTATTTGAAACGTTGCAATTGACGTATGAATATCAAATGATGCAGGTCTTGCATGCCGGTGGAAAATTTGGTGGCTCAAGCAGCGGTTATAGAGTCTCAGGTGGATTACATGGTGTTGGCTTATCTGTTGTCAATGCATTGTCTGAGGTGCTTATGTCATAACTGTAACTTTATCCATTCACATAGCATAGTATTAAATCTGGGGGAAAAATTTTTTGTTTGTGGTTTGCAATAGAATTTTGCATCCTCTTTGAGTGAGGGCTTTTAAGTTTCTCTTTCCCATTGAGCAGCTTTTAATATCTTGAAGTTTGATAAACTAATCTTTATGGTGTGACCCTTTCTCCTTCACTCATTTAAGGGTTACGGTTCTGGAAGTATTTTTCCGTAAAACATGCACTCTATAGGCTGGCACTTTTATCCTGAGATTCCTTACAGATGTTTGCCCATTCTAAGTCTTTTAAGGACTAGCCACTATGTTTTGAGTTAGGCTGCTTTTGATTCTTTGGGCTTATCATCTAACTCAGTAATTGCGTTTCTGCTTTTCAACCAGCATGCTATTAGTTTTCAGCATTTTGCATGCTAAGGCTGATGAATTAATTTTTGGAACTTAAAAACATTCCAGAGCATGTGATCTTTTGTTGTTTCTTTGTTTAAGGTTTGACACTACATTTTCTACTTTTCCTTGTAATCTAATTCTGCAATGTGCTGGGTCACAGGCACTAGAAGTTACTGTAATGCGTGATGGAAAGGAATACCAGCAGAAATATTCCCGTGGGAAGCCTATGACAACTTTAATGTGTCGTGAGCTTAAAACCAAAGAAAAAGATCACAACGGGACTCGCATACATTTTTGGCCTGATAAAGAGAGTTAGTCTTGACACCTTACACACCTGTTTATTGTAATCTTGTACCGTTCATGAACGTATCCTAGTTTGTTAATGATAAATTGATAATTGCATCAGTTGAATTTGATATCCTCTCTCTTATGATTGTCTTCTATGCAGTGTTTGCTGAAATCCAGCTTGACTACAATACTATAGCTGGAAGAATTAGGGAGCTCGCTTTTCTAAACCCTGAGGTAAAATCATTTCTACTAGTTTGTGATTCTACAAGATTATTAAAATTATTAGTTATGCTTCTGTCATGTTTTTCTTTTTAATAAATGTTCTTAGCCTGATATACATTTTATGCATTTTAAAGAGAGCTCCCATGCATTTGATGATGATTGCGTATCATACAAGTAATTATGGCATTTTAACCTTGTACTTCCTCCATCCAATAAAAGTTGTCTCAAGTACATCACACAATTTAAGAAAAAACAAAAGTAGAGGAGAGTATAAATAAGTTTCCATTTTACCCACAATGGGGCCCCCAAATACTAAAGATTCTCTCTTTTTTCTAAAGGTAGCGGACCTACTTCTTTTTGAGTGTAGAATAGACTTTATGTAATATTTTACATTTGAATTGTGTACTTTAGATATCTTTTATAAGTAAAAAAAAAATTGTACTTCAGTCATCTTTCATGGGATGGAGGGAGTAATATATTGCTTGAATTAATAATAAATTACCACAATGCTGAATTTTATGTCCATGGTGTCTAAAATGTGTGAAGACAAGTGAACTTTTTTTGTAGGATAAGATGACTTAGGAGTGGTTTCACTTTTAATAGTTATACATTTTTTAGGAAATAGAAATTAGTGACTAATTTTTGGTGATAATTATTGCTTTTTCCTCCCGTGGAGAACTCTTTCAGTTTCTTAAGAAACTACTCCCTCCATCCTCAAAAACATGTCTGAAAGTACCCTAACATTTTGTCAATGTTCTAAAAGGCGCTAGGCCGGCAGGCGGCCGGGGGGCCTAGGCGGATTTTTTTTATTTTAAGCCAATTTTAATATTTTATCTTATATTTATCCAAGCAAAACAATAATATAAAGCAAAACAATCCATAATAAAGATAATAAAAGTCTGCTTAAAGTTCAAACACATCCATATTGTCAATGTCAAAATTCAAACATAGACATGCAATTTTTCAAAGTTCAAACATATCTTTAACGTATTAGTTTTATTCATAAACAATATTGCTATTAAATAATAAAATTTAAAATTTCAAGAATTCAATTCAATATTAAACTTAAGAAACTAAACATAAAATAAACTAAATATTATAAATGTATCATCATTTATATAATTTGAAGTTGATACAAGTTCAAAAAATTACAACTATAATAAAATTATCCATTTTGGCTTGATCTTGTTCACTCATTATTGTGATTTTATATGCTACAACATGCATTATGAATATGATAAATCATTAGAAAAATAAATATATTAAGATTTGGTTTAGGTAGTTATTAAAATAAAAAAAATCTCTCCGTCTAGGCCCTGCCTAATTTTCTGGAGCGACTTTTTTGCCGCCTTGAGCCTAGGTGAGGTGTCAGATGGCCTAGCGCCTAGGCGTGGCGCCAGGGGGGCCTAACGCCTAGGCGGGGATTTTTAGAACACTGCATTAGTGCATTTCATCCTCAAAAGAATTTCCAAAAGTACACAAACCAAATGTAAAATGGGACATAAATACTAATTTACCCCAAAGTGCCCATATCCCCATATAAAGGCTATTCCCCAGTTAATTTTGGTATTTGTGTGGGTCCAAACAAAGGGTATAATTGAAACAAATTTTATACTCTCTCCCTTTATTTGTGTGCCCATTGTAATTTTAGACATACTTTTGAGGACGAAGGTAATATTAAATGTTTTCTGATTAGCTTTATGTGTCCTTATAATCCACCCTACTGGTCAAAGCTAGACCTTTTGCATTTGAGTGTGTATATTGAAAACTCGTATTATTTTCTTCATTTTTTAGTGTAATGAAGCTTTCTTGTTTACATTTTACTTGCAGTGTGCAATTCATTAGTTATTTCTTTTGCAGCTAACTATTACTCTCTTGAAAGAGGATCCAGACCTTGAGAAGAACCAATATAATGAATACTGTTATGCAGGGGGATTGATAGAGTACGTGAGATGGCTAAATAGTGATAAGGTGGGTCTGATTTCATCCTTTGCTTTTCATACTTGAAGCCCCTTATTTGCATTGTTATTGCTTTGCTGTTTTTCTCTATCATAATGAAATCTGGGGACTTTTTAGATTGGAATTGCTGATACTGCTCCTACCTCTCATGTATCTAAATTTTGAGTGAGGGTTCAGAATTTGTTGTTTCAGTTCATTTATTCTGTTTTGCCATGCACACTTTGCTTTGGACTTAATATTGTTGGTCCCCGGGGGTATGCTTTACCTATATCATCAGCAACAATAATTGGAACTTATCAAAAGAAAAAAGAACAAAAACTGTTGGAAAAATGCTACAATGAAAACCTTGTAAGCAACTAGGTCATCTTGGTCTACCATAAGCACACCCAAAAGTGGTGAGAAGTTATATGTACTTTTGGTAATAGAGTAAAGACCTTGTATGCAATTCGGTCCATCCCACACGTTTTGATATTGGGTTTGAGGTATTTCGATATCACCAATGTTCTAAAAGGCGCTAGGCAGAGCCTAGGCGGGATTTTTTTATTTTAAACCAATTTTAATATTTTATCTTACACTTATCCAAACAAAACAATAATATAAAGCAAAACAATCTATAATAAAGATAATAAAGGCCTTTGCTTAAAGTTTAAACACATCCATTTTGTTAATGTCAAAGTTCAAACACAAACATGCAATTGTTCAAAGTTCAAACATATTTTTAAAGTATTAGTTTTATTTATAAACAAGATTGCTATTAAATAATAAAATTTAAAATTTCAAGAATTTAATTCAATATTAAAACTTAAGAAACTAAACATAAATTTAAGAATTATATTGAATTAAATTAAATATTACAAATGTATCATCATTTATATAATTTGAAGTTGGTACAAGTTCAAAAAATTACAACTATAATAAAATTATCTTTTTTGACTTCCACTTCTTGTTGTGATTTGATATGCTACAACTTGTATTATGAATATGGTAAATCATTAGAAAAATAAATATATCAAGATCTGGTTTGGGAAGTTATTAAAAAAAACTCTTTACCTAGACTCCGCCTAATTTTTTGGAGGAATTTTTTTGCCGCCTTGGGCCTAGGTGAGGCGCCAGGGGGCCTAGCGCCTAGGCGAGGTGCCAAGGGAGGGCCTAGCTTTTAGGCGGGGCGCCAAGGGGGCTTAACGTCTAGGCGGGGCCTAGGCGGCGAATTTTAAAACACTGGATATTATATCACCCACTTAAATTTTGCAAGGGTCCACTTGGTCCTTAAAGATCAACACCGGGACTTCAAACTACGCTCCTGCTTCACTCGAGCAGCAAATTGTGAGGTGGCTCCCACCTCTCATATGGTGTAACACTTGGCCTCACATAAAACATGGTTCCCACACCAGGTTAGTGGTTTTGCTCTAATACGTTTCTAACGACCCAAGCCTGAAACCAGACAGTGTTTCAGAAGTACCTGTTTCAAGATGATATTTTGATTACTTTACTATTTTGTACATGCCACTTGATTAATGCTTTACTGAACAGTGAACTGATAATTCTCTGATACAGAATCCACTTCATGACGTCTTGGGTTTTAGAAAAGAAGCAGATGGAATCACCATTGATGTAGCTCTGCAGTGGTAAAACATTGAACTCTTTTATCTCCATAATTTACATTGTACCCCACATGCTTGCTAGGGGTGCGGCATGCTTTGGAATTCATAGAGCACCACCACATATAGAAAGATAATTGTAATATATATATATATATATATATATATATATATATATATATATATATGGTGTTAAATTTTGAATCATGTTTTTTTATTTTAAAGTTAATGTGACATTCATATAATTCAAAACTTTCGTTGAGTTTTGTTCTTTGTTTTCAATTGTTACTGCAGGTGCTCAGATGCATATTCAGACACATTGCTAGGATATGCTAACAGCATACGTACAATTGATGGTGGTACTCACATAGATGGAGTGAAGGCTTCACTAACAAGAACTCTCAATAACCTCGGGAAAAAGTCAAAGATAATTAAGGTATGTGTACTTCACATTGTCTTTTTTAAGTATTTGCTTATTTGTCAACAATCTTCTCCGTTTCTTCATTTTTGTAATTGATATGAAGATACATCAATTGTGATTACATTGAGGTTTTAGGTTGTGATTCCATCTGCTTTTTTTAAGGTTGTCATTCGAGAGCTTTTGACTGGTATTAACAAGCTTATATTCCTGTTCAGGATAAAGATATCAATTTAAGTGGCGAGCATGTAAGAGAGGGATTAACATGTGTAGTGTCAGTCAAAGTTCCAAATCCAGAGTTTGAAGGACAAACAAAGGTAGGCTCTTTTCATATTTATGTTCATTGAGATGAGGTATCAATAATCCTTTCTCCAACATGGAATTTGTGCGGTTACATTCTTTTGTCGTTCATATTGGAAAGTTATGCACTCCTATTTTATATTTCCCAAAAGACAAGGTTGGGAAATCAAGAAGTGCGGAAGGTGGTTGATCAATCCATTCAGGAGTATCTTACTGAATACTTGGAGTTGCATCCAGATGTACTAGATTCAATCCTTTCCAAGTCCCTTAATGCTCTTAAGGTATCGTTATTATTAATCATGACATTTTTGTTACTCATATGGTTGTTTCATATATAAGGCAGTTTTTTACGAGTCATTTTGTTTTTGCCGTATTTAGGCAGCTCTAGCAGCAAAAAGGGCAAGGGAATTAGTTAGACAAAAGAGTGTCTTGAGATCTTCATCTCTTCCTGGAAAGCTTGCTGATTGTTCTGCTACAAATCCTGAAGAATCTGGTATGTTTAATTTGCTTTTATGAAGCATACAAGATGATAAGTTATATGTAGCAATGATACTTATAATTGTTTTGTATTAACATTGGATCCCAAGTTTCCTCTATCATTTGAACATTATAAATGTTAAAGCACGGATCTTGGACATATTTTGATATTTGAACAAGATGTGATCTTAAACACTTTTTTCTGGTAGTTTACCGTCTTTTTACAATTGTTTTGAATAACATGACTACATAATTTTTAAAATGCTTCTTAAGTGCTTGTTGCATTTCTTTTAAAAGTGGCCTATGACAAGGGTTGGTTAACTCTCGTCTATTCTTCCTTCCACGCTAATGCAGCAAGACCTTCGTTATTGTTTTAAAAACTCGGCGTGTTCTAATTACTCCATCCATTCCACAAAGAGTACAAAATTTGTGAATATTAAGGATATATCTTACTTGCATGTATACCACTAAAAATAATAAGTTGTTAGTTTAGTAGTGTGGTATGATATGGTAATGAAACTATAATGGAAAACTTGAGGACATTTTGTCATTTTAAACTGATATCACTAATAAGTGGTCTCTTTTTGTTAACAAAGTAAAAATTGGTAAATGGTATTCTTTCTATGGAACTGAGAGGGTAATAAGTATCACAATGTTATGTTCTAATTATGGAACAATATTTGGTATTCTTGTATCCCTAAGAACTTGGCTATTCAATTTCCTTCGTGTTTTCCAGGATCATTGAAAATACTCATCATAATAACACATGTGCCATGATGATCTTTCAAGCAAACACATCTCCCATGAAAGTTAGATATGGACTTAAAACAATAATGCTGCAATATATGTCATTGGCATTTCTCCATGTAATTGAGCATTTTTTCTTTTGTTTCAATTAAATATTAATAAGTAAAATTTTACTCCTTAGATTGTTAGATTTATAATATGCTAATTATAGGGTGGTTTGACTGGTTTCTAGTATACATTTGGACAGCGTTTATAGTCAGCAACTAGTTAGAACTAAATTGGTTAATGCTAGATGCAGGAAGACTGTCCAGTTTGAATTATGAATATCTTTGGCTGTATATTATATAATGTTCCTACAGCAGTTCAAACAAACAATTTTCTAGAATGGTGAAACAGTGTAACTATTTACAGATGGTAGCCATTATGTATAGCTTAATTCACGTGCTACTTTGAAGTCAAATAATCATTCTCTTAATAATCTCTCTGTTTCCAAATATTAGCTTTGTATTGTTCAAAAGATCAAAAAAGCCTCAAAACTATTTGTTAGGATCTGTTAGGCATGATTTATTTGAAGGTTATTTTCCTTTATCTTAAGATGCTTCACATTACACAAGTTTGAGCATGATTTTTCCCCAAAATTTGCAGAAATTTTTATAGTTGAAGGAGATTCAGCCGGTGGAAGTACAAAACAAGGCCGTGATAGGCGCTTTCAGGTGAAAAGCTGATTTTAAATTGGGTCGCTAGCCAATGGTGTTAAATATCCCCCAACATGCATCACTCATAGTCGGCTAAAATATGGATTTTCCATGTTAAACATTTCAGACTTCATTTTTGTACATTGGTCACAGCAAATCGTTATGCACTTTCATATAAATGACCTATTTGTGCGACTTAAGTTTGGATTGCAACACTAATTATGTGGAATTTTCTTCATTAAAGGGTCTCGAGTGTGTCTTGGATTCTTGACCCGGATTAGATTAATGTTCCTATCTGATATAAAATTTGCGGTGAGCTGAAGGAAAATAAAGATGACTAGATGAGGTAGGTTTAGTGGTGGAAGCGGATGGTTTCTGTTCTGTTTTTGGGCCTCGCTAAATATATGATAGCGTAGGGTTGATTTTATTCTCTTCGGCTGTCCTTGTGAGATTGGATGCCTTGGGGATTAGGGTTTGAGCGATCTACATCTTTGGACTATTCAGATTGTGTACATCTTTGGACTATTCAGATTGTGAAGTGAATTTCTTTTGCCTCTCGCCCGTGGTTTTTCTGGCTTTGAATTTTCATGTAAATTTGTCATGTTTATTTTTTAAGATTTCTGTGGTTTGTCATAACAAAGAGGATTTATTCTGGTTGGATGTGATTATTTGGGTTTAGCCAAGGTGTAGCCCAATTTATTTAATGGTCCGGATCTGGTGTTGGTCCATATCCATTTATTTTGATAGCTTGCTCAAATAGTGGGAGAGTATTTATTAAAGTAAGATTGAGTTTCTTTATTTAGAGGAGATAAGGAGATCTAATTTGGGAAGGAATCGATCAATCATTAATTGTTGTTATAAGGTGATTTTAAAAAGGACTCCTACTTTTAGTTGGATTCGGGTGGACATGACGGGTATAAATACAACAACAAGCAAGGGTTTGGAGAACACAATAATATACGACACAAATAAACAATTTGTACTCCCGATATTATTTTAGCGTATTTCTTATCTCTCTCCGTGGTTTTTTTTCAATTGGGTTTTCACGTAAATTCTTGTGTCCATATTTTATATCTCTTACAATGATGTGTGTATATTTATTCGTAAGTTTGATTTCACAACAATACAATAACTATTCCATCAACTGTTAGCGCTGTTTTGGCATGCTATTTTGGTAATTTCGTCATGCATACAAAATCAGGCGTTAACAATTCTCAAAGAGTCAACTTTTGAGACTACAATATTTGGTCAAAGTTTTCACATCTTAAGTTGAATTTTGGTGACTAGGCAATCCAAGATTTCATACCGAGTTTATATTTGAAATGCAAAGTTGATACTAAAGAATAACATGGATCAGAGGTTTCAATTATTTATTGAAGGATTAGAAGCTTAGTTATTTAGAATTCCAGTAAATCTAAGTGATGCATTTTGCTTTTGTTATGTTCATTAATTACAATTTAAACTTTCTGACTTGAAGCCCATATATTACTTTCATTAATTGCAGTATGTCAAGTAAATAGTGGTGCATTATTTGTATATTTGTTTAACTAGACTAATCTTTTACAATATGACATAGATCTAGTGGTTATGTGAGCCTGATAGATCAATGCAGGACCACCTGGTGTTTTTACTTTCGCTTTCCTGAAATCACAAGATGTTTGCATTTAAGTTTATGTTTAGAACACAATGATGTTAAGAACAATATGATACTTTTTTGTGCAGGCTGTTCTTCCTTTAAGAGGTAAGATTTTGAACGTCGAAAGAAGAGACGAGGCAGCTATGTACAAGAACGAAGAGATCCAGAATCTTATCCTTGGTCTGGGACTTGGAGTGAAGGTTATTCAAATCACACATTAGCTTACTTAATTGAAACTGCTTGGCATATTTGTTTCATTTTTTTTGTTTCAGGGGAGGATTTCAATAAGGAAGCTCTTCGTTATCATAAAATCATAATTTTAACTGATGCTGATGTTGATGGTGCTCACATTCGAACGCTTTTATTGACCTTTTTCTTTAGATACCAGGTACATAGTGGAGCCTGTCATCTGTAATATCATTTTATATAAATATTAGAAAAATTATCTGGAAATTTAGTAAAAATATAAAATTGTAATTGACACCTGTGAATGTCTGCAGAGGGCTTTATTTGATGAAGGCTGCATTTATGTTGGTGTGCCACCTCTGTATAAGGTATAAGGTTCACCTCCAGATATGTTAATTTCAAAGCATCTGTCCTTGTTATTTTATCAGTTCTTTAATTTTCTCTTTGCTGAAAAATTCAGGTTGAGAGGGGAAAGCAAGCATTCTATTGCTACAGTGAAGCGGAACTTGGACAACTTCAGAGTTCCTTACCTGCAAATGCATCATACAACATTCAGAGGTTTAAAGGTAAGATCAGAGAATATATATATATATATATTCTTTCTGTTCCCCGGCCCCGTTTCTTCCGTTTGCTTCTCTGTATGCTCATGTTATATATATATATATATATATATATATATATATGGATGAAATGCAGGGTTGGGCGAGATGATGCCTTTACAACTATGGGAAACAACTCTGGATCCAGAAAGAAGACTGCTAAAGCAATTAGTGGTAGAGGATGCAGCTGAAGCGAATGTTGTTTTCTCCTCGCTTATGGGTGCCCGGGTAAGAAGATTGTACATAAGCGTGGTTTGAAAGTTACCATGGTAGTGTGTTTGAGATATATGCGATTTTGTCAGTCTTTTACATAGTAGTAACAGGCCTAAATGATTCTAATACTCATTGCCAAAGTTCTAATATGTGCCCTTTTTTCAGGTGGATGTCCGGAAGCAACTTATAAAGAACTCTGCAAGCATGATGAACCTGGAGCAGCTGGATATATGAGTGTAGAAGGAAAATGTTCTTTGTACAGGATAGCTTACAACAAATGCACTATAATGGAAGTTTTCCGATGGTGGGGGCTTTTGTTGCATCTTGTTTACTATCTTCTTCTGATTTGGTGGTTGATGCCTTGCCGAATCATCCAATTTATATTCATTATGAGCTCTGTGCAGAAGGGGTTATTTAAATTGCTAACGATGACCTTCAGAGCTCACAAACTCGTTACATGCAAGTTGATCTTTATTTTCCTTCGTCAGTCCTTGTTTTCTCGGGATGTGTAATATTTTGTTCGCCTGGTTTAAGTGGAAAAATAGCAGCAGATCATTGACGAATGTTGTTAAATGTCTTGGTTGTATCTTTCCTGCTATTTTGTTTAATGCAAGTACATATGCTTTGAAGAAGACTTTTATACTATGATGCTGATGCTGCTTTTGGATTGAAATTGGTGATGGAATGGACGGAAATGGTGAGCGGAAAGATTCATTTCATTCATAGCTGGAATGACTTATGGAAGAATAAAATTCACAAGTCAAATACAATTGTTTTCATTCAATGGGAATGAGTTATGATTTGTGATTCTTACAATCCATCTAAACGTAACATGATTGTTACATTCTGAATAAGTGGGTGGTCGATTCTTTCGAAAGTAGGGGCATATTATAATCAAATATGTATGAAGTACTCGATTGATTTTATTTTGAACCGTCATACAGGCCCTCTAGAAAA
This sequence comes from Panax quinquefolius, assembly GCA_020205615.1. Classification (NCBI taxonomy): domain Eukaryota; kingdom Viridiplantae; phylum Streptophyta; class Magnoliopsida; order Apiales; family Araliaceae; genus Panax; species Panax quinquefolius. Next base: position 148,468,887 of record CM035161.1, read on the forward strand.
CGAACTTACAAATCACTAAAATGGGGGGTGGTGGGGATTAACTGATATCTATTGTTCGCATTCAGCACTTGTTCGCCTTCTGGTCTATGGAAATTTTTTAAAATGCACTTGCCTAGAAAAAATTATTATCACAGTTGGGGCTGTAAATGGTAACTTAAAAATTCATATTCGTTTGCATCTGTATTAAAAAAAATGGATATTATTTGTATTAAAAAAAAATAGATATATTCGTATTCGGTTTAAAGGTATTCGCAAATAAACGGATATAAATACGGATGTATGCGTATTCGTTTTCGTTTAATATCCTATCGTAAATATATTCAGTAGACAACGGATATTCGAATCATATCTAGAATTCGTATTCAAATTATATATATATATATATATAGAGAGAGAGAGAGAGAGAGAGAGCTTGGTTCCAGTCCGGACTCCCAGACCTTGTTAAAATACAGATTTTATTTTTTTGGCTTTTTTTTTAAAAATAACTAAAAAAAAAAATTAATATTTTATGGAACTGGAATTTTTCCATAATACAGACCTGTTTTGTTATATGTATCCAAATCACACCCAAAACACTGTATTATGGAAAAATTCCAATTTCATAAAATATTAATTTTTTTTTTAGTTGTTTTAAAAAAAACAATAAATAAATAAATTCCGTATTTTAATCAGGCCCCGGAGTTCGGACCTGATCCTGTGTGTGTATATATATTTTATATAATAAACAAAATACTTTTTTTAAAGTGGTTTTCCTTATATAATAATTAGTTTTCACTATCATACGAAATTATTTTAAAAATATATCATTTCACTTCTAAAAAATAGGAAATAACACTTATTATAATATTAATAAATTGATTCAAGTATAGTTAATGAATTTTATTATAATAAAGTTAAAATATCTAAAATGATTTAACAAAAAATTATATACTAGAAGAATAAAACTATAACTATTAGCTTGTTATAAGTTTTTACTTTCAAAACTTACTTAAATCTTTGAGAGTATGAACAATGAACAATATAATTTTATTGTTAAAATGTGTTGAGTCCAAATTAATTTAGAATTAATCTAGAAGGGGGTTGAATAATTAATTCACGTTTATGAATTTTCAAGTGGAGGGAGTATTTATCACTTTTATTTGCTCAATTATTTAAAAATTAGAAGTCTAAATATTTAAAGTAAGTCCAAAGTAAATTTTGGATCAAGTTGAATTAACTAGTTGTTAGTTGTCACATACTCACATATACATTATAACTCGCACTCTCCATAAATATAATGAAATAAAATAAACTTTTTATAACTATGTAAATTGTAATCTATGTATTGAGGATAAATTATAAATAAAAGTCCATATAAACATATTTTTAAAGTTTTAATCAAATATTTGAGAAAAAATAATTAAATATTCATTGTAAAATTTTGAATCTAATTATAAATTATAAATATTCATACACGCTACAATATCACTCCACACGCATAAAATAGACATGTACTAATTAATGGACATCTAAACATTAATAAGTAAAACATTCATTTTGAAATTTAGGATTTCAAAAATGATGAAAACTTATTTGAAGTGTAATTTAGAACATTGGTTATTGTATTTAAATATTTATTAAAATAAATAAATAAACATTCATTCATTAAAAAACTATATTTTAAAACTCATTATTATTTTTAGAGTTGTAAATGGTAACCAAAAAATTCGTATTCGTCCGCATCCATATTCGGAAAAAAGCGGATATTATTCATATTCGGAAAAAAGCGTATATTATCCGTATTCAGTTTAAAAGAATTTGCAAATAAACGGATACGGATACGAAACATATACTACTGTATTCGTATCCGTATATATCCGTTTACACCCCTAATCACAGTTTATTTTATTTTTTAAAAGAATCTCTAAATATATGTTATAGAGTTATACTATTTAAGAGGATTCGTCCTCTCTATATATAGGGGATCGATCCATAGCTAACGTTGTAAAAAAGGGTTTAGTCTTGCAACAAATTCTGATCGTCCATCCGAATATCTAATTACTAATATTGCTCCCGTCTGTAATTTAATTTCTAGTATTTCGCAGTTTAATACTAGACGAAAAAATATCCTAAATGTCCCTCCTTTACATATTCTCCGTCCGCAATATTAAATTACGATTTGCGAACGCTAAGTATGGTTGTCCAATTGGCCAACCGATATTATATTGGCCAAATTCATTTTTTTTTTAATTTTCTAAGCTCTGCAGTATTAATTTACGGATGCCAAATAATAGACATGAGTTTTTAAAGAGTTGCAAACTAATCTTCTTAACTGCTTCAATTTGGAATGCTTTAGGATGATTGGAGAAAAATAAAACATGATACAAAATCCTATATTTGGTAATTCGATTGTGGGCAAAATCTATTAACTCTGCAATTAAAAAAAGGTTAAATACATTTTTATCCACTCGACTAGAGATTGGTTTACAAATGCATCACTGAAGTAAATTTTTTTACGGTCTCATTGAATTATAATTCTTTTACAAAAATTGAAATTTCTTTCTAAAAGTGTTAAAAGTTAACGGAATGTTTATGTGGCACCACGTCAGATGATGGACACATCAAATGTTTAGGTGGATATTCAACAATTAAAAAACACAACAATTGTCAATTCTATAACAAATAGTTAACCAAAATATAAATCAAATTAATGTACATAACAAATAATTAAATTAATTAAATATATTAATATATATTTTTATAAATATATTTATATAAATTAATGAGTTCATATTATTTTTTTAATTTTTAAATATTTTAAGTTTATTTTAAAAATATAAAATTATCTAATATTTTGAAAATGAGAGATTATTATTGTTGTTATTATTATTATTAGTAGAGAATTAACAACCCAAACATCAGAGCACAATTGAAAATCACAACCACCGCCACCATCGTCCATAACCACCGCCACCATCATCCATAAACTATCATAATCAATTTCCATCAGAGTACTAATATTACTCAAGCTCAACAGACCTTACCCTTTGGTTTAAAATATTCATGAATAGGTTCCATATGAACGCCAATGAATGTTAAGAAAATGTATATTCTACAAATATTCAATTTCAGTCCCAAATCAAAACTGAAATGCATGAGGTGGACCTCCGATCACAACCATCGCCACGTTCCACCCACCGCCGCCGCCGCCACTACGCCTATGCCGAACCACCTCATCCTCTGTCGCTAACACCAGATCTAGTCTACTTAAATCGGATCTGGTCAGATCCGACTTGATTAACGCCATCAGAGTACATGAAATCAGAAGTAACAAACCAAACCACCATAGAATCCGGCGAAAAGGAGAGAATATCAACAAACCAAGCCAAATCTGATTATTCGTGGAGAATTCGAGTTGTCAAGGTCAGAATTCGAAGAGCTAAACAGAGATTTTTTCGACGAAGATGGAGATAATAAAGGAGAGAGAGAATTCAATTGAGAATTCCTTGTTTTGATACCAAAATCCCCAGGGGACATCGGAGGATCAACATTAGGGGAATTAACAGAGGGAGGCAGGTCTGAAGATGAAGATGGGTTAATTAAATTAATAAATTTAATGAGTTATTTAAATTTTAAAAAATTATATATTTATGTGTAATTTATATAATTTATTTAAAATTATACCAAGCTGAAAAAAAGAAGATTTTTTGTATGCTATAATACCAAAGTTTTACCATACCAAATAAATATTAATGATTAAAATAAATTTTAAAAAAAATATTTTTATTGCACTTTTATTTTGAATAGATTATTTTATTTTATTTATTTGATTTTAATTAATTTAACATTAAATTTATACAAGTTTCCATCTAAGCATGCCACAAAGAAAAATGTTTGACATGTAAATTTTCTCTCTTACGTGGCAGCTCGTGTAATTTTTTCGTCCAAAGTCAAACAATTTAACAGAATTTGTAACGGTTTATAAAAAAATTGAAGTTCAATGAGTCGAATGTAAAAAAAGTCAGTTCGATGATATATTTGTAATCCGACCATAGTAGAATGAGAAAAATGTATTTAACCCAATTTAAAAATCCCATCTTTAGGGAGAAACTTCAAGTATGCAACAAGCATTATTAAACTCATATATCCATAATAAAAACAAAAGCAATTGCATAAACATGAGCTAACAAGAACTGGGGATCGAATTAACTCACTTGGAAGATAGCTCAAATCTTTGTGAAACCCACTTGATTCAGTGTTCTGGGTTTGATCAATTCCAGCAGAAGAACTTAACGCTAGTGCCAATGGCTTCTCATCTTCAACGGGGGATTTTGCCCCTTACGCCGACAAAGCAAAACACTCCCATTTTCTACACTTACCAAAATCAATCCTCAAATTAAAAGGAGACTCAGAACGTTTATGAACCAAATCTGAAACACCGAATTGAGAATGAGAGTAATTGGCACAAATTCAGATTGGACAACTTTCAGAGACATATTTTGCACCAATCTGAAACAATTTCAAAATGTGCAGTCATGACTTTGAGAACTTCTGGTGAGTTTAGAAAATATCTCAAATCAAGATGAAGATGGTAGAGTGAATCGATGAAATCTTTGTGTTGATATCCTTAAATTGATAACATTATCAATAGATCCCTATATATATATATATATATATATATATATAGGGTAATGATCCATAACATGCATTTGTTATTGATCAAAAAGGGACATGACAAATCTTTTGTTGGACACCTTGAAAAAAACAGCATGCAAATGTGGTAATGACTGAAGGATCGTTAATGTAGGATCAGAGCTGAATGGTGTTTCAAATGTCTGGTGTGTGTTTGTATAATATTAAAATCTGGTAGCCCTGTCTATGAGATATATTGTGTAATTATTAAGAGTTGCAAAATAACTTGTAGCGGTGTAATATATTGAGCTTGGAAATAAAAAGATTCAATTCTACCTTCTATTACAATTATGAACAGATGGGATTAAAAAACCAAACTCATCATACGCTAGTTCTACTAATACTAGCGTACGTTGTTGTCAAGTATACGCTGCCAAGTATGCCAATGCAATGCATGCTAGCTAGTCAATAGGCATCCTGTTTAAGTAGCATCAACTATGAAGATATTCCAATTCCCTTTTCATTGACATCTAAACAACGGCTAGCAAATGGAATGCTTCAAATAACAAATTTATATTCCTTTCCGGGATGCTGCTTGACACAACATACGACCCAATTGGCCTTCTCCCAAAACACCCACAATTGTTTCCAACATACCATGAACTGTTTCAGTATCCTTTCTATATAAACATTATTAAGTTAAAGAATGCAGTTAAAGGCCTTTTGTTATTTGTACTTCTCCATTATTCTTCTTGCTTCTTTCAGGGAGTCTTCTGTAGAAGTGGTGTCGTCTCCCCCTTTCGGGCCTTCATCCTTGTTCAAGGCTAGAAATGTGAAATAACTGAGTCCCATCACGGCCTGTCGTCAAATGGAAAACACAAGTTATCTCCTTAATAGTAGACTTGGCATAACATTCTACAAATTCATAAGGGCATCTAAGCAAGCAAAATATTTTAATTACAGAATATACAGACCTCAAATTACAGGATTGATGTATTGATACCACTGGATTCACAGGGGTTGGAGAAGTATGAATACATTTTAAAAAGGGAAACTATAATAATCTTATGTGTTTCTATAACACTCTCAAACAAATGTTTCTTCTTTGAATACTCTATTTACTGAATTGAATGTCCATTTAACAGTATTAATGGGGACATTGGCAGAACTAAGTTCTATGTCACATATTCAATAGTCATAAAAAAATATATCACATTGACATCTTTAACTCCTAGTGCTCCACTTTCTTTATCTAAGATTTTCCTAGGGAAGTAACTCAAGTCACTCAACCAATATGTTGAGGGAGTCGAGCAGGTTTGTCTGGTGACTCCTAAGAGATATTGATAATTGCACCATGAAAGATCAATGCCTGCATCTGGATATCAATGCATCCGCAAAAGACGGAAAAAAACTCCTTAAAAATTGAACCGGAAAAGGAGTTCAAATGAAGAACCAGGATCTCCTATGAAATATAAAATATTATTCAGACATAGGACATTTTACAGTTAAAATCTTTCCATTGTCTATCCATTCCTTTAGTTTGTTGTTTTTAAATTTCCAGTTCACCTTATAGAGTTGCAGGTGCTATATAAACTGGGTTGATTGGAAATTTTAATATGACAAAGTTCTACTCAAACGCAATCAATATATCTGTCCACATTGTTCAATTTTCCTTTTTTATATACTAGAAATTTCGTGGAAACAAAAAATTCTATTGGATGTAAGAATCTGCGACTTTTCTGCACAAAATCATCAAGAGTTGATATATTATAATGAGCTGACAAGAAGCTTTATTCAGATAGCAAGTATGGATGGCACTACCTATATCAAAATTGCAATAGGATAGGATTTTCGTGAAAACACACAGACCCCATCTCTAACTAACATATACCATGATATTTGGATAGAACACTCTCACATTTTACAATGAACACTTCATGTATCAGTAAAATACATCAAGTTCATAAGCAGAACCATGGGATACATAGAAAATAGATTGATGCAGCAACATGCTGATGACAATTAAGCATCTAACAACTTACCCTATCGGTATTTGCCCCAATTCAACTTTGCCACAATTCAACTTTGTCACATTTTTTTTGGATTTTGAATTTCACTATTCTAAGATATTTTATCCCTTTTGTAACCCCTCAAACCATAAGAAATGTTCCAACTATTTGGCTTAGAAGATTGGCAACCACTAGATAGTTTTACTAATATTTAACACCCCAAAAGAAGAAGAAAAAAACACCAAGTGAATTGATAATAATATCCAGATGACTCCTGATGATTCCAAAATATCGAAATGGATTTACTTATCTATATATTACATTGTTCTTGATTCACCTTGGTAGCTGTTAGTCAATTAGAACTGCATACTTATGTAAACATTTCAACAAGCACATTATGAGCTTAATTTACAATAACATCTTAATAAAAAAATCTTGCTTTCTTTGTTTTCTAATAATAATACATGCCTTTTTATATAAGCTCTTATTTCCCCTTCTTTTGGGAGTTGAATAGGTGGTATGTGGTATTTTTCTTTCTTTCTTTCAAACTAATTTCTCATTCTTCTAGATGAATTGATGTCATGAATAAGTACTCAAAAAAAGCTATAACTAAAAGCCCATAAACTTCTATATGATTAAGAAATCATCAAACTAGATATGTATATATACGAGGAACAAAATCAAAACCAATTCAAACCAAGAACATGCTAATATTAGAAATTGGGACCAACCCATCAAAGAACAAAGAAAATTGTAAACATTATACAGAAAGAACAGGGTAAAAAAAGGAAATTAACCCAGTTGAGAAAAAAAGACCTGTAACAATGGCAACAAGGCCAGATCCCATCAACTCATTTGGTAACATTCTAAGCAGTGGTGCTGGCAGAGAACCCAGATTTACCAGACCGGTATTTGCCCCGATTCAACTTTGCCGATCTGCGATCACGAAGTAGGTTCCAATTCCAAATTGTAGAAATCGATTAAATCGTAGCAGAGAGAAATCGGAGCAGCCCCAATTCCTTCACTTTCACAGAATATACATATGCTAGAATTTCTACCAGAGTCGGTGTTTTTTTTACTGATGCTTTGCTTTGGCCTGATCGGGTATTTTCGACCAAAATTGTGTTTATTCCGGTCTGCTAGTATGTTAAATAAAAGGTATGCACTTGATTCTTTTCATATATGTATATATATATATATATATATATATATATAGTCCAAAGGTTTTAACGCATGAGTATAAATAAATAAACAGTCCCACACTCCGACGTGAAATGAGAGCGAATATCCCGCATAGTATCCGAATCAGTTATATTTAACTGTCGTACGGAACAAGTCTGGAAAAAGCTCAAACAAATGACAAGCCCCTGTATTCAGATCTTGGTCTGTCTCAATCTCAATCTCACTTCATTCTTTTGCTACGAAGCTTTTCCAATTTTCTTTGGAAAGGTGAGTTTCCTTCAGCCAAGTTATATAACAATTTTTCTTCAGTGCCCCAAATAAGTTAGCTCATTCTACTTTTCAGTTTTTAAATTTTGAAGAAAGAACAAGATCACAAGAAGAAATATGCGATAGTAGCTCTTTTTTTCAATCTGATTGGTCATAAATAGTGTCCTTTTGTGTTTTAGCAAGTTTACTATCTATTTTACTTTATGGGTTTGACCAATTAACTGCTTCTTGAGAAATTAGAATGATTGTTATTATTGAATTTCCTTATATGGGGGATTCGTGTTTATAATTTGAATTGTTGGGTGTCAAATTTTGGTCAATTAGAAGCAGCTTTCAGAGGAAAAGAAGTCTTCTTGATTGATACATGAAGATGTTTGTTACTTTGTTTTAATGCTGAAGAAGTATTCTTGATCGATACACGAAGATGTTTGTTTTAATGTCTGAATGGTGCTGAATTTTTATGCAGGAACCTCCGAGATTATAGGCTGTTGATCATTAACTAATTACTTTGCAAGTACATAATGATACTGATATAGCAAAAACTGAAATAATTACACTGAACAGATTATTTGGATTGTACAACTAATTGTAATCTAACATACAAAAATATAACTTCTGGCTTGCTGCATACAAGGATGGGAGCACCTACAATCTTGAAAAGTTGACAACTATATTCTGATGTATACATCTTTGTGGCTACTTCTTTACAAAATATTGAATTCTATTAGTTTTTTCATAAAGGTCTCTCCAATAACCGAGCCATCCTTAATAAAAACCGCAGGATAACCAATTGGAGCTTCGACCCATGCTTCTGAACCTTGTTCTTCGTATAGATTTCCTGTCCAAATATGTTTCCATGGATACCTTTCTCCTATTGGAAAATAGGCCTTAACATTCTTTTTGCCTTTGTCAAGAACAGGCACTACTAGAATCTCTGTACCAACAAGAAATTGCTCATATGTCAAGCTATGCACATGTTCATCATCTGGGTAGTGAAGAAATAGGTGGCGGCAAACAGGGAGGCCTTTCTGAGAAGCTTCCTGATAGATGAAACATGCAAATTCAGAGCATATAAAGAAAAATTATATTGTTTGTGCATTGTAGACTTTGTATGTCAAGAGTAAATAGAATATCAATTGAGTTCTAGCATCACCTTAACAAGTTGTATCCTGTAAAACTTCCAAGCTTTATACACATTTGCTAAACGTGCAAAATGCGATAAAGTTTTGTGGTTCGAGTAAAACTGGCTGTTGCAAGATGGCTTGTTTCCCTGTTTACAGAACCACAAAACTTGTTATATAACTTGGCTGAAGTAAATTTCATGAAATAAATAGCATTATTGTATTTCTTTCAAGGTAAAAATGGACCTCATGGTTTAAACCTGTCTTCGAATGCAATATATTACTTAGCATATTAATATATTAGGACGTTGGAGAATCACAATGATTTTACTGCTTTAAATTCTTCAACAATTATTAATGTATATGGTCTATATCTTTTAAGGGACTACTCTAAACCAGGAAGAAAATAGATTGTTACTTATGAATCACAAAGTTGATGTTATCTGAGAACAGGACATTTAAAATTACCACAATATTAGACAGTTAGACTTTTCAATTCATAGAGCTGCTATAAGTGTCACAGACTCACAATAGCCTAATATATTTAACTGTATTTGATTATGTGGACGATATTTCATAATTATGCATTTCAGGTGGCAGACTTATAACTTACTTCATGAGTCCGAAATACAGTGGTGAAGGCATTTAACTCCATCCATCGCAATAGCAACTCCTCGCTTCTTTGATACTTCAAAAATGGTAAGTTTACTGCACAGTATCCTCCAATATCACTATGGTTAAAAGCATAGCCAGAAAGTCCACCACTCAGCAACCCGACAACTGAACTTTTTATCCCATCATTAGCCTGCCAACTTACCATTTGGTCCCCTTCCCAAAATAACATAGCATATTTAGGACTGTTCCTAAAACCTGCTCTCATGAAGAAAACTAAGGCCTCCTCTGGGTCTTCCTTCTCCTTACCTATACGTGTACTTTTCCATTCTTCCACAAACTCGTGGTTTATCTTGGCCCATAGCTCTGGGTATCTATTATGGGCAGAGATAGGATCTTCACCTGAAGGAATAGTAAAACATGTCCTTAATTTAAGTATCTTGTAATTTTTAACCATAATATTACTAAAATTCTTCTCGTTTTTGCATTGAAGAGAAACTAAATATGCAGTGTGTATAAATTTTGTTGTTGTAGAAATCCAGTTAAATGATTCTGAAGGGGAAAAAAATTAGTTGAAAAATAATGTGCTTCTTTAAAGTCATGGCTGAACCTTGGATGTCCATTTCTAAAATATCAATCTATTTGACAGTTGACAAAAAAAAATACAGAATGTCAAGGTAAACGTATTTTGTCATAATTGATGTTGAGAACTAAAAATTGGAGTGGAAACCCCGGTTCTTCTCTTACGCTTGTTAGAAGTCTCTTACAGAAGTCTTTATGGATGAATTTTGATGTCAGTACTATCTTTACTATAAGAGAGTAGGAACGGAAATAGTGGAAAGTTGTTAATACTTTTGCACAACTTATTACACTACAGAAGATGGATTTTATTCCTTAGCACCATAAAAGATACAATATGATCTTAGATCCAATTGGGGAGGCATTATCAAAAATTCAAAATCATTCAAGAAAGCAGTTTGCATAATCAAACCTGAATAGAGGAAGGCGTCCACGGGCAGGCCTTCACCAAAATCAGCCATCCATCCCCTGACTCCATCATCCACCATTTCCTGTAAAACCTGCTTGAACCAACTACTTGCATGTGGGTGTGTCAAATCCAACATTCCCACATTGAAGGCTGTGTTGGGAACCATGTATGGTTTTCCATTCTTGTCTCTCACTAAGATGTCTAACTTTTTTGCCTCCTCAAAGAGGTTTCTCCTTATATTTGTCTTTTTATCCATCTGTTGTTACAAGTAAGAGCTTCAAAACATACTCGCATATTCTAATTCTATCATTTTTTTCAAAAATAACAGCACATGTATCATGTTGTATAGTTTTAATAATTGCTCCTAAAATTGTTCTAGAGATTTACCGGAGCTAAACAAGGGTTGCAGTATGTCATCACTTTAATGTGCTGAGCACAGAGATCTTTAGTTAGTTTCTGCCATCCTCTATACCTTGTAGTATCCACTTCCCAATTCCACCAAAGTTGGGATCCGATCACAGTCTCCCTCTGGCCTACCCAGTCCTGCACAACAATACAATAGTAGTTTTATGCTTTATTTTCCCAAAATGTTCCCAGAAGAATGAAATTCATTTGATTGATACATGCACCTATCGATTTGATATAGATTTAAAATATTTTATTGAATCATCCGATGAAGAGATTCTACTTGTCCCTGAATTAAATTCTTATAGAATCAGAAAAGAGAAGGAGAAGAGAAGATTAGGATACAGAGGCAGAAGTTCTCATCTTTGTTGAAAGTTCAAATCCTAATTATGAAAAGGATGTGTTTTTTTTTATTATTATTAAAAAAACTACTACTAATCAAATATAAAACTCAAATCTTAAAACTTGTAAAGTTTGAGAAAATCTGTATGCTTAACAGTGACAGGATATTAGAATTTCCAAATGTTTGTTGTGAAGGGAAAACATTTCCATTGGAAATATTTTTTGTATGATTCTCTATAACAAAATTTACCTGCAACCAAAATGCTGAAACAGGGACATCATATGTTTTCAGTTCATCCCAAATACGGCGTACAGTATCTGTACCACCTTGCATTCCCACCACAGCACCTGAAATTATCCAATTAGGAAGCTCTGGAGGTCTCCCAATAGTTTCTGTAAAGCATTCAATGAGCTCAGAAGGTGAATTCCCATGCAATATTCTACCTTCAACTGAATCTCCATGTATCTGCCAACATGCCATAATTCCAGAGTCCGAGGTTAGTTTGTAGTACGAGTAAATCCCAAATCTATTCTACAAGTACTAAAGAGATTATTATTTCATTTTATTGTACTTTCTCCTGAGATGAACGTACCCCTATTCATGAGGAAAAAAATCTTATTTAGCTTTTCGTTAAGTTGAAATTGTTAAAAATAATAATAATAATCACAAAATAATGATAATAGAATACTTTTGTATGGTTATTATTTCCCCCTCAAATTTGCAATACTATTAGTTCCTGTAAACACTGGCCTCAGTTATATTGCAATTATCAAAATAAATATTGAATTATAAACATGTAATTTTTGAATCTCAAACTGCCTGGACAAGTCTAACAAGCAACATTAAGAATTACCTGTATTTGAACTCTATCGAGTCTTGTTAGATCAAAAACTGAATAATTATAACCTTCAAGGTAAAGCGACCTCATCTTCGATGTCATATAGAATGGAGAAGGAGCATAAGTTGTACTCCAATCACCACCAGACCTGCAGTAGACAGTAAATTTTCTAGGTACTGATAACTTGCAAATATATTATTAGTTCAAGGACTTGTGTTTTGTGTACGGTGTACCTGTAACTAATCAAATTAGCTGCAAATGTGATTGGTTGGTCTCCTCTACCAATTCCTTGTTCTTGAACCAAAATAGGCACCCTTTTCCCTTTGAAGTCCATATGAGAGAATTGCTCTCCAAAACCATAGAATCTCTCATTTCTTTCACTTGAATATGTAAGGCAGACTCTATTGAACTCTGCGGCCTTGACCACTACATTTTCCTCCTCCGCTGATGTAACAGTGACAAATCCTCTTCTCCTTGTAAACCATCCAAACAGCTCAACTCGGCGTCTCCTAATTCGACCCAGTTTCCGGGCAAAACCTCTGTAAATTCTCGATGAAACCCTATTCGGAGATTGGAAATTGGGCTTTCCAAGTCTCAATCGAAACCCAATTTGATTACTATTTTTTTGATCAAACAAAAGCCAATACCTTGCAGAGGTGGAGGTTTCTCTTTCCAAAAAGTGTTGATGAACTTCAGTAATAGGAATCTTCTTCTTTTTCTTGACACTGAAAATCCTACCTGTTATTAACAAGGCAGGGGAATTGATGCTCTTGAACTCCAATTTCTGATCCAGTCCAGAAAACCCAGATGGAAATTCTTGATTTTTTGCTTCAAAACTGAAATCAGACTGATTGATCACCCTTATATCATCAACAGTCTGATAATTACACACCAAATGAACATCTCTGTCCTTGATGACAAATGATCCCCTGCTTTCTTCCACCTCTGTTTCAGACAATGCTGCAGAGACAAAGGCTTGTCCCGGAATGGTAGACCAAATGGGTCTGGTAGGCTGAGAATTGTGAGATATGGAGACTGACCACCCGCCATACTTTGATTCCCATGTCAGCTGAAAATCCTGACCGATAGGCAAGATTTTGTGGGAAGGGATTGTTTGGGTAAAGAACAGAGCTCCTTGAATGAAAGGAAGAGATGTTGAGTTGGAAGGGAAGGGATTATTAAGATGTTTATGGTGTTTTTTGGTGATTCTTAGGAGGGTTGTCATATTTGAGATGGATGACTCCTGATCCATGTATATAGATACAGGTTTTAGGTGTAAATTAAATTTTGTAATGGTTTTTGAAAGATCTATCCGCTTTCCTCTTTTGGAGGTATATTAATATTAATATTATTTATTGTAGTGAAGTATACGGGAAGGAAAACTCTTTCATCAACTTTTCCGGATGAAGAACAAAAAAAATACACGGGCCACTGGGCTACCCTCCTCGTTATCGTTAATTACCGACTTTTGTAGTTTGTGTTATTGCAAAAGTTGACTCATTACTTAACAATAATAATAAATAAAAGAATAATATATATATATATATATATATATATTCCCAATCTTTTTTGTTTGTTCAAATTTGCCTTAAAAATACTCGTCTTTAAAGCAATTAAACATAAAATTTTGGAGCATAATAATAGCATTGTTCATAAAAGAAAGGCCTAACAAAGCAAAATACTCCGTCTCCGTAGTTAATACCTGCAGTAATAAATCTAAGAGCCATCCATCCTCCCCATTACCATGTTAACTCTTATAAACCATGTTAACTATTTTTTAGAAAATTAAGTTTTATGTAAGACGCATTTTGATATAATTATTTATGAAATACGAATATGCCTAAGAGCTTGTTATTATTACTTTTATTTGAAACTTGTTTAATTTTCTTTACCAACAGTGTTAGTTTCATGTAATTGTAAAACAGATGATATTATTGATTATGAAATTTTATTATGTGTACTTATAATTTCTCACCAAGTGTAAGTTTCAAATAAAGCAAATTATTGTACTCCATTCGTAGTTAACCTAATTTTTCGAACAACTGGATAAAATAAAGAATTAGTTATTATTAAGAGTAAAATACAGTGACACTCCTTTAGATAACCATAATAACACTCACTTCCCCTCTAATTTTTTAAGTAACCGTAAAATCCCAAATTTTATGAATAAAGATTTAATTTTCTCGAAATATTTTTTTCAAAATTATGGTGTGGATTTGAGATAATGTTATAGTTGTGGGTAATATTTATAAATTTTGGAAAGTATGCAAGTTGTTATATAATATTCGATTGGTTGGGGAATATTCGTTTTAGCGAGGAATATTAAATGCAAACCAAGACAATCATTAAGTGGACTCATAACGGAATTATTGCCGGATTGAGAAAATGACAAAAATATTTTATAAAAATAACTACGGAGGTGTTCTAGTTAAAAGCTATTGAACTACTTTCGGTAGTAAAAGTACGATGAATACGTGTGGTTGCGTAGTAGTAGCACGGTATTGATTATTGATACTTACGTAAGAAATCACTCGCTTTTGTTCAATTATTACTTCAAAGAATCGTGCATAAGTATCTCACGTTATTTGATTCAATTATTATCGATATTTTATATATTATTAAATCAATAATTGAGAAGACGAGTTATTAATATTATTATTTGCAATATTAACGATGTCAGAAGTTCTCGCTTAACGAGAGATTTGGTCACCTAATTGCGGCATGATAGGAGAAATCCTTATTGAAAAGCCCCTCTTTCCTGCGAACGACCTAGTCGATTAATATTGTGAATTATAATAATGATGATAAATGTTGTTAATTATATTGAGGTGTCTTTTTTATGAAGTCATGGAAGTTTATATATATATATATATTATATAAATTTTATTTTATTAGTATTATTAATGTAATAAAAGCAGAAAAACTTTTTATATAAAGCGAATACTTTTATAAAATTATTCGTTTTATTAGACTATAAATATAATATATAATATTCTATTATGCATAGTATTTTGCATAGTAAAATCTTTTTATATAAAATGTAATACTTTTATAAAGTTATTTATTTTATTAGACTATAAATAGAATATATTATATTTTATTATGCGTAGTGTTGCAAAAGTCGTTGCTATATAGATTTTTGCATAGTAAAATCTTTTTATATAAAACAAAATACTTTTATAAAGTTATTCGTTTTATTAGATTATAAATAGAATATATTATATTTTATTTAAAAGATTTTATTTTATTAGAATATTTTATTATTACTGCATAATAAATTAATATGGACCGTCCGTTTAAAAGTAAATCAATCTGAACCGTTCATGAATTAAATACTATTCAGTCCATTCTCCAATAAATAGAAGTTCATTCCTTCATTATTTCTTACGAATTTACTAAAACTCTAGAGAGAGAAACTATAGAGAGAGTTCTTCTTCTGTAATCTCGAGCGTATTTCTTTAGAGTTTAAGAAAGCTTTGAGCGTAGAAGATAGTGCAAGTTTTCTTTAAGTATATTTCCGACCTACCTGTGACACCCCTAAAATAGGTATACATCACCCATTTTGAGTCGTCAATATACGGTGATGTAAATAACTACAACTTTATTAATCAACATAAAAGCGTGAGTTTAAATACAAATATTATCATCTGACAATATTCACACCCAAATAAGTCCTCATTACAATTATTGGTATATTATTTTACAAAATGATGAGGACTACTAAACAACTTTCTAGAACCTTCATTCCATACTTAAAACTAGTACTTTCATTACATTCTCGTCTCTCGAGAAGAAAAATGGAAAAAAAGGAAAAGGGTGAGTTCAACTAGCCTAGTAAAGAATATTATGACTAAGATAATATAGAACAAATTAACGTTAGTCTTCAACGAGGGAAAAATCGATAAAATACAATGATGATAACAAGTTTTGGATCAATATTCGCAGAATGAAATAATAATTCATGTAAGAGTTACGTAGAGAATGAAATCTACTATTATCTATGAATTTAAAAGTCCATCATCAATATTTTATCCTGTAACATCAATCAATATACATCTTGAATCAAATATTCATCTTTGCACTACTGAGCCAAAGATATTCATTAGTTGGTCGTATTCAAATCAACGACTGTTCATCTTGACTACTACCAAAGATATTTGTGATGCCCCAAAATAGGTTCAATCCATCCAACCTATTCTGAGTCGCCAAATACATGGTACAGAAAATAATTACAACTTTAATACTACAATTGTCGTACAAAATACAACAACACATATACTGTGAGTTTTAATACCATCTGTGACTCATGTCCCAACTATGGACAACACCTCTGTGAGACCCCAGATTTTACGAATAAAGATTTAATTTTTTCGAAATATTTTTTTCAAAATTTTGGTGTGGATTTGAGATAACGTTATAGTTGTGGGTAATATTTATAAATTTTATAAAAGTCTGTGAAGTTGTTATATAATAATCGATTGGTGGGGAATATTCGTTTTAACGAGGAATATTTAAATGCGAAGGCACAATCATCATTGGTTAACCCACAACGGAAGTATTGTCGTAGTAATAAAACGACAGAATTATTTTTATGAAAATAACCGCGGAAGTTTTACCGTTAAAACCTGTTGAACTACTCGGTAGTAAAAGTACAGTAATACGTGGTTGCGTAGTTGCACAACGGTATTGGTTATTGATGCTTACGTAATAAGTCACTCAGATATACTCAATTATTGTTACAGTAATTGTTGCATCATATCTCTCATATTATTGATTTGATTATTGTCACATTATCATCTGCATTATATGTTATATTATTAAATCAATAAGTGAGACGACAAAGTTATTCATATTATTAAATTACAATATTTACAATGTCAGAAGTTACATCGAGGAGAGGTTTGGTCACCTAATTCTAGTGATAAGAAGAAATCCTTATTGGAAAGCCCCCTCTTTCCTGGGAACGACCTGGTTGTTAAATATTGTGAGTTATGATATTAATGATGAATGTTATTATAATCGAATTTGAGTTCGGAGTTGAATTTGGAGACGCAGATGTGATATTTGAGTCCGGAATGATAAAATTAGTAGAAATAGACTATAAACACAAAATTTTCCGAGGTTGACTTTTTGGTCAAAAAAATCAACAGTTGACTTTTTCAGAAAAAGTCAAACTTCAAAATTTCAAAAATAAAATTTTTGAGAAAAATATTTCCATTGTGTTGGGATTGTTAGTGTTAGTGAAAATTGATATTTATTTCGATAGTAATTGATGTCTAAAAGTTATATTGACCAATCGGGTAATTAATCGGGTAAATGAGCAATTAATTGCTACTAATTCACATGCTCATATAACTGTTTGTTCACATGTGTGTACTATTGAATCACATTCTTATATTATTAGGGGAGTTGATGCAAGATTGATGATACTTGCATGACTAAGTTAAAAATGGAGGTATAGATGGAGGTACTATATTGTAATTAATTTTTTCACATGTTTAGAACTATTGAGTCACATGATTTACTATTGATTCACATGATTTACTATTAGGGGAGGTGATGCAAGTTGATAATACTTGGATGACTGAATTAAAAATGAAAGAAAAATTGGAGGTATTGTACTGTAATATTTTGAGCCTCAAAACGTGCAATTATCGAAACTATATTTTCCTATAAATAGAAGTTCATTCTTCCTTCATTTCTCACCAATTCACTAAAGTTTTAGAGCCATTATTATAGAGAGAAATTATAGAGAGAAAGAAGAAGAGAAGTACGCTACATTTCTATTCCAAAGATCCAAACTTCATTCTAAGGTAAGGATATTATTATTTGTACACTGTAAGGGGTATTATTCTTTCGTATTCATGAAGAGAATTACTTTCTTTCAATACTCGTAAGAATTGTTATTCAATTCTTCATTATTATGTTGGAATAAACTGTTTATCACGAAATCACTACGTGGTGAAATTCTTCATTATTGATTCTTTATTATTCTGTTGGAATATCCCGCCGGTCTTAATTTACTTTGACTGGGTTCTATTATTTATTATTCGCATTTATTATTACGTCGAAATATCACATGCATGTGTTTTACTGTGGGACCTAGTTCCATCATTTATTATTACATTGGAATAACTTTTATACATCCAAGTACCGCATGCATGGTGATTTATTGTTATTCCATTCTTTATTATTACATTGGAATATCTCGTCACATGCGTTTTTACTTGGGACTGGTTAAAATCTTTATTATTCGCATTGGGAATAACACGTGCGTGAGGTTTCTATCGCATGCATGGTGAATCCTTCTGTTATTCCATTCTTTATTATTTTGTTGGAATAACCTGTATAAGTGGATTACCACATGCATGGTGAATGATCCATCGTATTCATTCCTTATTAAATTGTGGAAATAATCTAGTTACGTTGATTATGATGAGAGTCATAATAAAAGCATTGGAATGATGAAAATCATGGGTATATGAAGTATTAGTAAGTGTTATGATTAGTTATGTTGGTTATTATGTGAAAACATGAAAGTTTCTTAGAAATCACAAAGGGTTGAAAAATCAGATTTTGGTGAAAATGGAACATGAAATTCAATTGATCATATCTCTTATTATATTTCGAATTTTTGAGTGTGGTCAAGTTCTAGAGTTAGATCTATGAGTTTTGTAGCATCTCCAAGTGGAATCACTGTAAAAGGTGTTGTAGATTTTCGTGTGGACTGATTTTAACAAAGGAGTCAAAAGCTGCAAATACCGAAAACGCTATTGCCCAGATTTTTAAAAGGGCAGTTTTGGCCACTTAATTTATGAGAAAAATTTCGGCCTTTTGAGACATGAAAGTATATGGTATAAAGAACATCCTGTCCAAAAATGAGCTCATTCCGGCTTAAAACGAGCAAGTTATGACCATTTTAATATTTAGGTTTTTCTGACGAAAAATGCTATAACCGGAGTTCTATAACTCCGATGACCATGAAATTTAAACTGGAAGCTCATGTTAACATGTGTAAGATTCTGCCAAGATTTGGGAATTTTTGGAGTTAAACTTGAAGTAGCTAATTTCTTAAGTAATTAATTAGAAATTAATTTTTGAAAAATAGTAAATGAATTTTAAAAATTCTAAGAAAAATAAATGTTCATTATGGGACTATATTTTGCTAAATTCCAGAAAAGAAATATTTTTGGGACTGATTTGGTATTTTTCATTAAAATTATTTAGCTACGAATATATGAGTTAAATATGTTATGTAAAAGTAACAAAGTTGGAAAATAGGATTTTATGGCTTGGAAATCCTATATAAGGTATATGTAGATTTTTGATATGGGATTTGATCATTGGTGATGAAATCTTATTTGTATGGGATTTTGAATGATTAAATGCATTATTTGGTAAAGTATAAATAATTGAAATAAATTGTTTATAAGTTTAAGGCGTGATTAAAATATTGTTATGATATTAATAATATTAGATTATGAATTTATTATGTGATTGATAATATTTGGATAAATTTAAAGTCTTTAATATTTATCCTTGTTTTCGATTGATTAATGTTTATATCATTGTCATCATCTTCATGCTTATATGGTGATAAAAGTTATCTTGGCTTATATCGCAAATATGGACATGGATTATTGAATTGTATATCTTTTGGCTTACGTGCAAAGATGATTTTATTGGTTGTTGGTTTTATAGTTGTATATCTTTGACTTACGATGCGAGGAGATGGATTTGGTATGATTATGACTAGAGATTATTCAGTATAGTCAGGACCATTGATGATTTAATGAATATCCTTGGCTCGTGGTACATGAATGATTCGAATATGTGGTTTATTTATTAAGTTGAGTCTCGTGATAAAAATTGATGAAAAACCTTTTAAATCATAGAAGATAGTAGATTTTATTCCTACTTGACTTTTCTAATGGATTGTTTGTTCACGGCGTTACATCGTATTTTAACCAAGGTATTTCAACAAAGTGTTAAGCAGTAATAACTACGTCGTTATTTATAAAACTCAAACTTGTCGTTTTCTTCATCCTACGGTTATTCTATTATAGGGCCCCTAAATGGGCTGGCGTCGTAAATACGAATATTCCCCGACAACAAGAATATTCTACGACCAAACGAATATTCCCCAATAGAAATGAGTATTTTCTAACCACTTGTGTATTTTGAAAATTTTATATATATTACCATTAACTTTACTTCTTATCAATTTAACCATCTACTGAATAATAATTATAAGAAAAATTGAATACTTTTATTTCATAAAATTCGAGGTCTTACAATATTCATATTCATAATTGCACTACAGGCCAAAGATATTCAGTAACACCATCATTTAGGACTGAGGATGATGAAAAATATTTTAAGAAAAACGAATCCAGTGAAACAAAAAAACAAATATTAAGGATTCGTACTTTAAACAATCCGAGTTCAAAAATACTTCATAAATAATCATAGTGAAGTAAAATTCAAGAATGATCAAAACATGGATACAATCAAAGCTAGTATCCATAATAGATAATTTGGACAAAGAAATGAAAATTTAATTTTTCTGTGAATTGTGCCGTATACGTGAATAGTAACCCCGACATTAAAAGACAAGAATTTCACAAGAAAAATCTTAGCAATATTCCGGCATAATGATATTAGAAGAAATAATATCATTTAAAAAAAAATAATATTCCTTACCTCGAAAAGATGGTACTTCTGACTTGAATACTGGATATAGTGCTGAAGAGAACTTGCACCGTATAACAACACTCAAAGTATCAAAATACTCACAAGAATACGCTCGATAATATAGAGAGAGAAGACTTCAATTTCTGGTGTGCTTTTGAATTCTAACCTAAGCACCCTATTTATAGGAAATTGCTTAGAACACCAAAGCAGAAAATTTAATAAAATAATAATATAATTAAACAAATTCAAGCCCACCTTAGACCAACTGAATTCAGCATATTTATATCACATGTGGGATTGCAAAAAACGTTTTCTTAAATAAAACAATTAAAACTTCCAAAAATCAATTATTCCGAAACTTCGAAGCTTCAATAATTCATAATAAATAGCCCTTTTATCAGAAAAATTCGAATCTTATGTCCTTTCCATAGAAAATTTCATTCTCTACAACTTTGTAAGTTTAAGTTTTTCTAAATTCCAAGCAGAAGTTGACCGAAATTCACAAACGGACAATTTTATGGGCTATAATCCAATTTCAGTCACAAAGTGGGGCCCACAAACATGTTTAACATATTTTAAATATTTTTTGTAACAAAAATACTCTTCCTCCTCATTTATTCATATATCCCACATTCATTGTAAAAATATCACCATTATTATATTATTAAAATATAATAATATATTTAAATGAATTATTTTATCAGAAAAGATAAAATATCAATTTTCAACAATTTTCACATTAAAAATTTTCTCCATCTATGTCCACATAAAATGAATATTTCCCTTATCATATAAATCAATAATTAATTATTCACAAATAATATTATAGAATCACAATACTGGCAACTAGGCTGTTCCCAAGAAAGAGGGCACTTTCCAATAAGGATTTCTTCTTACTGGCGTGCAATTAGATGACCAAACCTCTCCTTAGACAAAACTTTTTAGACATTGCCAATAATGTTATCTAATAATATTATTCAAATAATATGAATTATTGATCTGATAATAAAAATACTGTGCAGTGATAATTATTAAACAACAATAATATAAAATATCAACGTAGCAATTATTGAATCAATAAAATATAATATTGAACAGTAATTATTGTAATAATTATTGAGTAGGCCTTCTACGTAAGAATCGATAATTGGTGCAATACCACAGGTAATACTTCTTGTGTTTTAACCAAAGGGTATTCCAACAAGATAATTGGTAACAACTACGCTGTTATTTATAACCAACTTATATTTGTCATTTTCTTCATCCAATCACTTTTCGTTATGGGGCCCATTATTAAGGTCTTGGCAGTAAATACGAATATTCCCCGACAGTAAGAATATTCCACGACCAAACGAATATTCCCCAACAATAATGAATATTTTATAACCATTTGCTTATTTGAAATATTTGCGCATTTTACCCATAACTAACTACATTAATCAAATCAACCCTTACTATTTCAAAATAACAAATAGAAGAAATTAAATTTTATTTATAATAAGTTGGGGTCTTACACTACCCGTCAGAATACTCTTCTTTCAAAGGTAAGGGATATTATTTGTTGTACTTGTAAGGGGTATTATTCTTTTGTATTCATGAAGATAATTATTTTCTTTCAATACTCATAAGAGTTGTTATTCCATTCTTCATTATTATGTTGGAATAACTTTGTTTTGCGCAATCTGCATACGTGGTGAAATTCTTCTTGTTATTTCATTCTTTATTATTACATTGGAATATCACGCGGCATGCGTATTACGCTGACTGGTTCCATTATTTATTATCTACATTGGAATAACACATGTCATGCTTATCGTATCGTATGTATGGTGATTTCTGTTGTTATTCCATTCTTTATTATTCATTAAATATCGTATGCGTGCAAATTTACTTTGACACGGTTCCGATTCTATATTATTACGTTTAATATCACGTACATGCATGCGTTTACGCATTTGACTGGTTCTATTCTTTATTATTATGTTGGAATAACTCACATACATGTGGTCTATCGCATGCGTGGTGATTTCTTCATTATTTCATTCTTTATTATTCTGTTGGAATAACATACATGTGGATTATCACATGCATGGTGAATAACCCTTCGTATTCATTTCTTATTAAATTGTGGAAATGATCTGTCTACGTGAATTACCGCATGGCGTGTTAAAATCCATTGCAGTTTTATATATTCTATGATACTCATTTGGTTAAAATTTTGGCTTCTATACTCCATGAAATTAGTGGAATATCCTGGATATTTACGCTTCATCCAGTATCTTTTCATGAAAATATTCTTCTGAGCATTCTTGAATTTTACTCTACAAAAAAGTATCATGTTGACAATTTGGACATTATTGGTTCCTGGATAAATTAATTCTTGAACTTGTTTTATTGAATTATTATGTCATTGTCATCATCCTCATGTTTATATTATGTTGAAAGTCATCTGTGGCCTGTAGTGCATAGATGGACTTGGTATGATTATGACCAGGGATTATTCGGTATAATCATGACCGTAATGTTATAAATGATGTGGAAAAAGTCTTCATTGGCCCGTAATGCATTGATGGACAGTTTTTGGTATGATTATGGCTATGGATTCTCTTACCAAGGTGCAAAAAGATGAATTATTTTATGGTATGATCGGGGATAGATTGATGAAAACACGATTATCTTTGGCAGAAAGTAGTGCATGGATAATTCGTGGTCGTGATCTTAAAGAATATCCTTGGCTTTTGTAGTGTAGGGATGATTTGATGATGTGGATTATTTATTGAGTGAATCTCGGTGATAAAAGTGATGAAAACCTTTTAAATCATAGAAGATAGTAGATTTTATTCTCTACTTGACTCTTCTAATGGATTGCTTGTTTCATTATGATTAAACTTGATGTTTGTTATATTGTATCGTTTAACTTTGTTGAAGGCTAACGATAATTTATTCGCATTATCTTAGTCATAATATTTCTTCTAGGCTAGTTGAGCTCACCCTTTCTTTCATTGTTCTCTTGTGAAATGAGAATAGTAGCTTTCGGACTAGTGGGGAACAGAGTGACGGTCCTAGATGGTGCATTAGTAGTTCTCACTATTATGTGAAATAGTGTAATAATAAATATAATGAGGACTCCATTGAGTGTGGATATTGTCTATATGACAATATTTGTATTATAACCCACAACATATGTTATGTCGTATTTTACACGACTGTTGTATAATTAGTTTGTATTTGTATTTAGTACCATGTATCTGGCGACCCAAGATGGGTGATGTATACCTATTTTGGGGGCGTCACAGTTGGTATCAAAGCTTAAGGATATGATCCCTGGCTGAGATGTGAAACAAGAACTAGGAGGGGAGAGACGGGGAATTCCTTCGCTAGTATGACCTACCTAAGTTTACTTGTTATTTAATTGGTCGGTCAGAGTATAGGGATAATATGTGATATGTTAATTAACCCTTGTTTTATGACAATGTTTGAAAATGACATCTGAAAATGTTGAGATAAGCAATGGAGCAAAATAATATGACCGTATCGCAGTACGAGGCTAAGTTTGCGGAGTTATCTCGGTTTGCATCCCATTTGGTTGATAATGAGGAGCGAATGGCGCGAATGTTTCTACGACGTTTGAAACCTGAAATACGTCAATACCTCACTTCTCATAAACTTTGTTTATATTCAGATGTTGTGAATAGGGCTCAGTTATTGGAGCGCGATAATGAGTCAGCACAACCAAAAGATAATGACCAAAGAACACGATAATAATCATAATGCAGGTGTAACGACCATCGGAACAATGATAACCATCGTGGGGGAAATTATCATGCCAAGAATGGTAACCACTTCGGTGGTAATCATGGCCAAGATAATAGAAGTGAAAATTTTAAGAAGAAAAGGTCATTTAGCTCAATTTTATCGTGCACCAAAGTCAAGTCCAGCTGGGATGGTGGCACCAAAGGCGGATACAGACAAAACAAAGTCGGTGGTTTCAGGAAGAGCGTTTTTCGCGACTTCTCAAAAATCGAGTGACCCGAACGAAGTTAGCACGGGTTAGTTAATTATAAATTCCTGCGAAGTCTATACCTTATTAGATACCGGTTCTGCCCATTCTTTTATCTCTCTTACTTGTGCTCAACGTTTAAATTTGGCTTCGGAGAAATTAGACTTTGACTTATTGGTTGAAACTTCGATAGTAGAAACCTTCGTTACCTCCACTGTTTATAAATCTTGTTGATTCAAATCGACACTTTCACGTTACCTGTCGATTTTATCTCTTTGAAAATATTTGCCTTTGATGTGATTTTAGGAATCGATTGGTTAACTACTCATCATGCTTTTCGTAAGATTGTTAGCTTTAATATTCCTAACCAACTTATTATGCGAATTCAAGCAACTAAAATCCTAAAGTCAATCACTGTCATATCAAGCCATAAGTAAAGAGCCTCGAGCCTTTCGCTAGTGACTTTCTTATGTGGAATGCACCTAAGCTAGACTTTTCGTAGGGGACGTCGTGAATAATGGTGGCAAGTTGATAGGTATCAATGTGACGTGCTATCCAAGTCTTGGATGAGGGTCACAGTTTTTGAATGATATTTCTATTGTTAATAAATTTCTTGACGTATTCTTGAAGACTTCTTATCCTGCCCCTAGAGCGTGAAATCGAATTTTGTATTGACCCCAGTACAAAACCTATTTCTAAAACCCTCAAATATTTCTTCAACCAAAATGAACGTATAATGTGCCAAAGACGTTGGCTCGAGCCGTTGAAGATTACGACTATACCATTCAATATCATCGTGGAAGAGCGAACGTGGTAGCTGACGCGTTGAGTAGAAGATCGTATGCATTTACGAATGCGAATGTACGAACCTACGTGAAGATAACGAATATACGAGTAGAATCGACTTTAATCGATAAAGTTAAAGGCCGCTCAAGCTACACACCCGGAACTGATGAATGTAAAGAAAAAGGTTCAAGAAGGCGTTATCTCAACCCTCGATTTTATTGGTCTATTTGAAATCCTCGATGGAGTAGGAAATGTGGCTTATAGACTCGTTTTACCGCCAAGTATGTCGTGTGTTCATAAAAATTTTTAACGTATCGATGTTACGTAAATATGTGGACGACCCGAACCACATTATTAACTTAGAACTAGACGAAATAGCGGATAATTTAACGTATGAAGATGTACCTGTTAAAATCTTGGATAAGAGGGATCATATTCAACACTCAAAGGTTATACCTCAAGAGTTAGAATCTGAAATGAAGTCAAAGTATCCTCATTTGTTCGGCATACCAGGTACGTACGTAAATTTCGAGGGCGAAATTTCATAAGGAGGGGAGATTGTAAAATCCCAAATTTTACGAATAAAGATTTAATTTTCTCAAAATATTTTTGTCAAAATTATGGTGTGGATTTGAGATAATGTTATAGTTGTGGGTAAAATTTATAAATTTTGCAAAGTATGCAAGTTGTTATATAATATTCGATTGGTCGGGGAATATTCGTTTTAGCAGGGAATATTCGTACAACGGCACAATCATTGGTGGACCCCGCAACGGAATTATTCTCGGATTGAGAAAATGACAAAAATATTTTATAAAAATAACGGCGGAGGTGTTACCGTTAAAACTGTTGAACTACCTAGTAGTAAAAGTACGATGTCGTGTGTTGGTTGCGTAGTAGCACTGCGGTATTGATTATTGATACTTACGTAAGAAATCACTCAGTTTTGTTCAATTATTGTTTTAGTAATTGTTGCATAAGTATCTCACGTTATTTGATTCAATTATTATCGATATTTTATATATTATTAAATCAATAATTGAGATGATGAATTATTAATATTATTATTTGCAATATTAACGATGTCTGTAAGTTACGCCGAAGAGATTTGGTCACCTTAATAATTGCTTGGCCAATAAGGAGAAATCCTTATTGGAAAGCCTCCTCTTTCCTAGGAACGACCTGGTCGATTAATATTGTGAATTATAATAATGATGATAAATGTTGTTAATTATATTGAGGTGTCTTTTTATGAAGTCACGGAAGTTTATATATATATATATATATATATATAAATTTTATTTTATTAGTATTATTAATGTAATAAAAGCAGGAAAAGCTTTTTATATATAAAAATGAATACTTTTATAAAGTTATTCGCTTTTTATTAGACTATAAATAGAATATATAATATTCTATTATGCATAGTGTTTTGCATAGTAAAATCTTTTTATATAAAAGCAGAATACTTTTATAAAGTTATTTGTTTTATTAGACTATAAATAAAATATATTATATTTTATTATGCATAGTATTTTTGCATAGTAAAATCTTTTTTATATAAAAGCAGAATACTTTAATAAAGTTATTCATTTTATTAGATTATAAATAGAATATATTATATTTTATTTAAAAGATTTTATTTTATTAGAATATTTTATTATTACTGCATAGTAAATTAATATGGACTGTCCGTTTAAAAGTAAATCAATCTGGACTGTTCATGAATTAGTTACTATTCAGCCCATTCTCCTATAAATATAAGTTCATTCATTCATTATTTCTTACGAATTTACTGAAACTCTAGAGAGAGAAACTATAGAGAGAGTTCTTCTCTAGTAATCTCGAGCGTATTTCTTTAGAGTTTAAAAAAGCTTTGAGCGTAAAAGATAGTGCAAGTTTTCTTCAAGTATATTTTCTCCCTACCCGTCGAAATACTCTTCTTTCAAAGGTAAGGGATATTATTTGTTGTACCTGTAAGGGGTATTATTCTTTCGTATTCATGAAGATAATTATTTTCTTTCAATACTCGTAAGAGCTGTTATTCCATTCTTCATTATTATGTTGGAATAACTGTTTATCCAATACCGCATACGTGGTGAAATTCTTACATTATTTCATTCTTTATTATTACATTGGAATATCACATCGGTGCGTATTACGCTGACACTGGTTCCATTATTTATTATTACATTGGAATAACACTTCTGCATGCTATCTATCGCGTACGTGGTGATTTCATTATTATTCCATTCTTTTTATTTTGGTAAATATCTATCGGTGCAATTTCGCTTCGACTGGTTTCGCTTTTTTATTATTAGCCGGAATATCACATGCTTCATGCGTTACGCGTGACACGGTTCCATTCTTTATTATTATGTTGGAATAAACACATGCATGCGATTATCGCATCGCGTACGTGGTGATTTTTCGTTATTTCATTCTTTATTATGTTGTTGGAATAACCTGTCTATGTGGATTATCACATGCATGGTAAATGACCTTTCGTATTCATTTCTTATTAAATTGTGGAAATGATCTGTCTACGTGGATTACCGCATGGCGGGTGAAAATCCATTGCAGTTTCATATATTCTATGATACTCATTTGGTTAAAATTTTGGCTTCTATACTCCATGAAATTAGTGGAATATCCTTGATATTTGCGCTTCATCAAGTATCTTTTCATGAAAATATTCTTCTAAGTATTTTTGAATTTTACTTTACAAAGAAGTATCATGTTGACAATTTGGACGTTATTGATTCCTGGATAATTTAATTCTTGAACTTGTTTTATTGAATTATTATGTCATTGTCATCATCCTCATGTTTATATTATGTTGAAAGTCATCGTGGCTTTGTGAAGTGCGTAGATGGACTTGGTATGATTATGATGTGGATTATTCGGTATAATCATGGTAATCAAATTTACAAATGATGTGGAAAAAGTTCTCATTGCCCGTAATGCATTGATGGACAGTTTTTGGTATGATTATGGTTATAGATTCTCTTCGGCCAAGGGTGCAAAGATGAATTGTTTTATGGCATGATCAGGACCGTTGATGAAAACACGATTATCTTTGGCTCGTAGTGTATGAATAATTCGTGGTCGTGATACTAAAGAATATCCTTGGCCTGTAGTGCAGGGATGATTTGATGATGTGAATTATTTATTGAGTTGAGTCTCAGCGATAAAAGTGATGAAAAACCTTTTAAATCATAGAAGATAGTAGATTTTATTCTCTACTTGACTCTTCTAATGTTTTGCTTGTTCCGCTGCAGTTAAACTTGATGTTTGTTATATTGTATCAGTTTAACACTGTTGAAGGCTAACGATAATTTATTCTGCATTATCTTAGTCATAATATTTCTTATTGAGCTAGTTGAGCTCACCCTTTCTTTCATTATTCTTTTCAGGAAATGAGAACGTAGCTGGGACTAGTCGGAGAACAGAGTGACGGTTCTAGATGGTGCATTAGTAGTTCTCATTATTATGTGAAATAGTGTAATAATAAATGTAATGAGGACTCCATTGAGTGTTGATATTGTCTATATTACAATATTTGTATTAAAACCCTCAGCATATGTTATGTCGTATTTTACACGACTGTTGTATAATTAGTTTGTATTTGTATTCATTACCGTATATTCGGCGACCCAAGATAGGTGATGTATATACTATTTTTGGAAGCGTCACAAGAATGATTAGAATCCCTATAAGTTTTAGGATTGACTAAATAGACAAAGTTACATATTTTCCTTGTATGTTATCAAATTTTAATTCCTAAGTAATATATATATATATATATATATATATATTTAATTATTCTTTTTTAATACAATACATTTTAATTATAGTTTTATTTGTAATTAAGACTCTCTTGGTAACTTATATAAAAAACTAATTTAGTTTAATTAACACATATTTTTGGATTAGTTGTACAAATAATAAAATTTTAAATTAAATTACTAATGGAGCTATTCTAATTAGAGTGATTGAGTATGTTGATAGTTTAGTTTTTGGTGCTTAACAAAAAAAAATATTATTTGAATTTTAGTTTCATATTATGATTTTTATATGCTAATTTTTCTTGAGTATATGTAAAAAATTGGGATGTTTATGATTTTGATTACATTTTTTTAGTATCTGATTGACGTTGTTTTTGTGCGATGTTAAATAAAAAAATATAATAATATTTATTACTATCTCTATCTTGTAAAAAGATTTTTCTTTTAAAATATTTTTCTTTTTTTGATTAACAACATTTGTCATTTTATTGTAAATAATTATGCTCAAGTGTGATTTATGTTTAGCTTAATATATGAGAAAAATAATTAATATAATTTTTAATACTTTTTATATGAATAATAAGATTCGTTTTGCAATAATAAGTTTGTTTTACGTAAATTTTAATATTTAGAAAAAATAATTATAATTTTATTGTGTTAATTTGTAATTTTATGGGTTTTTAAAATTTTACTTTTAATTACAAAAAAATGTATTTGAATATATATCATGTAAATTTGAATCTTTGAGAAATTTAATTAGCAAAAATTGTAAGACTTTATTTTCCTAATAAAATGAATATTTATTATTTTTGACTTTTATGTTATTTATTGTACAAGTTCATAATTTAATTAATTAGATCAAGTAAAGTAAAAATTATAATATACAAATTTATATTTAGTGGAGAATTTAAATATTATAACTTGAAGGGTGTATTAGACATTATATTAAAAATATTTTTGATTATTAATTGGTCAATCACACTAGCGATAGTGAATGTTACATATTATAGACTAAATGAGTACTGATTGTTATTTAAAAAATTAGAGGGATGATGAGTGTTATTATAGGTGTTGTGTATTTTACTCTATTATTAGTAGATCAGAGGCTGCAGCAGCCAGCTTACAGACTTGAAACTGCAATTGTGTCGCATAAGAAACGGTTGTGAACCTGGACTGAATCGCAGCGCCATTCACTCCCTTACTTATTCCAACCAAAATCATGCATCTAGACGTGAATGTGATGCTTTATGCGGGGGTGGGGATAGGGGGATTATTCTTCCTAACTAGTCAATTTTCAAATTTTCCAAAACACACATATTCCGAGTTGTCTCTCTCAATTACAATTGTTTAGCAATGACATAAACCAAGTAATATGAAGAAAAAAGGAGAGGAGACGAGTGAGAAAAGAATAAGGACTCGTTTTTCTCAACAAAAAAGTCTTCATTATAAAACATTAGTTTTCCAAATATACCTCTTAGGACTTGTAGCTTCTTCATTGCTAAACATTTCTTTAAAGTTTTTAAAGCATGAACCACCAAAAATAGAAAACCATGGATGCAGAGTGTAATTCAATATTAAGGAAGAAAAGACTAGCCACAGACCTTCTAATAAAGTAGAAACAGCACCAACCGAACCTGAGATGTTCAACCTAAAATTATCCGATTAGAACTAAAAATAAGTACCCGAACTCAAACCCTTAAGCTTCCACTTGTAAGATTATGGTCTTCAATCCAACAAATCAGATACGGATGTTTTCTTAAACGGATCTACCCGGACCAGCATTCCAGCCAATGATTTATTCGGAAATATATTATCAGCCTTCATACTCTCCCTCATCCCATAACCGGGGGTGTTGGCATTTATATACGTCTGGACGAGACACTGGAACTGCCTGAGCCTGGCCACATACCCAACTTGTCTCATCCTGTGGAACATTTTTTCAGCATTACGTACATCACCACTCTTAGAATACTGCTCCATAATTGCCATGTAGGAATTAAACAAGGGCTTCAACCGGTTTTGCCGAGCAGCCTTCTGCAAGATTGAGTCAGCTTTGTCTACCTCGCCTGCTACCACATAAAGCCTGACAAGTGCATCCCAAATCAGTGGGCCAATATGACAGCCACTATCTGACATCCGCTTCACCAGATCCTTCCCCTTGGCCAACATCTTATGATTTGCATAAACTTTCAATAGACCACAATAAGCCTTCGAAGGGGGCCTTTCCGAGATTTTTAACAGCTTCTCAAAGACTGCCTCTGCTTCTTCAACTTTATTTAGCTTTCCCCAAGCTTCAATAGCAGACAAACCCTCACCAAGACTGGGAACAGACTGACAAATTTTCCAGATTCTGGACACATCATCAGCCTTTCCAAGGGATGCATACAGTAAAAGCAAAGGCCTGCAAGCAGCACGGTTTTCTTTTAAACCGCCTCCTTCCATCTCTTTCATAACCACCTCAGCTTTCTCTGTGAGCCCACCAGAGATATAATGCTTTGCCAAAAGTTTTTGCGTATGGATATTGGGTTCTATTCCCTCTGCTTTCATTGTCTCGATAATTTGATCCATCCCAGTCATATCGTTGGACAGGCCTTTGGTGTCTATTAATATATCGTAAGTGAAGATAGTGGGCTTGACATTTTCTTTCTCCATTAATAACAATACATCAGCTATTTTCTTTTTGTCAAGTTTTTTATATAAGAGTAGCAACTGATTACAAACAAAAGCTGCAAGTGGGAAATGCGAGTCCTTCATTTAGTTAAACACGTCTTCCGCTTTCTTCGCATTGAGAGTGGCAACACAATTAGCCAAATATGTTCGGTAGAATATCTCCCCTCTGCAGGATTGGGGAACCATTTTGATGTAACTTTCCGCCTTTTGAAGACCCTGTACCTTGGCAATCAAATCAAGACGAGAAGCATAATCTCTCTCAGAAAAGTGAAGGCGCTTAGATGACTCCAACCACTCTGTGACCTGCAAAACCATTTAACAGATAGTAAATAAAGTGGTGGCAAAAAATAAAGTTGTGAAAACATACCAAACAAAAAAAGTAAAACCTTAGAAAGAAAAGGAATTGGTTGTAGCAATTCCAATTCTGACAGTCCTTCCAAACACCATAAATTGGAATAGGGCACTTGAATTCTAATTCTAAGCCACAATTCTAAGACCGATTCTAGGTGTCAATTAGAGTCTAAAACGTTGGTTTTAAACTTGTAATTTGTACAGACTGAAGATGCATACAGTTAAACTTGATATGTTCAAAGGAGAATAACTAATATTCCCAATCTTGGAATCAATACAAGTCATGGAACTTAACCAAAAAAGAAAAACATGGACGGAAAATGTATCCGACAATAAATACAGCTAGTTTTCCAGATTGTGTTTGCTTGAGTTGTGCTGTAAGAAGAATGGAATCGGTGTTGCTTCACACTATCACTTTAAATTTATAGATAGTAAGAATACTAAAGTTATACATAGTAAGAATAAAGGAAGAAGGGGAAAAATCAGATTAATGTCTCCCCCTAGCCTCCGGCCCTCCACTTTTCCTCAAAGGGCAAGGAACGAAAGAGTAATCCACCTGCCCTTCTTCCACTGAGTAAGAAAATGAAAAAACATATTTCATCACTTCTCGTCTTCTATCATATCTTCTTTCTTTCCCTTCCTCTGTTTCCTACTTACTAATTGGATTTGGCATCCAAGATTTTATTTGTGGTGACTTGCTGGGACAAACAGCATGATGCTATGAGAGACATGGATGAATGTGTCCAGCTATGAGAGACATGGGTCAATGTGTGCAGCTATGAGATTTGGGTAATTGTGTGCAGCTATGAAAATAAAACTTGAAGCGTAACTTTACAATATGACCTCGCAAACAGATTGACCATGCCTTTATATGGACTTCAAATCTAAATAAGAAAGGAAACATTGCCAACCAAGGGGGATAACTTATGATGGTAACTTATTATTGTTACATGGATTCTTCACTTCGCCATGAAATACCCATGTACAACACTCAAATCAAAAAAGGGTATGGATGTTGTACATTTCATCTTAGTGTAAAAAATTGGCAAAATTGAG
Organism: Panax quinquefolius; assembly: GCA_020205615.1. NCBI lineage: Eukaryota > Viridiplantae > Streptophyta > Magnoliopsida > Apiales > Araliaceae > Panax > Panax quinquefolius. The sequence continues at coordinate 148,502,608 of CM035161.1, forward strand.
GAATATACATGTGTCGGACTCTTCAAAGTACCCGTGTCAAACCAAACACTCCATCCAAGTCTATGTAACTAATATTGTAAATGTCAAAGTTCATCCGAGTCCATGTAACTTAGATTGTAAACATCAAAGTAATCACATTATTAATAAGTCAACTTGACCGCTTGTGAGCAGCCGAGAGACGGAGGAAAATAAGAGAGGAGAAAAGGACAAACCAGTTATAAAGTGTGTAACGTGAGCATGAACAAGCTATTAACTTGGACATCCTTTGCATCAAGAGTGTATCAATGTGGTACCTGTTGAAGTTGACTTATATTTGGTAATGACTCATCATCACAATTTGGATATTTTGCAAAGTCTTGCAAGTTTCTTACTCACCATCTTTGTTTCTCAAGATTGACATGTACTTTGATATCTTGTTTTTTGGCTTGTTGGCGGCAGATTTATGGAAAAAGAAAAAGGACTTTTGTCCTTTGGTTTCAAGTTGAAAGCAATTGTTGACTCACACAAATATATATATATATATATATATATATATATATATATATATATATATATATTGGACGGACAAGTTGGAGGAAAAAAAAAAAAATAGGCCCTTGAACTATTTAAACCCCCAACAGCTGCCCAAAACGAACCAACATCCGTAGCAACAAGATAGCTAGAAAGGTAGAGAGAGAAAGTAGTGAGTAGTGAGTAGCGAGAGAAAATAATCAGTGGGTTTATTTTCTCAGATTGCAAGACTTGTATTCTTAATATTTTTCAAAGTAGATTTCTGTCCCTGGTTTTTTTTAGTTGGGTTTTCCATGTAAAATTCTTGTGTCATTAATTCTTGTATCTCATATAGTAGTGTGCTTGTATCATTTCACTGTGTGTTTGTGCACATGATTTCACAACAATACCCAATACATAAAGAAAAATAAAGCATATAAAAATTATAAATCCACAAAGAAACTAAGTGATCTGTAATAATGAGTTAACGACATGAGTCACTTGACCAAAGACCACCATAGTTGTCACGGCATCACCGCGAGACGCGGAGGTAATTGATTGCAAGGACAACTAGGTAATAAAACTAAAAATATAATAACTAACACTATCGAATACAATTAAAAACACAATTATATATAAAACACTTTAACATTGAAAACTATTAGAAAAAGTTAACAAACACTATGTAAAAAATAAAGGATCAACCAAGTCAACAATCATCACACATTACAAGTCTAATAAATAATAAAAATTACACTATATAGCTAGTCCATGAAGTATGATGAGTCATGGTACAAAATAACTTGGGCCAGCTACCAAGGGGTAAGCCTTGGCGGCTCGACGATCAAGGCTAGCACCAGGACTCCTAATTGTCGCCTAGGTGACGCCATGACAACTATAGTGATCACTAAGACAAATGTTAATAAATCATAAAGCAAACCAAACAGCGACATCAACGAGAAGGAATACACTAAATGAGTACTCCAAATTGTGAACAAAAAATTCTAATCCACAATACCAAGATTAGGTTTCTTGTGCTTTGGGACATTGGGATTGGGGAGACATGGAAACATGATACAATATCAACTTTCAGATGATAAACTAAAAAGAGATACTTAATCAAAACAAAAATAATGCAACTTAGGTCATACTATAAAAGGGATTGCAAATCAAGCACATTCATAGCACTAAACAAAAGAGGGTATGTCCTAGAAAACAAAGCAGTAAGGTCTTCAAAGTTAATTAGGGTTACACTATATACCATCCATTCTGGGCAGAAGCTAGTCCCACTTATGCAATATCACAATCACCATAAACTTCAAGCCCAGGTGTTTTGCCACCGAGTATTAAACATAAGAAGTTGTACTAATCATTTTTTAATTTATTTTATTATAAGCAAGCTTTTATTAAAAAATATCTCCAGAGGGGCCGTGTTAAAAAAGGAAGAAAAATAGCTTCAAGAACAGCCCCTTCACCCCAGAGAAGACCTCCCTCAAAAGAAAACTGTACAACCAATCCTGAGCAGGGTTCCTACAAAAACAATTCACCCCGCCAAAAAAATCAACCTTCAAATAGCTAGAAAACAAGAAGCAGGACTCCAATCTTAAGTAGGGATGCACAAAACTACATTTTGCTGGACTTCTAGTACTGAAGTTGTATGTCTTTCAGTAGGAAACTTATTAAATAACTTAATTTCAAGTAAAGATGTCCTTATACTGTATCAGTACATGCATAAAAGTGAGGACACTAGATGAAGGCTACTTTTACATTCTTATACTCATTCCACTACATATAACGGAAATAGGATTAAAGATACTATATGCAAAAAACTGTAGACCAAATAACAAAAATTATATGCACAATGCGAGCCAGTTAACAAACCTGCAAAGCCTTCCCGTACATTCGACGCCTCCGAAGATTCATGAGGACCATCAATATTTGTGTTTTGCTCACACCATTTCCTTCTCCAACCCACTTTTCCAACACACTACGAACAGACAAAGCTGGAGAACCCATGATAGCCCTGAGCAATTGCAAAGAATCCCTTTCTGGACTGAATCTTTTCATGCTTACATCAGTCTCAGTATCTGACAGCTCCAGCTCATTTGGAAGTCCTGTAACATCATCATCATTATCCTCTTCAGAGAGCTCATGTTCGGAGTTTAATTCATCATCATTTTCAAGAGCCACATTGCTTGCTTGAGTTGCATCAGCACTAGCTGGAGTTTCAAACCCAGAAAACCCATCCTCCAAATCCTCATCTTCCTCTTCATTGCTCTTCATGCCAGCCACTGACGAAAAATGACGCCTCACAATCAATGATTCCAATGAATCACATTGTCTGTGGTGATATTTCTTCAATGATAGGAAATTATCAAATGTTACTCGTGTATGCTCAACTGATTCAGGATCATCTTCTAAGTAACAGCTTGCTATTTCTAATCTAGCACAGCCAGCTTCGAAAGCTTCCCAAGCTAAATGCTTGGTTCCTGGTTAAAAACATATATCAATACAACGCCAAACAGAAAACAAAACAAAAGAATATTAAACCCAAAGTGTTTAATATCATATTTGTGATTGCTGAAATTTAAAATTATGCAAAAACTGTTTGTGTTAACTGAAATTTAAAGGCAATATAAGGTTTGGACTCTATAAAGTTAAAAACTTCGAGTTTCAGCTTGGTCCAACAAGTTATCCTAAACAACCCAGTCTATGGGTTTTTACCAAGAGGGGAAACAAGTTCGGAACAATAGGCAAAGCCATTCTGGATTCATTAAATAAATCATATTTTGACGGCAAAACATTGGATTTTCCCACTATAGTTGGCAGCTTTTATTTATTAAACTTTTAATTTTTTAAATTACCCCATTAAACTAATTAAAATTTTCAAATTGGACCATTCTGTTAAAATAAAATAACGGCCGTTAACTTGATTCACGCGTGGCATTAAAAAGAAAAGATAAAAGAAAGAACTAATGACATGGCCAATTTGATTGATCAAAAATAAAAATAAAAAAATGTGGGCCCCAATGGCTCCTCCCAAGGTCTCAACACTCTGCCCCAAACCAACCAGAACGCCGGTGAACTACAAACCGTCGGAGATCAGAAGATGGCCAGAACTGGGACAAAAAAACACCGGAAATCCACCACCAAATCGAACATAGAGCACGTGGATCCACTGAAGCAGGCCATAAGACCAAAATCCCAAATCCAATCACCGGAACTGCCGAGAAGATAGATGCACCGGCGAAAAATACCCCAAAAGATTCAAACAAAAAAGAATAAACAGTAAAGAGAAGAAATCGGAACGAGGAAATCAATACTTCAAGCCTCAAGATTTCAAGCAAGAAATCAGAGGAAACAACCGAACCAACACAAGAAAAATAGTCGAACAAATCTGGAAAAACCCAGATCAAACGAAATAAGAACAACCCAAATCAAATAGGTAGGAACGACGAAGTCTAGTTCAACCCAGAACTGAACTAGCTGTAAAACAAACCAAAAAGGAAATAAAACACCAAAAATCTAATAATGAAAAGATAACCAATATGCACACAACCAAACTCTCGAACAAGAACCCAAACCGATCCCCAGCTCAGATCATAACCCCCAAAACACGATCAACCCCTACTAATCTCACAAGAACGCCATACAATCTCTAAACCCTCGGACTTGGCATATAATAGATCAGAGATGAGGTTTACGGAGGTTCCCATTGTAGTCGCCGGTAAGACTAATACAAAACCAAGCAGATCGGAAGAGGCGGGACAAGGAAGAAGGAGAAATGGTGGGCCGAGAGGGGGATGGGTGGAAATGAATGGGCCAAAGAGAATCAACATCCCCACTCTCTAGCTCCATACAAGGTCAAAGCCACCAACCAGTTAGATGATCCAGTGGAAGTTAGAGTTGGGCAATAGAAATTTGGGAAGAGGGTTTGTATTTTGGTGTCGAAGGAGAGGGAGAGTTGTTCGAAGCCCATGGTGGAGAGGGCAGTGGTAATAGCCAGGGATGTATAGGTTTTCTTGGGGGGTTGATGGTGGAGGGGGGACAGCGGTGGACCAGCTCCATACAAGGTCAAAGCCACCAACCAGTTAGATGATCCGGTGGAAGTTAGAGTTGGGCAGTAGAGATTTGGGAAGAGGAATGGTATTTTGGTGTCGAAGGAGAGGGAGAGTTGTTCGAAGCCCATGGTGGAGATGGCAGCGGTAATAGCCAGGGATGTATAGGTTTTCTTGGGTGGTTGATGGTAGAGGGGGGACGGCGGTTGTAGTGGTGGTGGAAATCAAGATGGTGATGAGGATAATCAGGAACTCAAAATTGGTAATTAATTGATGATGAGGATCATCAACCACGTAGGCAGCATCCCAGATCATTTTTGTTTTTTTTACCAGCCACGTAGAAAAAAGTTCAAAACAATTTGACAGAAGTTTAGTCAATTTAGCAGAATGGTCCAATTTTAAATTTTTAATTAGTTCAATGGGGGTAATTTAAAAAATTAAAAGTTTAGTGGTGTAATAAGTAAAAGCTGCCAACTATAGTGAAAAAAATCCATATTTTGACTGAAAAACATAGACAGAAAAAAATTGCAAAACAAGATTATCTTGGCATAGGAAAGAGCACAACCAATTAATAGCAGGGTTTTTATTTCTAATCAATGGCAAGAAAAACAAAAAGAAATAAAGTTCAGTAAGAAAAATATATGTTGTTGCATTTACATAAATTTAAAATCTTTAAAAATTAGTTACATATACACCTCCATTTGAATTAAAAAAAAAAACACAAAACAAAAACTGACCATTCTTCCTTTCCAAATTCGCATCAAAAACAGAGTGTAAATATAATCAACTTATTACAAACCAGTTATCAACAAATGTAAATCAAACAGCATTTCAACACAACAGAAAAAGGAATATGGGTGTGTTTGCAGTCCTGGCATAATACAATATAGAGATAATACAATATAGAGAAAGGGGGAAATTCTTTAACAAAAAAAATGAAAGGAGGAAATTACTTGAGGGGATTAGAAGCTCAACGAAGAGCCCACATGGTGATTTGAGGATTTGATTTGATTGAAAACCCTTATTACTCTCCGCGACAAGAAACGAGGGAGGGAGGGAGGGAGGGAGGGAGGCAAAATGAAAGCCACCAGAGTATTAAACCCTAGAAAACCAACTTACAGTCTGTTTCTCAGTTTTAAACAGAAAAAAAAAAGTATTTAAATTAGAACAGACAAGAAAAAAATAGAAAATGAATTGTTTTTAAGTTTTTAATAGAAAAAAATAGAAAATTCAAAATTGAGGACATGGGTTATAATTTATAATTTATTATATTAAAAGTTGAGGATAATATGAGAATTGTAAAAATATTTTTTATTCCAATTTTTTTTCGTCAAAATCAGGTCAATTTTGGACGGAAAACTTTGGCAGGAAAAGTGACCAAATTTTCTATCTATTTCTTTTTTTCCGTTTATTAAAAAACTCAGAAACATAAGAATTGAAAAAAAAACTTAAATTTTTTATCTTTTTTTTTTTTTTTTTTTCATTTTATAACTAGAAACAAAGCGTTACACTGTTGGGCCGTTGATACTTTAACCCATCAGGATTCAGGTGGGTGTCGGTATAATTTCTCAATACTCACTAAACTATTCTATAATCCCGTCTCCATTAAATTAGGGAGTTGACAGTAGTCAAACCGTTGATGACATCATTAATATATAAAAATATATTATTAATAATTAATAAAATTTTAAAAAATCTCAAATTTTATGAACTAAAACATAAATTATAATATAACTAAAAATGCAAAATTTTAATATTAAAAACTTTTTTGTACAAAAAAAAATTGGTCATCGGGTAAATAATCGAAGTTTTGACTAAAATTGATATTTTTTGTTCAAATCAGATCGGAGTGTCAAACGGTTCCGAATTTTATTAGTCGAACCGATAGCTCCTACTTCAACTTGTCCTTTGATTTCACTTCTGGCAACACCAAAGTCGGCGGAGTGGTAAATATAGTTCCAATCGGAGACATCGAATCGCTAATCGGAGAAAGGACCGGTGGCGGTGGCGGCTGCGGAAGAGGACGAGGACAACGACGACGACGACGATGGAATGGGAGGAGAGGACGAAACGCGATGGACGCGGGGGAAGTGGGTCGGGGAAATGATGGGGTCGAGAATCGTCGGTGATTGTTCTTTAATTTCTTGAGGATAGGGAGTCTTTCGGGTATTGAAGAAATAGAATTATTATGGTTGAAATTGGGGTCTTCATTATTATCTGAACGTCAACAAGATGAAGAATTTTGTGATGAAAAGCTTCGGCTTATCATGTAAAACCCTCAATCGATCGCCAAAAAAAGGTGTATTTGTATAAATGTTTGGATTGTTGCTTGAATTTACATAAATTTTGGTATGAATTATTGGTCGTAGAGGTTCAATTGCTGACATTTTTGAAGCCCTAAAAATCAAAGAAAATAAAAGTCGCGAGAAATTAGAGATATTAGAGAGAACCCTAGATTTGCTTAGCAATTGTCATTAGACAAATCTGCTTAGACCTAATTAACAGATTTATCTTTTAGATTTTAGTTTTGGTTGTTTAAAAAGAGTCGACTTAATGGTTTTATTATATGATAATAATTTCAATTTTTAAAATTAAATATATTAAATAATATTCAGAATTTTTAATATATGAATTTGTTAACTTTTAATTAATGATAAAGATATAATTACCCCTACCAAATTGAGATTGATTAACCTTATTAGATAGACACATTAGCAATTAGAGCGTCTGTCCAAGAAAATGAGTGGAATGACCCAATTAATTTTTTTTGATTAAAAGACAAATTGCACCCCAAATTTTACACCGATGTTGATATTTGCACCCCAAAGTAAAAAAGGTGTCTAAGTACACCCCATACATTACTTATGCGAAACAGATTGCACACTTTGCACATTTAACCGGTCAAAAAGTGGCTGGCCAAGTAAGAGAGTCTTATCAGCAGGAGGGTAAGCTCTGTAGTTTACATTTATTGAAAAGAGCAGTTATATTTACGAAGTGTCTACTCATTGGTTATCAGACAAATATCCCAAATCAAAGTAGGAGGCTAGGGTTCGCGATTTGAAGGAGAAGAATCACAATGAGTGATTCGCGATTCTTGAGGGATTCATCAGACAATGACGTTTATGGAGTTAAAGGTGTCCCAGAATACAGTAAGTACTTCACAGAAGATGGAGGTTGGACATTCATTTCAGATAAACAAAAGGTATAAACATCTCTTCATTTATATATACTTTTCATTGATTATTACATTGAGTAGATGTTTCTGATAAAGTTCCTTTATATACTTTTTCCCAGGGTTTGATTAATGCTTTAGAAGATGTGGTCCCAAGTGCTGAACACAGACATTGTGTTATGCATTTGTATAGGAACTTTTGGCAAAAGCATAAAGGCTCTAGATTAAGGAAATTGGTGTGGAATGCTGCCAAAGCTACAAATCAGTATGTCTTTCAAAAGACAATGGATGTGTTACAAAAAGAGGATAAGAGTGCATATGAATGGTTAGCTCCTAAGCCACCTGCTCAGTGGAGTAGGTCTCATTTTAACACCATACGTAAAAGTGACATGTATGTCAATAATCATTGTGAGGTATTTAATAGCAAAATTTTTAAAGCTAGAGTAAAACCAGTAATAGGGTGTCTAGAAGGACTGAGATTATATTGCATGAATAGGATTGTTAACATGAGAGAAATGATGATGAAACATAATGGTGTAGTGTGCCCTAGAATAGCTAAAAAGGTAGAAAAATGGAAAGGTCAGGCAGGGGGGAGATTTCCATTGTTGTCAGGTGGTGGTGGGAGGTTTACAGTGACTGTGACGCCCCTAAAATAGGTATACATCACCCATCTTGAGTCGCCAAATACATGGTACAAAATTCAAATATAACTTAATTATACAACAGTAGTGTAAAATACGACAAAACATAATCTAAGAGTTTCAATAAGAATATTGTCATCTAGACAATATCAACACTCAATAGAGTCCTCATTACATTTATTGTCACACTATTTTATAGAATAGTGAGGATTACTAAAACAACCATCCGGATGGTCGATTCGTTCTCCACTCGTCCAACCTATATTCTCATTTCTTGAAGAGAACAATGAAAGAAAGGGTGAGCTCAACTAGCCCAAGAAGAAATATTATGACTAAGATAATGCGAGAATAAATTATCCTTAGCCTTCAACAAAGATAACAACCGATAGAATATAATAGTCAACAAGTTTTAGATCAACAAGCTGCAATGGAATAAGCAATCCATTAGAAGAGTCAGTAAGCATAAAATCTACTATCTTCTATGATTTAAAAAGTTTTTCATCAACTTTATCATTTGAGACTCATCTTAATAAATAAAATCGAATCATCCTGCGCACCACGGCCAAGGATATTCATGTAATCATCAATGGTCATGATTATCTTAGAATAATCCACGGTCATAATCATACCAACAAATTGTCCATGATGAACTACAAGCCAATGAGGACTTTTACCACATCATTCGTTACATTACAATCATGATTATCTAGAATAATCCTCGGTCATAATCATACCAAGTCCATCTACGCACGTAAGCCAAAGATGACTTTCATCACAATATAAGCGTGAGGATGTTGACCGTGACATAACAATTGATAAAACAAGTTCAAGGATAAATTTTAAAGATTTATAATTTAATTTATCCGAATTCAATAACGTTCAAATTGTCAACATGATATTGCTTTGTGGAGTAAAATTCAAGAATAATATTTAGAAGGCCCCAACTTTTATAAACAAAGATGATTTTTCTATAAATATTATTTTTGAATATTATGGAATAAATTTGATATAATGTTATAGTTGTGGGTAATATTTATAAATTTTGCAAAGTAAGCAAGTTGTTATAAAATATTCGTTTGGCTGGGAATATTCTTTTTTTGTGGGAATATTAAATACGACTACTCAATCATTAAGTGGACCCTATTAACGGAAGTATTGTCGTAGTTGTAAAAGCGCACAAAATTATCTTTCTATAAAAATAACTGGCAGAGGTGTTACCGTTAAAACCGTTGAACTACCCGGTAGTAAAAATACGAATAATGGCGTAGTTTTATAGAAGACACGATATTGATTATTGATCTTTACGTGAGAAGTCACCGGTATGCTTTCAATTATTGCTATAGTAATTGTTGCATTATATCTCTTATATTATTGATTCAATTATTGTCACAGTAATCATCGTATAATATGTTATAGTATTAAATCAATAATTAAGACGACAAGTTATAAATGATTAATAATTGTTGAAAGATTAAATATGTGTTGATTAAAAATAAAATGATTTGTGGTAATATTTATTCAATCCTTGATGTATATAAAAGTCATTATGGGAGGCGTTTGTGGTAAGTTTGATTATTTTATGGGGGGCCCATATGTCATTATCTAAGAGTCTCTTCGTCAATAGTAATTACCTTTGTCAATAGTAATTACCTTTGTGAATAGTAATTACCTTCGTCAATAGTAATTACCTTTACCAGACGTAAAACCACTTGCCGTTTCATATTACAAGCGTCGAACCACTTGTCGTTTCACATTACAGGCGTCGAACCACTTGTCGTTTCACATTACAGGCGTCAAACCACTTTTCTTTTCACATCACCAGTCGTCGAGCCACTTACCTTTTCACATGGCGGTCTTAAGCTAGAAATCTTCTATAAATAGAGGCCTAGTGCTTCATTATTTTTCACTTAATTCATTCAAGCTATAGAGAGAAAGTATAGAGAATAAGAGAAAGAAGAAGAGTATTTTGTTACTACACTACTGCAGTATTCAATCTCCTACCAAAAGTAAGGGGTGTTATTATTTCTTATTCATGAAGAGAATCTGTTGTTATTCCATTGTTTATTATTCTCATTGGAATAACTTTGATATCGTGGTTTACCCTATACTTGGTGACATTCTTCTATTATTACATTGGAACATCACATGTCATGTGTTTTACACCGGACTGGTTAAAATCTTTATTATTATTCTGTTGGAACATCCATGCGTGTGTTTTACACGGCACTGGTTCCATCTTTTTATTATTATTCTTTGGAACATCACATGCGTGTGTTTTTACAGGACTGGTTCCATTCTTTATTATTCGTTGGAATATCCATCATGCGCTTTACGTGGGACTGGTTCCGTTATTTATTATTACATTGGAATAACTTTGCGCTGTGTGGTCTATCGCATTGCATGGTGATTTCTTTTGTTATTCCATTCTTTATTATACGGTTGGTTAAAACTTTGACTTCTATACTCCATGAAATTAGTGGAATATCCTTGATATTTGTGCTTCATCCAAAGTATCCTTTCATGGAAATATTCTTCTCAAATATTCTTGAATTTTATTCTACAAAGCGATATCATGTTGATGATTTGGATGTTATTGGTTCCTAGATAAATTAATTCTTGAACTTGTTTTATTGAATTCTTATATCATTGTCATCATCCTCATGTTTATATTATGTTGAAAGTCATCTGTGGCTTTGTAGTGCATAGATGGACTTGGTATGATTATGATCGAGAGACTATTCGGTGTAATCATGGCCAGTAATGTTACAAATGATGTGGTAAAAATCCTCGGTGGCCGTAGTGCATTGATGGACGATTGTTGGCATGATCATGACTATTAATGAATACACAAATATTCTTGGCCCGTGAAGTGCATGAATAATTGTGGTCGTGATACTAAAGAATATCCTCGGTAGTAGTGCGAGGGGTGATTCGATGATGTGGAATATTTATTAAAAAGTCGAGTCTCAAATTTATATGATGATGAAAAACCTTTTAAATCATAAAAGATAGTAGATTTTATTTTCTATTTGACTCTTTTAATGGATTCTTTGGTTCATTTGTAGTTAAACTTGATGTTCATTATATTTTATCGGTTTAACCTTTATTGAGGCTAATGATAATTTATTCAAACATTATCTTAGTCATAATATTTCTTTCTTGAGCTAGTTGAGCTCACCCTTTCTTTTCTTTGTTCTCTTGAAATGAGAATATATTTGGGGACGAGTCGGGGAGTGGAGTAATGGTCCGAGAGGATAGCATTAGTAGTCCTCACTATTACGTGAAATAGTATGATAATAATTGTAATGAGGACTCCTTTTGAGTTTGTATGATCTCTAGTAGACAATATTTGTATTCAAACTCATGATTTATGTCGTATTATTGTATACTTACAGCTTATATTAGTAAGTTATTATTTAAATTACGCACCATGTATATCGACTACCCAAGATGGGTGATGTATACCTAATTTTAGGGCGTCACAATATTCATGTACCAAAAATAATTTGGACAGAAAAAAAAAATTCGGGTGAATAGTACTCCGTGAATAGTACTTCGGGAATAGTACCCCGTGAATAGTACCCCAACACAAAAAGTGTCCCGAATACCCGAGTGAATGATATTAGAGTGAATAGTAATCGGGTGAATAGTAACCCGTGAATAGTACTCCGACACGAAAAGTGCCCCAAATACTCGAGTGAATAATACTAGAGTGAATAGTAACTGGGTGAATAGTAACCCATGAATAGTAACTCGTAAAAAAAATACCAAAGAAAATGATATTCCATGGCGAGTACAAAAAAAAATGATATCTCATAAGTATAATAGAATATATGAAAGCTATGAAATAGATTTTCACCCGTCATGCGGTAATCCATGTATGGATCATTTCCACAATTTAATAAAGAATGAATATGAAGGATCATTCACCATGCATGCGGTAATCCACATAGGCAAGGTTATTCCAATGTAATAATAAAGAATGGAATAATGTAATAATTCACTAGGTACGCGATGCCGCATGCAGATGAGTTATTCCAATGAATAATAAAAATGGTATAACAACCCTTACGAATATTGAAAGAAATAACTCTTTTCATGAATACGAAAGAAATAATACCCCTTACCACAATAATAATATCCCTTACCTTAGAAAAAAAGCTGGATCTTTGGAATAGTGAGGGTAGAGACTTTCTTCTTCTTCTCTCTATAATTTCTATCTATAATAATTGCTCTATAGCTTTAGTGAATTGGTGAAAATAATGAAGGAATGAGCTTTATTTATAGGAAAATATAGTTTCGATAATTGCACGTTTTGGGGCTCGAAATATTACAGTATAATTCCTTCCTCTTTTTCTTCATTTTTAATTTAGTCCTGCAAGTATTATTAAACTTGCATCACCTCTCCTAATAGCAAATCATGTGAATTAATAGTTCATTCATGTGACTTAATGTGACGCCCCCAAAATAGGTATACAACACCCATTCTGAGTCGCCAAATACATGGTACAGAAAATAAATTATAACTTCAATAATATAAATGGCGTGTAAAATACGACAACACATACTGTGAGTTTAAATACAAATATTATCTTCTAGACAATATCCACACTCAAATAAGTCCTCATTACAATTATTCAAACATTATTTTACGTAAATAGTGAGGATCTGCTAAAACATCTTTCTAGAACCATCACTCAATACCCGATTAGATCCTGATTTATGTTCTCACCTCCACGAGAAGAAAAATGGAACAAAAAGGAAAAGGGTGAGCTCAACTAGCCCAGTAAAGAATATTATGACTAAGATAATATACAACAAATTATCGTTAGTCCTCAACAGGGAAAAATCTGATAGAATATAATAGACAACAAGTTTTAGATCAATATTCTGCAGCGAAAACAACAATCCATTAGAAGAGTCAAGTAGAGAATGAGTTCTACTATCTTCTAAGATTTAAAAGTCCATCATCAATATTTTATCCCTGAAACAACAATCAATAAACATCTTTAATCAAATATTCATCTTTGCACTACAAGCCAAAGATATTCATTTATATCACCAGTTGGTCATGTTCATCTCAACACATGTTCATCTTTGTACTACGGGCCAAAGATATTCATCAATTAATCATTCATCTTTGCACTACAGGCCAAAGATATTCAGTAATATCATCATTTAGGACTGAGGATGATGAAAAATATTTTAAAGAAAATGAATCCAGTGAGACAGAAGGACAAATATTAGGGATTCGTATTACAGTTTTCCAAGATCAATAATACTTCATAATAACCAATTTTGAAGCAGAATTCAAAAATAACGATCAAAATATGGATACAATCAAAAATAGTAGCCAAAATAGACATCTTGGATAAAAAGGAAAATTTTTTATTTTTTGGTGAATAGTGCCGTATACGTGAATAGTGTCGTATACGTGAATAGTAACCCCTGACACAAAAAGTTCCAAATTTAATTAAAAAGTTCACCAATATTTCGGCATAATGATATTGAAGAAAATAATATCATTTAAGAAGAAAATAACATCCCTTACCTCAAAATAGCAGTCTTACGATGAATATAGGATATAAAGTCAAGGAAGCTTGTACCAAACAGCAACTCTCAAAGTATATAAATACTCACAAAAATACTCTCGATAATTTAAAGAGAAAGAAAACTTGTTTCTGGTATGATTTTTAATTCTAACCTAAGCGCCTATTTATAGGAAAATGCTAGAACGCCATAGGAGACTAAAATAATAAAATATTATTTTCTTTTTCTTCTTCCACGCCAACCTTCACCAACCAAGCCACCAGCAGCCATCTAGGAAGAAAATTCAACAGCCCACATGTTTATAACATAAGTGAGTCCCACCCATAATTTAATAAAAATTATTTTATTTTTTAAAACTTCAATAATTCATAGAAAATAGCCTGTTTATCAGAAAAATAAGAATTTTATGTCCATTCTGCCTGAAATCGAATTCTCTACAACTTTATAGCTTTGAGTTTTTCCAAATTCCAAACAGAAAATATCCGAAATCCACAAACGGATGATTTTTAATTCCTTCATTCTGACAAAATACTGATAAAACACCTTAGCATTAATTCCTTCATTTGTAACCATATAAATAAATCCATCATTTATATCCACATCAAATAAATATTTTCTTATCATATAAATCAATAATTAATTATTCACAAATAATATTACGTAATCACAATTATGACATGACAATCAGTCGTTCCTAATAAAGAGGGGGGGCTTTCAATAAGGATTTCTCCTCTCTTGGTAGCGCAATTAGGTGACCAAACCTCTCCTTGATGTAACTTTCTAGACATTGCCAATAATGCTATCTAATAATATTATTCAAATAATATGAATTATTGATCCGATAATGGGAAAATCTTAAAAGTGACAATTATTGAAACAACAATAATATAAACTATCAACGCAAACAATTATTGAATCAATAAAATAAAATATTGAAGCAAGAACTCATCGTGTAATAATTATTGAGTAAGTGCCTTCTACGTCGAATCAATAATTCAACAATACTATGCAATACTGGTGCCATCGTGCCACCACGCGCGACATCGTATTTTAACCACCAGGTAACCCAACAGTGTTAACGGTAACAACTACGCCATTATTTATAAAAACTCAAACTTTGTCGTTTTCTTCATCCGATAGTTATTCCGTTATGGAGCCCTGATTAATTGATCGCTAAGTCGCATGCGGATATTCCCAACAAAAAGAATATTCCACGACCAAACGAATATTCCCCGACAGAAAGAATATTTTATAACCACTTGCTTATTTTGCAAAATTTGCACATTTCACCCATAACTAAAGCATTATATCAAATTAACACCTTATTAATTTAGAATAATGAATAGAGGAAAATTCAATTTTACTTATAATAAGTTGGGGTTTTACACTTAATAGTATAATCATGTGAAAAAACTAATTACAGTATAGTACCTTCATCTATACCTCCATTTTTAATTTAGTCATGCAAGTATTATCAGTTTTGCACCAACTCCCTTAATAGTAAATCATGTAAATCAATAGTACACACATGTGAACACATAGTTATAAACATGTGACTTAATAGCAATTAATTGCTCATTTATCCGGTGAATTACCCGATTGGTCAATATAACCTCCAGACATCAATTATTATCGAAAAAATGTCAATTTCCACTAACACTAATAATTCCCACACAATGGAACTATCAATTTCATCTTTAATCAACAAGAACTTATTCATCATTAATATTATAACTCTCAATATTTAACAACCAGGTCGTTCCCAGGAAAAAGGGGGTTTTCCGATAAGAATTTCTCCTTATTAGCGCGCAATTAGGTGACCAAACCTCTCCTTAACAGAACTTCTAGACATTGTCAATATTGCAAATAATAATATGAATAACTTTGTCCTCTCAATTATTGATTTAATAATATAACATATTATGCGGATGATACTGTGACAATAATTGAATCAATAATATGGGAGATATGATGCAACAATTATTGTAGCAATAATTGAGTATAACTGAGTGATTTCTCACGTAAGCATCAATAATCAATACCGTGTGCTACTATGCAACCACACGACATCGCACATTTTTACTAGGGTAGTTCAACAGCTTTTAACGGTAATACTTTTCGTAGTTATTTTTATAAAAGATAATTACGTCATTTTATAACTACGACAATACTTCCGTTGTAGGGTCCACTAATGATTGTTAAAATAAATGCGGATATTCAAAACAAAAAAATATTCCCGACCAATCGAATATTATATAACAACTTGCTTACTTTGCAAAATTTATAAATATTACCCACAATTATAATATTATATCAAATCCACACCATAATATTAAAAAAAATATTTCGAGAAATTTAAATCTTTATTCATAAAATTTGCGGTCTCACAATCTCCCTCCTTATGAAATTTTGCCCTCGAAATTTACGTACGTACCTGATATGCCAAAGAAATGAGGATACCTTTACTTCATTTCAGATTCCAACTCTTGAGGTATAACCTTTGAGTGTCGAATATATCCTTCTTATCCATGATTTTAACACGTATCTCCTCATACGTTAAATCTTCTGCTATTTCGTCTAGTTTTAATTCATTAATGTGGTTCGGGTCGTCCACATATTTACGTAACATCGATACGTAAAAATAATATTATGAACACGCGACATACTTAGCGGTAAGGCGAGTCTATAGGCCACAGTTCCTACTCGATCGAGGATTTCAAATGGGCCAATTAAATCGAGGGTTAAGATAACGCCTTCTTGAACATTCTTCTTCACATTCATCAGATTTGGGTGTATAGCTTGAGCGATTTTAACTTTATCGGTTAATGTCGATTCTACTCGTATTATTTGACATCATTATGTGGGTCCTTAGAGTCTTTAACTCTATCTTTATCATTTGTAAGTTAAACAAAATGGGTTTTTGTGTTAACAACGTCACACTCGTAAACGCATACGATCTTCTACTCAACGTGTCAGCTACCACGTTCGCTCTTCCACGATGATATTGAATGGTATGGTCATAATCTTCAATGATTTCGAGCCAACATCTTTGGCGCATTATCGTTCGTTTGGTTGAAGAAATATTTAAGGGTTTTAGAAATGGGTTTTGTACTGGGGTCAATACAAAATTCGATTTCACGCTCTGGGTAGGCTAGGAAGTCTTCAACAGTAGTGTAAAATACAACAAAACATATGCTGTGAGTTTTAATACAAATATTGTCATCTAGACAATATCTACATTCAATGGAGTCCTCATTACATTTATTATTACACTATTTCACGAATAGTGAGGACTCTTAATGCACCATCTAGGACCATCACTTTGTTCTCCAACTAGTCCCAATTTATGTTCTCATTTCAAGAGAACAATGATAGAAAAGGTGAGCTCAACTATCCCAAAGAAGAAATATTATGACTAAGATAATGCGAATAAATTATCGTTAGCCTTATTGATGTTAAACCGATACAATATAACAAACATCAAGTTTAATCTGCGGTATGAACAAGCAATCCATTAGAAGAGTCAGTAGAGAATAAAATCTACTATCTTCTATGATTTAAAAGGTTTTTCATCACTTTTATCACGAGACTCATTTCAATAAATAATCCACATCATCAAATCATCCTGCAAGACTACGTGCCGAGGATATTCTTTAGTATCACGACCACGAATTATCCAATGAATAATAAATAATGGAACCCGGTCGGGGTAATACACACCAAGCAGGATATTAAACAGAATAATAAAGAAGCGGAATAATAGAAGAATTTCACCATGTATGAGGTACTTTCAGCATAAATAGGTTATTCCAACATAATAATAAAGAATGGAATAATGAAGAATTTCACCATGTATGCAGATTCAGATAAACAAAAGTTATTCAACGTAATAATAAAGAATGGAATAATAGCTCTTACGAGTATTGAAAGAAAATAATTCTCTTCATGAATACGAAAGAATAATACCTCTTACAGGTACAACAAATAATATCCCTTACCTTTGAAAAAAGAGTATTCTGACGGGTAGGGCGGAAATATACTTGAAGAAAACTTGCACTATCTTCTACGATCAAAACTTTCTTAAACTCTAAAGAAATACGCTCGAGATTACAGAAGAAGAACTCTCTCTATAGTTTCTCTTTCTAGAGTTTCAGTGATTTCGTAAGAAATAATGAAGGAATGAGCTTCTATTTATAGGAGAATGGACTGAATAGTAACTAATTCATGAACGGTTCAGATTGATTTACTTTTAATCGGACTGTCCATGTTGATTTAATAAAATATTCTAATAAAACAAAATCTTTTAAAACAAAATCTTTTAAATAAAATATAATATATTCTATTTATAATCTAATAAAATGAATAACTTTATAAAAGTATTACATTTTATATAAAAAGATTTTACTATGCAAAATACTATACGGAGCACTATGTAACACCATACATAATAAAATATAATATATTATATTTATAATCTAATAAAACAAATAACTTTATAAAAGTATTCATTTTATATAAAAAGATTTTACTATGCAAAATACTATGCATAATAAAATATATTATATTCTAATTATTATCTAATAAAACAAATAACTTTATAAAAGTATTATTCATTTTATATAAAAAACTTTTCTATTTTATTACATTAATAATACTAATAAAACAAAATTTATATATATATATAATATATATATATATATAAACTTTCGTGACTTCATAAAAAACACCTCAATATATTTAATAACATTTATCATCATTATTATAATTCACAATATTAATCGACCAGGTCGTTCCCAGAAAATAGGGGGCTTTCCAATAAGGATTTCTCCCTATTGGCGCGCAATTAGGTGACCAAACCTCTCATTGGCAGAACTTCTAGACATCGTTAATATTGTAAATAATAATATTAATAAATCTGTCATCTCAATTATTGATTTAATAATATATATATATATAATATCGACAATAATTGAATCAAATAACGTTAGATGCTATGCAACAATTACTGAAGCAATAATTGAACAAAATTGAGTGACTTCTCACGTAAGCATCAATAATCAAAACTGTGTGCTACTATGCAACCACGCGTATTACTGTACTTTTACTACCGAGTAGTTCAACAATTTTAACGGTAAAACTTTCGCCGTTATTTTCATAAAAATAATTTTTTCTTTTTCTCAATCCGACAATAATTTTGTTGTGGGGTCCACCAATGATTGTACCGTCGTACGAATATTCCCTATTAAAACGAATATTCCCCGACCAATCGAATATTATATAACAACTTGCGTACTTTGCAAAATTTATAAATATTACCCACAATTATAACATTATCTCAAATCCACGCCATAATTTTGAAAAAAATATTTTGAGAAAATTAAATCTTTATTCGTAAAAATTTGGGGTTTTACAATCTTCTTTAACCACGTCTCCGCCTTAAGTGGTTCTGGCTTTTCCAAAAACTCCGGTGGTACCAGCTTCTTGAACTGCTTAACGGTGACCACCCGAGAGTTGCCAGTGTTTCCACTTGCATTTTGAACAGGATTCTCTCTCGCCTGATGTTGCATGCATTGCAAAAAGCCTCTAAACATCCCATCGTTCATCATCTGATCGGTGTTATTGTTTACCTGAGGATTATTGTCTTCCTGTTGCACATTATCCTGGATATTGATCGTTGGTGACTCAACGGTCTCATGTGCTTCATTGCTTATCTCAACATTTTCGGATGCCATTTTAAAATACTGTCACAAAACAAGGTTTAATTGACATGCCACATATTATCCCTATACTCTGACCGACCAATTAAATAACAAGTAAACTTAGGTAGGTCATACTAGCGAAGGAATTCCCCGTCTCTCCCCTCCTAGTTCTTGTCTCACATCTCAGCCAGGGATCATATCCCTAATCCTTGATACCAACTGTGACGCCCCCAAAATAGGTATACATCACCCATCTTGATTAGCCAAATACATGGTACAAAATTCAAATACAACCTAATTATACAACAGTCATGTAAAATACGACAAAACATAATCTAAGAGTTTCAATAAGAATATTGTCATCTAGACAATATCCACACTCAATGGAGTCCTCATTATATTTATTGTCACACTATTTTATAGAATAGTGAGGACTACTAAAACAACCATCTAGTAATCAATCAATCCGCTCCCCGACTCGTCCAAACTATATTCTCATTTCAAGAGAATAACGGTGATGAAAGAAAGGGTGAGCTCAACTAGCCCAAAGAAGAAATATTATGACTAAGATAATGCAGAATAAATTATCCTTAGCCTTCAACAGTATAACAACTGATAGAATATAATAGTCAACAAGTTTTAGATCAACAACTGCAGCAGAATAAGCAATCCATTAGAAAAGTCAAGTAGAACATAAAATCTACTATCTTCTATGATTTAAAAAGTTTTTCATCAATTTTATCGCTGAGACTCGACTTAATAAATAAAATTGAATCATCCATGCACCACGACCAAGGATATTCATGTAATCATCAATGGTCATGATTATAGCGAATAATCCCTGGTCATAATCATACCAACAACTGTCCATCAATGAACTACAGGCCAATGAGAACTTTTACCACATCATTCATTATATTACGGTCATGATTATACCGAATAATCCCTGGTCATAATCATACCAAGTCCATCTATGTACGTAAACCAAAGATGACTTTCATCACAATATAAGCATGAGGATGTTGACCATGGCATAACAATTCAATAAAACAAGTTCAAGGATAAATTTTAAAGATTTATAATTTAGTTTATCCAGAATTCAATAACGTTCAAATTGTCAACATGATACTGCTTTGCGGAGTAAAATTCAAGAATAATATTCATGTACCAAAAATAATTTGGAAAGAAAAGAAATATATTTTTTAGGTGAATAGTACCGTGAATAAGATTTGGGAATAGTATCCCGGCTAACTAAAAGTGTCCGAATACCCGAGTGAATGATACTAGAGTGAATAGTAATTGGGTGAATAGAAACTGAGTGAATAGTACTCGACACAAAAAGTACCCCGAATACCCGAGTGAATAATACTAGAGTGAATAAAGTAAAGGGTGAATAAGAATCCATAAATAGTAACTCGTAAAAAAAATACCAAAGAAAATGATATTTCATAGCGATTACAAAAGAAATGATATCTCATACGAGTATAATAGAATATCTGAAGCCAAGAATAGATTTTCACCCGCCACGCGCAGAATCCGCGTGCAGAACAGATCATTTCCACAATTTAATAAAGAATGGATACGAAGGATCATTCACCATGCATGCTGTAATCCACATAGACAAAGTTATTCCAACAAAATAATAAAGAATGGAATAAATGAAGAATTCACTGCAGCATGCGATAGGCCATGCGAAAAAGTTATTCCAATGAATAATAAAAATGGTATAACAACCCTTACGAATATTGAAAGAAATAACTCTCTTCATGAATACGAAAGAAATAATACCCCTTACTACAATTATAATATCTCTTACCTTAAAAGAAGACTGGATACTGGAATAGTGAGGAAGCAGACTTCTCTTCTTCTTTCTCTCTATAATTTCTCTCTATAATAATTGCTCTATAGCTTTAGTGAATTGGTGAAAAATAATGAAGGAATGAGCTTCTATTTATAGGAAAATATAGTTTCGATAATTGCACGTTTTGGGGCTCGAAATTTTACAGTATAATACATTCCTCTTTTTTTCATTTTTAATTTAGTCCTGTAAATATTATCAAACTTGCACCACCTCCCCTAATAGTAAATCATATGAATTAATAGTTCATTCATGTGACTTAATAGTATAATCATGTGAAAAAACTAATTACAGTATAGTACCTTTATCTATACCTCCATTTTTAATTTAGTCATGCAAGTGTTATCAATCTTGCACCAACTCCCCTAATAGTAAATCATGTGAATCAATAGTACACACATGTGAACACATAGTTATAAACATGTAAATTAATAGCAATTAATTACTCATTTATCCGGTGAATTACCCGATTGGTCAATATAACCTCCAGAAATCAATTATTATCGAAATAAATGTCGATTTCCACTAACAATAATAATTACCACACAATGAACTATCAATTTCATCTTTAATCAACACAAACTTATCATCATTAATATTATAACTCTCAATATTTAACAACCAGGTCGTTCCCACAAAAGAGGGAGTTTTCCGATAAGGATTTCTCCTTATTGGCGTTCAATTAGGTGACCAAACCTCTCCTTGACAGAACTTCAAGAACTTGTCAATATTATAAATAATAATATGAATAACTTTGTCGTCTCAATTATTGATTTAATAATATAACATATTATGCGGATGATACTGTAACAATAATTGAATCAATAATATGAGAGATATGATGCAGCAATTATTGTAGCAATAATTGAGTATAACTGAGTGACTTCTCACGTAAGCATCAATAATCAATACCGTGTGCTACTACGCAACCACATAATGACATCGTATTTTTTACTACTAAGGGTAGTTCAACGGTTTTAACGGTAATACTTTCGGTAGATTATTTTATATAAAAGATAATTACATCATTTTCTAACTACGACAATACTTCCGTTGTGGGGTCCACTAATGATTGTGCCATCGTACAGATATTCCTGATAAAAAGAATATTCCCTGACCAATCGAATATTATATACCAACTTGCTTACTTTGCAAAATTTATAAATATTACCCACAACTATAACATTATATCAAATCCACACCATAATATTAAAAAAAATATTTCGAGAAATTTAAATTTTTATTCATAAAATTTGGGGTCTCACAGTGACAATGACTTCAATCTGGGGGTCATTCATTTGTTGTGGATTTGGGAAAAAAATATGTACTTGTAGGAGGTGGGACTTGTCTGGAATACCATGTGCTCATGCAATATCATGCATTAACAAAATAGGACATGATCCATACACATATGTACATGAGTGTTTAACAAAGGACATGTATCTAAAGGTTTACAGTCACAACATTGAGTCTATAAAACACAAATCTGAGTGGCATTATACTGGGATTGAGCCACCTTTCCCACCAGTTAAACATACTTCTGTGGGTAGGCCTAAAGTTGTTAGGAGGAAAGGTAATGATATTCCAGAATCAAATTCAGAAGGTACAAGGTTGAAGAGGAAAGGAACATCACTAAAATATGGATTTTGCAAGGAATGGGGTCACAATGCAAGAAGGTGTCCTTAAGTAAGTTAAGTGTGTGTTTCTGTGATTATTTTATCAAGATCATATATTGGGTTTAATATATTTCTGTGTGTTGGTTTTCAGAAACTCAATAAGCAACCAGATGTGATTTCACAATCTTCCCAGACTCCACAAAGTCAATCATCTCAACCTCCTCCAAAGGCTAAGAGGGCAAAAAGGGTTCACAAGACATCAACACATGAGTCTACAATGGAGCCAGGTGGAATGAATGTGGAGCCAGGTGGCATGAATTTGGATCAAGCTGGTGGTTCTACAAAGTGGCAAGGTAGAATCCATTACGAGAGTAGCCAAAGAAATGTCTCAGATGATATATTACAACCCAGGGAATACACATGGAAGGGAAAACAATGTATAACACTTGAAGACCTAGAAGCTGCAGCCATATCCAAAAGAGAGAAGCTCCAATTTAGGAAACCAACCAGTGGAGGGCCTACTGCAGATTAATAGCAACCAGAAGGGGTTTTTGGGCTTTTTTGTGGTACTAAGCTTATATGGATGTATATATCCAATTTAGGGGATTTTTTGGGCCTAACTTAAGGCTGTTTTATGTGTGTATGTTTTGTGCATAGGATGCATTTTTTGGGGCCTAAACTTATGAAGGCGTGTCTGCGATTGTTAATAGGATTATTAGTGTGTTATTAGGCCAATGACAGCAACTATTATTAATTGCCTCTGATTTATGGATTGTACTGAGAATTAATTTGCACAAGAAAAAGGTCTATCAGCGACCAAATATATCGGTGATCGTGATATCCGGTCATTTGATAGTCTTCTTAGCGACCGATATCGTGACCAAATTTATAATCCGATTCATTAAGTGATATCCGCGATACGATTCGGTCACGATCGGTCGCTAGAACAAATTTCCCACCCAAAATTGGCGGAAAATGTTGGTACAGTAGTTTTTATGCGACCCATTGTAATCAATGACCGCGACGCGGTCGCAGATAATGATCGGCCGATCATCTAAATGAAATCGATGATCGTGCATTCGCCGACACGTAACATAGAAAGAAAAAAAAGAGGGAGCTGCGAAATAGAGAGAAGAGGGAGAAAGGGGGGAGAGGAAGAGGAGTTCGGTCGTCGCCGCCGCCACCTGCCTAAGGAGATCAAATTTTTCAAACGAGTTTGATTGAATCTTCTAAACAGGTATTTATCTTCATTCATTGTAATTTCTTGAATCGTGCTTGAAATTGTATGTGAATTCTTTGGATTTGGCGATTGTGTGCATGAATACACCGTGTATTGGGTAATTCGTTTAGTCACCTATCAAATTGGGTAATTTGTTTTTGTTTAAAAATAGGTTTTTGTCATCAAATCTGGTAACCCTAATCTGGGTATTAGGTAATTCGTTTAGATTTTTGTTGTAATTTGTTTTTAGTATCACAATTACTCCACACAAATAGAATTTGATTATTATTAATTGCTTTACCATTGTTGTCTTTAGTGAACTATTATGGCAAAAGTCCACAAAGAAATTATCTCATTTAGAAAACAAAATGGAATGTAATAACCGAAATTTAAATATAGTCATATATATATATATATTGGTTAGATTAGATTAAATCTTGGTATGTATTTATATTGGTTAGATTAGATTAAATACTATTGAATTCTTCAAGTAGTTGTTCGATTTGATTGGGTTTCCAAATTTTACAATTTTATTTGTTGAATGTGGTGTGTAAGTGCTTTGTATTAGAAATTTGTATTTCTCTTGGTTTGTGTCTTGGGTGCCTAGAAATGTCCATATACGCATGTCGTCGTCGTGCATGTGTGGCTAGTCCATATATTGTAGGGAGACTCGCGAATTTTTTGAAGTATTATAAGTATAAGTTTGAAAAATGTTCATAACTATTATAAGTATAAATTTGTAGTTGAATTTTTTACCTCTTTTATTGTGAACATTTTAGGTTTAAAATATATAATAACTTTTGGTTATAGGAAAGCTATGCCCATTATTGAAATAAAATAAGAAATTGAATTGTTTGAATATCTGAGTAGCTTAATTTTAGTAATTCTCGATAAATTGGGTTCTGCTTATATGTAGAGCACAGGTGTTGCTTATCAATTGGATATAAATATATTGGTGATCCACTAGAGCCTATAGAAAGGAACATTGGATTGAGTCGATTTGGGATTGGGGTCATGAGGCCACGCCAAGCTACTTAAGCCTCACGGGGCCAAGCCAAGCTTGGTTGTCGACATGGTAAGCTATTGGGGGTTGTTAAGCCAAAATAGGCAAATCTTAGGGGACTGTTAGTGTAATAACAGAGAAGGTAACTAGACACACTTGGTTAATAAAGAGTATTTTGGCTATAACAGAAAAACAAGGGTATTTAACACTTATGTATACAAGAATAAAGCTATAAAATGTTATAGAAGCTATAAATTGCTCAACCAAGTTGTGACTATCCCAAAACATAAAAGATTATAAAAAGGGACCGTGAGGGGTATAATCTTAAAACATGTTAGCCGAGGCCTTAGATGGACTCTTCAATTCTTGGCGTGAAGCCTTAGATGGAGATAGTTTTCTTAAGAAGAAACATTTCAATGCATCTAAATACCAACCAAATACGACATCGATATAGAGCTAGAATGAATGAAATACCTTACGTACGATTAACAATAAAACAAATTTAAAACAAATTAAAATAAAATAACATGATATAATATAAAGTTTCTCATACTGCATTAATTTGCATTCATTCGTTAACATTGAGTATGCTTAAATGTTAATCATATGGTTACAAGTATGCTCAAGTCATATGCTTACAAGTATGCTCAAGTCATATGATTAATAAGCTCATGTTGTCTGTAGTAGGTACCGTGGAATCATGGACCTCTATTCAGACCGTAGTTGGATGGCACGACGAAAGTTAAGTGCCCAGATAGGTGCTACAGTTGAATTTAGAACTGGTTGCCAAGTGTTTTTGGAGTATGCGTATAGTCACCCAGAATGTATGAATGATAAGTCGCAGATACGATGTCCATGTTTAAAGTGTAAGAATGTAAATTATATGGACAGGGACATAGTAAACTATCATTTACTTGTTTACGGGTTCATGAGAAATTACGAAGAATGCCGACCGCACATGTGGGCGAGAAGAGATGGTGGCATCACACAAGTACACAATTAAAGGCGTTAGTCTACTCATCGTATGAATGAAATGGTCCATGATATTAGAGGACAAATTTTGATTGGGAGCAAAAGCAGAGAAGCAACCTATGAATTACGATGCCAAAGACTTCTTTAAGTTGTTAGGCGAGGGTAGCAAGCCATTGTGGCATGGTTGCACCAAACGCACTACATTGTCTGCGATTGGCGACATTACTTAACATCAAGGTGATCACAACATGAGCCATGAGTGTTTTGAGTCGCTCTTCAAGGCAATTAAGAGTATGTTGCTGACGGTGAGAAATTACACAGTAACTATTACTTTTGTAAGAAAATGGTGAAGAAGTTGGGTCTTGGATACCAAAAGATCGATCGTGTCCCAACGATCGCATGTTGTTTTATAAGGAAAATGAGCAGATGACAAGGTGCACGTTTTGCGGTCATGATCGATTTAGGCCTAATAAAGAGGGTGTGACTAAAAAAATCAAGTATACCGTTTAAGATTCTAAGGTATTTTCCAATAACACATCAATTTAAAAAGATTGTACATGTCTCAAGATCATTTGAACATATGAGTTGGCATCACGAAATCTCCAAACTAAAGATGGAGAACTAAATCATCCCGCAGATGGGCGGGCTTGGAAAGATTTTAACTTAGCACATCCCCGAATTTGCATTGGAACCTAGAAATGTGAGGCTTGGATTGTCCATCGATGGTTTCAATGGTTTGGCCACTCAAATATTCCGTACTCATGTTCAACTGTGATTGTTACTCGTCTAACTCGCCTCCTTGGATGTGTATGAAACGGCCATACTTATTTCTTTCACTCGTGATTCACGGTCCTAAGAGTCCCGGAAAGAACTTAGATGTTTACTTGAGACCTCTTATAGGCGAGTTAAAGGTATTGTGGGAGGATGGAGTACAGACTTGGGATGTTGCAACGAAAACAAATTTCAACCTTAAGGCGCAAGTTATGTGGACTATAAGTAACTTTCAAGCTTATGGTATGTTAGCTGGATGGAGTACACACGGGAAGTTGGCTTGTCCGTATTGTATGGAGCATACAAAGTCGTTTAATCTATCAAAAGGTCGAAAGCATTGTTGGTTTGATTGTCATCGCTTGGTTACTCTGGGTAGATCACCGTTTCAAGAAATAGAGAACACTTCGTGAAAGGGAAAGTAGATAATGATATGCCCGCACCGCGATTCGTCGGGAACGGAGATGCGAGATCGTGTGATGAGATTGCCAGTTATCCCATTTGGTAAGGTTGATGCGACAAACATAATCAATGGGTTTGGTGAATCTCATAACTGGGTTCGGAGAAGCATCTTTTGAAATTGCCTTATTGGTCTACAAATTTGATTCGTCATAATCTAGATGTGATGCATATTGAGAAGAATGTGTTTGACAATGTGTTTAACACTTTGTGATGAATGTTACGGGAAGACAAAAGATAACGATAAGGCACGCGTTTGGACATGAAAGATATTTGTAAGCGTCTGGATTAGAACTTTATGAATCTCCTAATGGTAAGATCACAAACCGCATGCAAGGTACACATTGTCCAAAAAGCAAGTTGAAGATGTGTGCACATGGGTTAAGTCTACGAAACTACCAAATGGATATCGGCCAAACATTGCAAGGTGTGTTACGGGTGGAAATTGTAAGGGATGAAGAGTCGTGACCTGGCCATGTGTTCATGGAGAGACTCATGCCTATAGCATTTGGGATCTCGCTTGATAAACCAATATGGGATGCTTTGACGGATCTTAGTCGTTTCTTCAAAGACTTGTGTTCAAAATCATTGAATGAGAAGGACATGTTTGTACTTGAGAAGAACATCATAGAGATCACGTGTAAACTGGAAAAAATATTCTCACCTGGTTTTTTTGACTCCATGGAGCATTTGCAAATCCATCTTCCCTATGAAGCTCGTGTTGGGGGTCCAGTTCAATATAGATGGATGTACCCTTTCGAGAGGGTGATGGGATGACGCTTGACATAACCTTGTACTTGTATATTCATTATTTGGATGTTTGTATATATGTTACTTAAACAAGTTTTGAAATGTTATTATATTTATTCAAATCATATTGGTTTTTAAAGGTTTATATACTAGTTTTGTATATTCATTATATGGATGTTTATATTGTTTTGTATGTTGTTTATCTTGGTGTGTATGTGTGTTGGGATAAAGCAGGTAGAAAAAAGGTACAGGTTTTTGGGAATTCTGTAAAACAAAAAAATGGGTCGTAATTTTTTTCATATCGGCGACCACGTCGCGATTCTTTGAACGTTATTAGCGACGCAGCCGCGATATCGGCGACCGCAGCGTCGATAATAATTCACGACACGTGGACCACGTCGACTTTGGCTCGAGATGTCTTGACTCGGCTCAATGGACCGGATTTGTCATTTCGATTCGCTCATAGCGGTCGCATGAGATATCTCGGTAAGCTAATAGTGGTCGCCGATGTGCATCCTAGCGACCCAGATTTTTATCGCGACGACTATCGGCGACCGTGACTTTTCGTCATTAGAAATAGCTATCTGCGATCGAGTGCGGTCACCGATAAATGATCATTGATAAGCCTTTTTGTTGTAGTGTTGGTAATTGAATGGCAATACCAGTTCCTTTATGATGCAGTGTGTGTATGCAGTGAGTGCAGTGTGTGTGTGTGTATGCAGTGTTTGCAGTGTGTGTTTAAGTACATGTGTTTGCAGTGTGTGTATGAAGTGTAGGCTCTGGTGTGTGTATGATGCAGTTTGTGTTGATACAGCTGGCCAATTGCAGTGTAGGCTCTATTTTGGGCAATTGCAGTTTGTTGTTTGCATTTGTCTGTTTTGTGCATTAATGCAGGTGATGTACATTTGTGAGCCAGTGTGCAAAGGTTCAAAGGTGCAGGTATCATTACAACCAATAAATTTGCCCATACAACCACTAAATTTACCCATACATTACAACCAATAAATTTGTCCATACATTACAACATGTTTATTCAAAGAAATTGCCCATATATTACAACCAATAAATTACCCACAAAATATGCCCAACAATTAAAATTACAATAACATTCCATAAGTCAACTAATTTCTACCACTATATTGCTAGAACCCAATTCTGCACTGTTCAAGTCTGGAGAACCCAAGTTGCTCAGTAGAACCCAAGTTGCTTGTTTTCAAGTCTGGAGGGGTGGTTCATCCTTGGTCGAGATAAACATAAAATAAAAAATTGCAATCCAAGTTGCAGTCAACAGACAAATTGCAAAACCTTGCCTATTTACGCCTTTGTTCGAGATCATCTTTCATGACTTTGATTTGAGATCCAAATTCTCTAATCTTCTTATTAATCCAGTATTACTTCCTCGAACGCTCACACATTGGAGGATCAGCCCAAGCGAAATAATTACAACCACCGTGCCCATCTTCACACCAATCTGGACAACTAAAGCATCTTCTACCGGTATTGTTTCAGCTTCTCCAAGCTGTCTTCATCACTGATTTCTTCATGCACCAGCAGTTTCGATCCATGAGCCCTAATTTTTCTTGATTTTCTTGATCGATTTTCTAATATCGAGTTGTTGTATGCTACTGAATGACTCTGTAATAGCATTGGAGAAGATAAAGAAGGAAAAAGTCTGAAAAACCCCTTCTTGTGTGGATATGTGCCTTAGCCGGTCACTTTTGACCGGTTAAGTGTGCAAAATGTGCAATCTGTTTCACATAAGTAAAGTATGGGGTGTACTTAGACACTTTTTTCATTTTGGGGTGTAAATATCAACATTGGTGTAAAGTTTGGGGTTCAATTTGTCTTTTAGTCTTTTTTTTTTAAAGTTCAACAAAGTCAATTCAATTTTTTAAAATTTAGGGGTACTGCTGACAGCTCAACAACCATAGCAATGAAGTATTTGTCCTTTTTGCCGGTAACTGATTTTACTATTTAGGAGGGTGTATTCAATTGACTTTTAAAGACTTTAAAAGTTTGGTTGTATTCAATCAAGATATTTAAAGAGTTTATAAAAGTTTACTGATATTCAATTACAACTTTTGTAATATCTTTAAAAATTGGATGGTATTGAATTGAGACTTTTATAAAATCTATAAAAGTATTTTGGTATTCAAAAAGTCATTGATTTTTTAGATTTATATCAAATGGTAGAGTTTGACAGACTTTCGAAGAAAATTTATAACTATCAACCCATATCCAAAGTCTGACCTCATCTCTAAAGACTTCTAAAGACTTTCAAATATTAAACACAAAGGTAGAAATTCAAATCGCCAGTAAAAAAAATTGCAGAGAGATTTTATGAAAAATTCAAAAGTCGCAAAACTCTCCGGTAAATTTTTAACTCAAAATGAATATAAATTAATCTAATTTTAGAAAATATAATTATTAAAATTATAAACCATTTATATTTTTTTACTAAAAATTAGATAAAATACACAAATATTTATTATAAAAATATCTCGTTATGACTTTGAAAAATCAAACAGTAAATTTTAATTTTTAATATTATATTATATATATTTTATATTATATAGATGTAGTATATGATATATACGAATATTGATAAATTCTAAAATTCATCAAAATTAAAAAATTAGTTAAAAGATGACAACAATGATCGTTAAAAAATTAGTTACGTAGCATTTTAATTAATTAATTTCTAACATCATAAATAAATTAAAAGGTCGCATAATTATTATTTTAACGGTCAATTTTGGTTCACTAATAACTATTAATAATTTTAAGAAAAATTTAATCTCTCTGGCAATTTTGTCTGTGACTTACCGATGACTAAAAATCTCTCTGGTAAATTTTTTATAACTTGGTGACAATTTACTCACATGTATGAAGTTTTGCGATTATATAAATTTTCATTATCATATTATTTTATAAAAAACAAATTTTGGTACTCCTACTAAAAAATCGTACGCATATATAATATATATAGTTCAATAAAAAGTGAGCTTAATTTTTGTGTTGCGTCTGTAGCTTCTAAAGTTTTATTCGTATTCGGGTATCCAAATTTATCATGAAATGTGTAGAATAATATGAATGCTTTCAACATATATAAAATCTCATGCCACAATAATTTAATAAAATAATGAGATTTCATGTAGTTAGTGAAAAAAGAGTGTGAAGCTGTACACATGGATTAATTAACAATTAATATAAGCTACAAAATATATAAGAAGTATATAAAAGTCTATCAAAATCTTGGTAAAAAATCTATTAAAATCCATCACTTATTCCATGAAGTCTATAAAAGTCATTTTAAAAAAGTCTTTAAAAATTATTAAAATTCACAAACTCTACAAAAATCTATCGCTTAAAAAAAAATCTTTAAAAATCTTAACACCCTCAGTTGCATCACACTAACACTCCATCCATTTCCTCAGCTCCCCTCATTTCATTGTCCCCTACAATAAGTCTGCTAAACATTTCTTAAAAGTTTTTAAAGCATGAACCATCAAAAATAGAAATCCTTGGATGCATATTGTAATTAAATATTAAACAAATTACGAAGACTAGCCACAGTTCAATTTAAAACTTCTAATAAAGTAGAAACAACACCAACCAAACCTGAAATGTTCAACCTAAAATTATCCGATTGGTATTAAAAACAAGTACCCAAACTGAGAAACCGTTAAGCTTCCACTTGTAAGATTATGGTCTTCAATCCAACAACTCAGATACGGATGTTTTCTTAAACGGATCTACCTGGACCAGCATTCCAGCCAATGATTTATTCGGAAATATATTATCAGCCTTCATCCTCTCCCTCATCCCATAACCGGGGGCGTTGGCATTTATATACGTCTGGACAAGACACTGGAACTGCCTGAGCCTGGCCACATACCCAACTTGTCTCATCCTGTAGAACATTTTTTCAGCATTACGTACATCACCTCTCTTAGAATACTGGTCCATAATTACTATATAGGAATTAAACAAGGGCTTGATCCGGTTTTGCTGAGCAGCCTTCTGCAAGATTGAGTCAGCTTTTTCTACCTCGCCTGCTTCCACATAAAGCTTGACAAGTGCATCCCAAATCAGTGGGCCAATACGACAGCCACTATCTGACATCCGCTTCACCAGATCCTTCCCCTTGGCCAACATCTTATGATTTGCATAAACTTTCAATAGACTACAATAAGACTTCGAAGGGGGCCTTTCCAATCTTTTTAACAGCTTCTCAAACACTGCCTCTGCTTCTTCAACTTTATTTAGCTTTCCCCAAGCTTCAATAGCAGCCAAACCCTCACCAAGACTGGGAACAGACTGACAAATTTTCCAGATTCTGGACACATCATCAGCCTTTCCAAGGGATGCATACAGTAAAAGCAAAGGCCTGCAAACAGCACGGTTTTCTTTTAAACCGCCTCCTTCCATCTCTTTCATAACAACCTCAGCTTTCTCTGTGAGCCCACCAGAGACGTAATGCTTTGCCAAAAGGCTTTGTGTACGGATAGAGGGTTCTATTCCCTCTGCTTTCATTGTCTCAACAATTTGATCCATCCCAGTCATATCATTGGACAGGCCTTTGATGTCTATTAATATATTGTAAGTGAAGATAGTGGGCTTGACATTTTCTTTCTCCATTAATAACAATACATCAGCTATTTTCTTTTTGTCAAGTCTTTTGTGTAAGAGTAGCAACTGATTACAAGCAAAAGCTGTAACTGGGAATTGCAAGTCCTTCATTTTGTTAAACACTTCTTCCGCTTTCTTCACATTGAGAGAGGCAACACAATTAGCCAAAAATGTTCGGTAGATTATCTCCCCTCTGTAGGATTGAGGAATCATTTTGATGTAACTTTCCGCCTTTTGAAGACCCCATACCTTGGCAATCAAATCAAGACGAGAAGCATATTCTCTCTCAGAAAAGTCAAGGCGCTTAGATGACTCCAACCACTCTGAGACCTGCAAAACCATTTAACAAAGAAAATAAAGTGGTGGCAAAAAATAAAGTTGTGAAAACATACCAAACAGAAAAAGTAAAACCTTAGAAAGAAAAGGAATTGGTTGTAGCAATTCCAATTCTGACAGTCCTTCCAAACACCATAAATTGGAATTGGGCACTTGAATTCTAATTCTAAGAGCAATTCTGGGTGTCAATTAGAGTCTAAAACGTTGGTTTTAAACTAGTAATTTGTACAGACTGAATATGCATACAGTAATACTTGATATGTTCAAAGGAGAATAACTAATATTCCCAATCTTGGAATCAATACGAGTCATGGAACTTAACCAAAAAAGAATAACATGGAAGGAAAATGTATCCGACAATAAATACATCTAGTTTTCCAGATTGTGTTTGCTTGAGTTGTGTTCTAAGAAGAATGAATCGGTGTCGATTCACACAATCACTTTAAATTTACAGATAGTAAGAATACTAAAGTTATACATAGTAAGAATAAAGGAAGGTGAAAAAAATCAGATTAATGTCTCCCCCTAGCCACCGGCCCTCCACTTTTCCATAAAGGGCAAGGAACAAAAGAGTAATCCACCTGCCCTTCTTCTTCCACCGAGTAAGAAAATGAATTAAACATATTTCATCACTTCTCGTCTTCTATTATATCTCCTTTCTTTCCCTTCCTCTGTTTCCTACTTACTAACTGGATTCGACATCCAATACTTTAAAAAGCTACAAAAAACGTACAGATTTTATATGTGGTGACTGCTGGGACAAACAGCATGATGCTATGAGAGACATGGATGAATGTGTACAGCTATGACAGACATGGGTCAATGTGTGCAGCTATGAAATTTGGGTAATTGTGTGCAGCTATGAAAATAAAACTTAGCGTAACTTTACAATATGACCTCGCAAACAGATTGACCGTGCCTTTATATGGACTTCCAATCTAAATAAGAAAGGAAACATTGCCAACCAAGGGGACAACTTACGATGGTAACTTATTATTGTTACATGGATTCTTCACTTTTCCATGAAATACTCATGTA
Organism: Panax quinquefolius; assembly: GCA_020205615.1. Taxonomy (NCBI): domain Eukaryota; kingdom Viridiplantae; phylum Streptophyta; class Magnoliopsida; order Apiales; family Araliaceae; genus Panax; species Panax quinquefolius. The sequence continues at coordinate 148,536,868 of CM035161.1, forward strand.
CAACACTCGAGAATCAAAAAAAGGTATGGATGTTGTACATTTCATCTGTGTAAAAATTGGCAAAATTGAGGAATACATGTGTCGGACTCTTCAAAGTACCCGTGTCAAACCAAACACTCCATCCTAGTCTATGTAACTTATATTGTAAATGTCAAAGTTCATCCGAGTCCATGTAACTTAGATTGTAAACATCAAAGTAATCACATTATTAATAAGTCAACTTGACCACTTCTCAGCAGTCTAGAGGCGGAGGAAAATAAGAGAGGAGAAAAGTACAAACCAATTATAAAGTGTGTAACGTAAGCTTGAACAAGCTATTAGATTGGACATCCTTTGCATCAAGAGTGTGTATCAATGTGGCACCTGTTGAAGTTGGCTTATATTTGGAAATGACTCGTCATCACAATTTGGATATTTTGCAAAGTCTTGCAAGTTGCTTACTCGCCATCTTTGTTTCTCAAGATTGACATGTACTTTGATATCTTTTTTTTTGGCTTGTCGGAGGCAGATTTATGGAAAAAGAAAAAGGACTTTTGTCCTTTGGTTTCCTTGGATGCAATTGGTGACTCACAAAAATATATACATATAGATATATATTGGACAACTTGGCGGAAAAAATAAAATAAAAATAGGCCCTTGGGCTATTTAAACCCCCAACAGCTGCCATACCAAAACGAACCAAAACATCCGTAGCAACAAGAGAGCTAGTAAGGTAGAGAGAGAGTAGTGAGGTAGAGAGAAAATAATCAGTGGGTTTATTTTCTCAGAGATTGCAAGACTTGTATTCTTAATATTTTTTGATTTCTGAGATCTCTCCCGTGGTTTTTTCTAGTTGTGTTTTTCACGTAAAATTCGTGACATTAATTCTTGTATCTCATATAATAGTGTGCGTGTTATCTCAGTGCGTTTGTGCTCATGATTTCACAACAATACCAAATACATAAAGAAAAAAAAAATAAAGCATATAAAAATTATAAATCCACAAAGAAACCAAGTGATCTGTAATAATAAGTTAGTGACACGAGTCACTTGACCAATGACCACCATAGTTGTCACGGCGAGACGCGACAGTAGTTGACCGCTAAGACACCTAGGCAATAAGGCGTCTGCCATGGCGACAAGTCGTTAACAATGAATACATTATTTGTTTTACTTCAAAAGCATATTCAACAATAAAATTTTATATACATCAAAACTCAAAACATAATAACTAACACTATGAAATACAATTATATGAATACTTTCACAATTAAAATTCAAAAATAAAACACTTAACATTGAAAATTAGTAAAACAAGTTAACAAACACTACGTAAAGAATAAAAGATCAACCAAGTCAACAATCATCACACATTACAAGTCTAAAAAATAAAAAAAAATTACACTATACAGCTAAGTCCATGAGTTATGATGATGATGAGTCATGGGGTACAAAATGACTTAATCACTTACCAGCTACCAAAGGGCAAGTGTTGGCGACTCGGCCTCTAAAGCATTGCCTTGTTCTGCTCTAGAACCAAGACGTCATTGTGACGCCATGGCAATGCCATGAAAACTATGGTGACCACTAAGACAAATGTTAATAAATCATAAAGCAAACCAAACAATGACATCAACAAGAAGGAATACAATAAATGAGTACTCCAAATTGTGAACAAAAAATTCTAATCCACAATACCAAGATTAGGTTTCTTGTGCTTTGGGACATTGGGATTGGGGAGACGTGGAAACATTATACAATATCAACTTTCAGATGATAAACTAAAAAGAGATACTTAATCAAAACAAAAATAATGCAACGTAGGTCATACTATAAAAGGGACTGCAAATCAAGCACATTCATAGCACAAAACAAGAGGGTATGTCCTAGTGTGGGCAAGGAAGTCGTAAAGGGTTAGGGTTTCGTGTTGGCTGAGTAGGAGAGAATCCACGAAGAGTACAGAATTGATTGATGAATTGAAGAGGGGAGAAGAACAGGTGAGTGATTACTCCAATGACACGTGGCAGAACTCTTAGGATCCAAGAACCCGGTTAGGATAACAAGGATCTAGAGAGTCTTCGAGTGCTTTGGGTTGAGAGAGAATCTCCAAGTCATTCAAGTCCTCCAAAAGTTCCAAAGTCCAAAAGTCAAAACTCAAAAGTCCTTTATATAATGGAAGGGGTATTTATAGAGTTTCTTGGAAAGTGGTCAAGTGTCAGGCACCTGACCTAAGGGAAATTCCAGAAAAACCCTTAGTCACTAGAGTAATGCCAATATCGTCTTGTCCTTCAACCCACCAATCCAATCCCTCAATCGATTCCCAAAAACGAGTCGGCTCCATGAGTCTTCTGTCTCGGGACACATGGAGGCTTCTCTCGAGTTTCGCACACTTATTTTTGGCTTTTCTGTATTTCATTCAATTCTTTTAGGTCACACGTGAACCCTAATTTATACTTGAGCTCACATTTGCCCCCTGCACGTGAGTCAGACCTTCGGGAGTGACGATCCTGCAAAATACTTCGGGTCTTTGAATCTTGCTTCAAATTTCCGAACGATCTGTGTGCTCAATTGTGCAAGCCTCGAAAACGAAAGTCCTAGAAAAGGAAACTTCTAGGGGGCGAACCCTATGAGGGCGAGCCCTAGAGGAGCTCTCCCTGGATATATTAAAAAATCTTCTATCTAATCCTTCCAAATCTCACTCTTGGAATTTCTCTCTTCTTCAAAATCAAGAAGTCATCGTGAAAGCATCAAGTGAGCATGCTTCAAATCATAGTGAACAAAAAAATTAAGATCTTTCCCCTAGGTGGCCTAACCTTGGGGGCCGAACCCTAGGGGGTGGTCGAACCATAGGTGGCACCCCTCCCTTTTTTTGATCTCTTTTCGCTTCTCTTGCATTGTTACTTTATATTTCTTTTTTATTGCTTCATCTATTTCTTCATTTTCAGGTGATCGTAGACTTTCTTTTTCGGGCCATCTCACCTTAACAGGATTTTGGCTTTTTCTTCGAATATTCTCAAAGAAAGACCACATTTTTTTTCATAAAAAAAAACGTTCATTCCGGGAAATTGATGAACGAGCTAAAAGTCAAAGGTAAGAGGAGAGAGCCTCTCTAGGTGGTCGAACCCTAGGAGGCTTTGGCTTTCCTTTATTGTTTTCATTGTTCTTCTTTTCAGGTGACTCTTGGGCGTCTCCTAGCTTGGTTCCCACATACTTGATCGGATACATATTCAAATGGCCCTCCTCCAAACCTTTTTACTAGATCATCTTGCGAGCCTTATTCTCAAAATGCAGTCTTCCTTTCTATTCTTTGCGAGTAGAGGACTTAGATAGGTTTAGTTGTAAGGTTGATGACTTCTCGATCCTCTATGGGCCTTGACAGGTCTCCCTTTCATGCTAGGCTAGATCTCTTTACTTCCAGTTATCATGTAGTTGCACTTCGTTCGGAGGTCACTTCACGTCATCATGAGAATGACTTACTTTATGTAGAGCTTTAGGAGTTTCAAGATGCCATGGATAAATTGAAGACCAAGCTTCGGGAAATTGAGTCAGCTCGAGATACCGCCATTGTCAACTTTGAGGCTTTAGTTATGCCCCCTGCTCAATTGGACATGTCATAGCCTTTAGATCATGAACATTTGTAGTCTCTCAGCTCCTGTTTCAAAAGACTCATTTTCATGTATATTTTCGTTATCAAAATAAAGTTTCTTCAGCATTATTAATTGTCTTTAACTTGAATTCTTCCTTAAGACCCAATATTTAAACATTGAATCGTAAGTCGTTCAAATTAATACTCCAAGACAATAATATGTATACATGTATATATATATATATATATATATTATTAAAAACACGTTTATTTTTTTCGAGTTCTTGCAAAACCAACACTTGAATCCATAATTTTAAAAATAAAATATTATTCAAGTATAAGTGAAAGTTTGACATTTTATTAATAATCAGGTTGCTTTTAGTGAAAAGCATAACGTTTCAAATTTTCATTAAAAAAATCTTGCTTTTGTCGAATAAAGCATAACGTTCGCCACTTTTAGAGATAAAGTGCAACTTTCTCAGGTTTGAGGGCTTATACTCAGGTGCCTCAATCACTTTTAAAGTTAAAAGTGTAACTTGTCGGGTCTGAAGACTTATAGTTAGGTGCCTCAATTACTTTTAAAGTTGAAAGTATAACTTGTCAATTCCGAGGACTTATAGTCAGGTGTCTCGATACTTTCAAAGTTGAAAGTATAACTTTTCGGGTCTGAGGACTTGTATTCAGGTGCCTCATTCACTTTTGATGATAAAGTGCAACAATGGGGTGCCTCGTCACTTGGGTCATCTAATTTCTTGGCAAGTGTGATCTGCAAGGACTTGAAATCGAATGCCTCGTCACTTGGGTCGTTTAATTTCTTGGCAAATGTAATTTACGAGGACTTGGCCACCATTTAGAGTGGGCCACCATCTTGGGTGGATTTTTTAATCCATCAATTCTAGTGCCTCCTCCCATGGTCATCCAATTTCTTGGCAAGGATACTCCTGAGGACTTCAATGATTTTCGGTGTCTTGGGTGGATTTTTAATATATCAATTTCAGTTCCTCCTCCCTTGTCATCCAATTTCTAGGCGAGAGATACTCTTGAGGACTTAAACCACCATTTTTTGTGAATTTTTTAATATTCTTGTATCTACAATTCAGACATCTTTAGATAGTAGAGCCAATATTTGGGTTGTCCATCATCATCTTGTGTTGATGAAGTTTGTGTAACAAAACTTCTCATAGTTTCGACATGAGCATCAACTATTGATTCTGGATGCTTCCTTATCGTACACTACTAAAGCATGTTGTCTTGAATAGGCTATTGTGGCCCTTGATCGTGTTTCTTGAAATCTAGTATAAGCCTCCATCATTTTTGACTTAATGTGGCTTTAACAGAGCATCAGCAATAGCTATACTAAATGTATTCTTGTATGCATTATCATAGTAAAACGATCGTGAAGGAAGTAAGCAGAGGCAAACAGAGTCATGCTTATGCGGCTTAGCTCCATTTATTGATGGGTGAATTCATCTTTGTATCTCCACCTTCTTGTGATCAAACTCCATGGTGTATTTTTTGAAATTTAGGTTTTCTAGCCGTATTATGTGTCTAAGGCAGACGTCTAATGTCTTTTTGGATCAATGTCACCCACGCCTTTGTCATGTCGTCATGATCTTTGGCTCCTCGTGTAGTTTTTTCTGTCATTAAGGACTCGAGGAAGATCATCCCCAAGTCCTTGTGTATTACTCGCATCTTTCCTTAATTTTAGTCATCTAGTTTGTCGTCATGATAACCAAAGTTTGATTGGGAAATCACTTCGGAACTTTTAAAAGAATGCCTCTTAGGGGCCGAACCCTAGGAGGGGAACAAGTTCTCTTGCTCATTTCCTCTGTTTTGATCCTCTTTTTGTTCGATAGTTATTCTTGTGTCAAGAAAGGAACTCCATCGACATAAATTTGAAGAGTTGAACCCTTAAGTTTTTTTTAGCTTGAGCATCCTTCAAGCTTTCATGTGAAGTTGCTTCTTGGCCACTTTCAAAAATTGAGTTTGTTAATCCTTTCGGCTGAATCATCCTCCCTCCCAAGGGGAGACTGATTGAAAAGGATTATTAAACTCGTCTGCCAACTCTGGAGGATGCTCTGTCAAGCATATATATGTATTTTACGATTTTATTTTATTTTACGATTTTCATGGATATTGTCCGGTAACCTTAACAAAACCAAATTTGTTAATCATATAGGCATTAAAACATGTGTATGTACGAAAAAAAATATGTAAGGAATCATATAATGTACTTCCCTTGATTTGAGAAATTGGAATTATGGAGTTTATCATGCCCCCAATTTTCTCTACTTCGAGAAATCGAAAGTAAAGAAAATTTCGTGAAATACTTCTTCAAATTATTTAGAATGTGAGTTGTCTCTCATAGCTTATGGTTCAAACAAGAGAGAGGAATAATGGGTTGTCCTACTTTCAATGGTAGTCCGGTCGTTGTAACGTCTTTAGGTCCTAGACTTGATATCCGCCCTTCCTTGGTAGTAACCGTGCTCCATTATGTCTTTCCTCTTGCTGAGATTAGCATCATCATATTTATTAAGTTGCTCTAACCCGAAGAGGTCATCCATTTGATCTAGTGTACCACTTGGTGATTCTCAATTATGTTTGGTGAGTTCCCAATACATTTGTATCATTCAGCTTGATTCCAAGTGAAGCTTTTAATCTCCACAAATTCATGCGTAGTACCGAAAAAGATAAAATGCATACACAATTGTCAGTGTATTATTAAACATCACGAAAAATTAAAAAAACAAATTATGCGGGAACATCCATACATGAAGTTTGTTAATCATAATTTTCTTTCAGTGCTTATATTATAGTATAATATCATTCGTTCTCATATTTATTTCGAGTTGTACCCAGATAATAAAAATGATTATTATTGTTGGTAATAATAAAATTCCTCCCACATACATTAATAAGTCGTATGTATCAATGAAAGATGTATAAATGATAATATGTACAATTAGCCTGCTCCTTTTTTTAATGCAGCCGCATCAAATAATAATATATTAATATTACTAAGTTATAACAGTTTGCAGCAATGCTAAGGAGGGTTCGGTCCCTAAGAAGTAACAAGTAGGGTTCGAAACTAACAGGACTCAAGACTAACAAGGCTCAGGACTAGCATGGCTTAGCCATTGAGACTTCGTAGAAGGAGAAGCTCGGTCAAGGAAGGCGAGAGTTGGGAGATGGAAGCCAACAACATAAGAACCCACAAACCCAACATCATCTTCACCACAACCAAACAGACCCTTCTTTCTTCTTCTTTTTGCCCAATTCATCAAACCCAAAATTAGCAAACAACTCAGTCGCCAAAGGACACCCATTAAACCCTTCAAGGGGCCTTCGATCTTGAATAGGGGAGAGAGAAAGAATGCGACTTTCCCAGTCACAGTTCTGGCAGAGCACGGAGCAGTATGTGAAGCAAAAAATGGAAGGGGAGGAATCACAAGTCGCAGAGCAGGGAAGAACGGGTGTGCTTGGTAAAGCGTTGATTGGTGGAGTGAACTTGACAGTCGCAATTGACACAGAGCTCCAAGGAGGGCAGCTTGGGTTCAGCCAAGGAGGTCTCGAGCCATGCAGGATTCGACCAAGGAGGGCGTGTGCCCAAAAGGATTCGGGTCAGTTGTGCCCTCTTTCTGTCATTCGTTTATTAAGAAATTATGCTCTTGTTCTGCTATGTTTTTTTCTTCTATGGAGCCCCAAATAGTCGATTCCTCCTTGGGTCTGTCTTTAATTAATGGCATAGTCGAAGCCTCCCTGGGTCCTTAATTTTATCCCTTAGCCTCCTTTTCTCGGATTGTTGATATATTCCTTGAAATATTTGAATGTGCAGCATGTGTTATGATGGGAGCCATATATACACTGATATGTTGCGCGACTTCGTGTTCCTACTGCCTATCTTGTTTTTATAGAACAAATATGAGGCAACAATATTCTCTGCACCAAACCCCTTGTGCCGTTTGCTTAGTCCATTGTTATTGCGAGGCATGCGCCCTGTGATCAAAGCCTTGCTTCATCCCAATCATGGTAATGATGGAGCAGCCAATCTATGTATTCGAAGATATCACCAAATCCCAGTCATGGTTATGAAGTCTTGTATATGTTCATTTATTTATTTTTTCTTTTTTTTACTTTCAGTGTATATATATTCACTCATATATGTGCATGCATGTCTAGGCCAAATTACTTAAATTGATGATAAATTTTATTTCTAACTCATGGTCAGTATGCATAAAAAAAGTGGAGTACTCTATCCTTGCAAAATCATTATTTAATAATTATTTTGTCATACATGCCACTTACTGGACTAACTATATAATATGCCCATTAATGAGAGTCCATCAATGTACAAGATAAAAGAATATAAAATGCCTTTCATTAATCTGTGCTACGAGCCTTTACATGAAGAACAATATCACCAAACAATTAATGGTGGGCCTCATCTACCAAGTAGAATGTAGAATGTTGTCCTTAGAGATCTAGTTAGGCGAACCCTACAAGGCCGAAGCCTTAAGGGGGTTTTACCGAATTCTAGGTAACATTTCGGGAAATAACAAGTTAATAATAATAATAATAATAACAATTTTAATTTTAATATTTTTTTTGAAGACTCCTTCGTATCTTGACCATGAATATGTTTTTAATGCACATATACTAATTTTTCACGAAGATGAAAATCTCAATGAATTAAAATAATAGTATAATGTACTTCGGTATGAGAAGTAGAAGATATCGAGTCCACGTTGCCCCTAGTTTTCTTTACTTTTAGAAATCAAAAGTAAAGAAAACTCCTTGAAATACTTCCTCAATTCATTTTTTTTAATCTGTGGATTTTTGGCTCTCGTCACATCAATGACTGGTTTGTTTCAGCTATTGTTTTTGATAACTTTCATCGTTGAGACCTCTTTAGCTCTAGCGGCATTCACCGATGAAACCTTTGTTGGCCTTCTAAGGTGTATTCTTTGATGTTGTCTTCTCTGCCCGTTCTTCCTCTGTGTTGTGGTCATACCTTCATGAATTCTACACCTCCCCAACAAAGTCGCCAAATAAATGTGGGCAAGGAAACCATACCTTGCTAAGGTTAGGGTTTCGTGTTGGCTGAGGAGGAGAGAAATCCACGAAGAGTACGGAATTGATTAATGAATTGAAGAGGGGAGAAGAACAGGTGACTGATTACTCCAATCAGAACTCTTAGGATCTAAGATCCTTGTTAGGATAACAAGGATCCAGAGAGCCTTCTTGAGTTTTTCGAATTGAGAGAGAATCTCTAAGTCTTCAAGTCCTCCAAAAGTTCCAAAGTCCAAAAGTCAAAAGTCCTATAGAAGAGGTATTTATAGAATTTCCTGGAAAGTGATCACGTGTCAAGCACATGACCTAAGAGAAATTCTAGAAATACCCTCAAGTCACCAGAGTAACGCCCAGATTGTCATGTCCTTCTAGCCACTAATTCAATCCCTCAATCGATTCCCAAAAATGAGTCGCACATTTATTTTCGGCTTTTCTGTTTTGTCATTCAATTCTTTTAGGTCACAAGTGAACCCTAATTTATACTTGAGCTCACACCTAGAAAACAAAGCAGTAAGACGTTTAAAGTTAATTAGGGTTACACTATATAGCATTCCATTTTGGGCGGAAACTAGTCCCACTTACGCAATATCTCAATCACCATAAACTTCAAGCCCAGGAGTTTTGCCACCGAGTATTAAAAATAAGAAGCTGTACTAATCACTTTTTAATTTATTTTATTATAATCAAGCTTTTATTAGAAAAAATCTCCAGAGGGGCCGTGTTAAAAAAGGAAGAAAAATAGCTTCAAGAACAGCCCCTTTACCCCAAAGAAGACCTCCCTCAAAAGAAAATTGTACAACCAATCCTGAGCAGGGTTCCTACAAAAACAAGTCACCCCGCCAAAAAAATCAACCTTCAAATAGCAAAAATTGAAGTTTAGTAACATTTATATCTAAGAAAGTGTTCAACACAAAACACTAGAAAACCAGAACCAGGGCTCCAATCATAAGTAGGCATGCACAAAACTACATTTTGCTAGACTTCTAGTACTAGAGTTGTATGTCTTTCAATAGGAAACTTATTAAAGGACTTAATTTCAAGTAAAGATGTCCTTATACTGTATCAGTACATACATAAAAGCGAAAAGGACACTAGATGAAGGCAACGTTTACATTCTTATACTGATTCCACTACATATAACGGAAATAGGATTAAAGATATTATATGCAAAAAACAGTAGACCAAATAAGAAAAATTATATCCACAATGTGTGAGCCAGTTAACAAACCTGCAAAGCCCTCCCGTACATTCGACGCTTCCGAAGATTCACGATGACCATAAATATTTGTGTTTTGCTCACATCATTTCCTTCTTCAACCCACTTTTCCAACACACTACGAACAGACAAAGCTGGAGAAGCCATGATAGCCTTGAGCAATTGCAAAGAATCCCTTTTTGGACTGAATCTTTTCTTGCTTACATCAGTCTCAGTATCTGACAGCTCCAGCTCATTTTGAAGTCCTGCAACATCATCATCATTATCCTCTTCAGAGAGCTCGTGTTCGGAGTTTAATTCATCATCATTTTCAAGAGCCACATTGCTTGCTTGAGTTGCATCATCACTAGCTGGAGTTTCAAGATCAGAAAACCCATCCTCCAAATCCTCATCTTCCTCTCCATTGCTCTTAGCCACTGACGAAAAATGATGCCTCCCAATCAATGATTCCAATGAATCACATTGTCTGTGGTGATATCTCTTCAATGATAGGAAATTATCAAATGTTACTCGCGTATGCTCAACTGATTCAGCATCATCTTCTAAGTAACAACTTGCTATTTCTAATCTAGCACAGCCAGCTCGAAAGCTTCCCAAGCTAAATGTTTGGTTCCTGGTTAAAAACATATATCAATACAACGCTGAACAGAAAACAGAACAAAAGAAAATATAACCCAAAGAGTTTGATATCCTATTTGCGATAGCTGAAATTTAAACTTAAGCAAAAACTGTTAGTACTGACTGAAATTTAAAGGCAAAATAAGGTTTGGATCAAGTTAGAAATTTCGAGTTTCAGCTTGGTCCAACAAGTTATCCTAAACAATCCAGTCTATGGGTTTTTACTAAGAGGGAAAACAAGTTCGTAACGATATGCAAAACCATTCTGGATTCACTAAATCAATAATATTTTGACTGAAAAACATAAAGACATAAAAAATTTGCAAAACATGATTATCTGGGCATAGAAAAGAGCACACCGAATAAATAGCAGGGTGGTTATTTCTAATCAATGGCAAGAAAAACAAAAAGAAATAAAGTTCAGTAAGAAAAATATATGTTGTTGCATAAACATAAATTTAAAAGCTTTAAAAATTAGTTACATATACTCCTTCATTTCAATTTTTTTAAAAAAAAACTGACCATTCTTCCTTTCAAAATTCGCATCAAAAACAGAGTATAAATGATCAACTTATTACAAACCTGTTATCAACAAATGTAAATCAAACAGCATTTCAACACAACAGAAAAAGGAATATGGGTGTGTTTGCAGTCCTCACTGTATGTATAATACAATATAGGGCAAGGGAAAAATTCTTTTAACAAAAAAAACAAAGGAATAAAAAAAGAATGGGGGAAATTACTTGAGGGGATTAGAAGCTCGACGAAGAGCCCACATGGTTATTTGAGGATTTGATTTAATCGAAAACCCTTATTAATCTCCGCGAGAAGATAAAATGGCTAGAGAGAGTGAGAGAGGTGCGAAATGAAAGCCAGCAGAGTATTAAATCCTAGAAAACCCTATTACTGTTGGGCCGTTGATACTTTATGCCATCAGGTGGGTTTGGGTATAATTTCTCAATACTCCCTAAACTATTCTATTATTCCGTCTCCATTAAATTAGGGAATTGATATTGGTCCTTTACAATAATATATAATATTTAATAAGTAATTACACTATTAGTGTATTTATAAAATAATTACAAAAATAATATATTTTTTCATATTTATTTATAATATTAGTGCAATTAGGATTCCTTAATTTAGAAAATTAGTATATGATTCAATTCATAATAATAAGAAAACCTAAAATCAAAGAGAAATAACTGTCATAATTAATAATCCAAATTCAAATATCTTGGATCTAACAACAAAAACAAATTCAAATTCAAAAATAATAATTCAAATTCAAATATTCAAAATTTGGCAACGTCATCTTCCTCCTCCCCTTCGCCGGTCATCTTCCTCCTCTCCTTCGCCGGTCATCTTTCTCCTCCCCTTCGCCTTCGCCGGTGAGACCCAATCTCATGTCCAAAAGAAAATAAGAACACTGCATAGGAAAGAGAGAGATAAGAGAGTGATGTGTAATGTAATGTTGATATCCAAACTTTCTTAAAAGAGGTAACCAAACTTTTATACCAATGTAACTAAACCTTTATATCAAGGTAACCAATTTACCTCCGCACCTGCAGTATGAATTGGTTACCTTGGTCTAAAAGTTTGACAACCAACTGCATGAAGGTTTGGCTATCAACTGCATCACATTCAAAATAATTGGTAACTTAATAAAACTGAATTGACAAAACTAATGATTTGGCCACCAAAGTTGGCACGTTTTATTGAATACCCGATTGAACTTTTAATTTTTTAAATTAACTCATTGAACTAATTTTATTTTCAAATTGAGTCATTAGATTAAAAAAAAAGTTGATAAACGTTAATTTTTTGTCTACATGTAGTGATGCAAAAAAAAATAAAAATATTGCTTATATGGCAAAAAATATTCAAAAATGATTTTTGACATTTTAAAGTTTTAAAAATAACAAAAACATAATAAAATAAAACAAAAAATATGATTTTTAAAAAACAAATTTTTTAAAGCAGATTTTAAAAAATTAAAAAGATTTTTTTAAAAATGTATTTTTTTTAAAAAGCAGCAGTTTTTTAAAAATAGATTTTTTTTTAAAAAAAGATCTTTTAATAAGATAAGTTTATTTTTAAAAAAGCTGATTTTTCAAAAAAAAGCGCTTTTATTTTAAAAAACAAATTTTTTAAAAAAACAACATTTTAAAAAAAGTTTTTTTTTATTAAAAAATAGTTTTTTTAAAAAAAATGATTTTTTTTAAAAACACATATTTTTTAAAAAATTGTTTTTTAAAAAGTGGAATTTAAAAAAAAGCAGCTTTTTTTAAACACGATTTTTTTAAAAAATCTATTTTTTTAAAATCCTTTTTTTTAAAAGCTACTTTTTTAAATCTATTTTTTTTAAAAATCGCTTTTTAAAAATCTTTATTTTTTTGTTTTATTTTATTATGTTTTTATTATTTTTAAAACTTTAAAATGTCATTTTTTTTTTATTTTTAAACTCTGTTTTTGATTTTTTTGCCACATAAGCAATATTTTTTATTTTTTTGCCACGTCAGCGCCACGTAGATAAAAAATTAACGTCTGTCAACTTTTTTTAACGGAATGACCCAATTTGAAAATAAAAATTAGTTTAATGAGTTAATTTGAAAAATTAAAAGTTTAATCGGGCATTCAATAAAACGTGTCATCTTTGGTGGCCAAATCATTAGTTTTGCCAAACTGAATTAGTTACCTTGGATACCCACTGCAATATGAAAAAAAACTGAATGTGTGGAGGTGGATCAATATATTTTTCATTAATTGTTATTCTGCATCAATATATTATCGTCGTGGATGGGGGTGAGGAGGACGTCGGAGAAGCGATTGATTATTCCAGCCGACCATCGGAGGGAGACGGAGCATGGATGGGGAGGGTGGAGGAGGAGGAGGGTCGGCTCATAATTAGTGGTGTTGTTCTGTTCTTGTGATTGTTATGTAGTTTTAGAAATAGAAACTCAGATGGGTTTGTCTTGAGATTACTCACATTTCCTTGATTGATTGATCGGTACCAGCATAAGTATAACAACAATCATGTTATAAAAATTTATACAGTTGATTGACTCATAAACATATATATATATATATATATATATATATAAAGAGAGAGGAAAAAAAAAAGAATACCTTGAATGAAGAAGAAGGGTGATGACTAACTAATGCAGTTGTTCTAGTTGAGGAGAGAGAGAAGTATTTAGAAGAAGTCATTGGGATAACTAATATAACCAGATATGGTAGGAAATGTAATGGATAGGTATATGTTTTACAATTTAGACTATGTCGGTTTATTTACTTGGACCAGGTCCTGATCAATACTAATCCCCTAAATTAAGAAATCCTAATTGCATACTTGTGACGCCCCCAAAATAAGTATACCTCACCCATCTTGAGTCGCCAGATACATGGTACAAAATTCAAATACAAACTAAATTATACAACAGTCGTGCAAAAATACGACGACATATATACTGTGAGTTTTAATACAAATATTGTAACGTATATAATACGACAATATTCATACTCAAATTAATACATGCCATATAAAATACAGCAGCAAATATTTCAAGTCTCCAAAGGGACACGAGAATATTTCTGTTCTCTTCATTTTACTGTGGTGCACTTTTGATACTTTCAGGGTCGGGTTCTCATCACTCTATTGTTGTTCACCAAAATCAACTATTAAGTGACGATAAAAAATGCACACACACATCTTAGGTCCTCAATACAATTATATATTGTATGTCATGTCATAAGAAGAACTACTAATGCTATCATCCGGACCGTCACTCCATTTCCGACTAGTCCCACTATATTCTCATTTCTCAAGAGAACAATAAAAAGAAAGGGTGAGCTCAACTAGCCTAAAGAAGAAATATTATGACTAAGATAATGCAGAATAAATTATCATTATTCTTTAACAATGTTAAACTAATAAAATACAATAGACATCAATTTTAACTGCAGCGGAACAAACAATCCATTAGAAGAGTCAAGTAGAGCATAAAATCTATTATCTTCTATGATTTAAAAAGATTTTCATAAACTTTATCGCTGAGACTCAGCAATAAATAAACCACATCATCCTTGCACCACGGCCAAGGATATTCATGTAATCATCAATGGTCATGATTGTACCGAATAATCTGTGACTACCCCAAAATAGGTATACATCACCCATTCTGAACCGCCAAATACATGGTACAAAAAAATAACCACAACTTTATTAATACAATTGTCGTGCAAAATACGACAACACATACTGTGAGTTTAAATACAAATGTGACGCCCCCAAAATAGGTCCATTCCATCCAACCCATTTTGAGTCGCCAAATACATGGTACAGAAATAACTACAACTTTATTATTACAACATATAAACTGTGAGTTTAAATACAGATATTGCCATCTAGACAATATCCACACGCAAATAAATTCCCATCATAATTATTGATACATTATTTTATAAAAATGGTGAGAACTACTAAACAACTCTCTCTAGAACCTTCATTCCATACCCCGACTAGTACTCGCTACATTCTCGCCTCCTGAGAAGAAAAATGAAACAAAAAGGAAAATGGTGAGCTCAACTAGCCCAGTAAAGAATATTATGACTAAGATAATATACAACAAATTATCGTTAGTCTTCAACAGAAAAAATCTAATAGAATACTGATAGACAACCGGTTTTAAATCAACAATCTGCAATGGAAATAACAATTCATTAGAAGAGTTAAGTAGAGAATGCAAACTACTATCTTCTATATATGAATTTAAAAGTTCATCGTCGATATTTTATCCTGTAACATCAATCAATATATATCTCGAATCAAATATTCATCTTTGCACTATGTGCCAAAGATATTCATCGATTGGTCATGTTCGCCTAAACACATTTCATCTTTGCACTACGGGCCAAAGATATTAATCGAAGAGAGTCATGTTCATCTCAACACTGCTCATCTTTGCAATATGGGCCAAAGATATTCATCAAGAAATCATTCATCTTTTGCACTACTGAGCCAAAGATATTCAAGTAATATCATCATTTAGGGACCGAGGATGATGAAAATATTTCAAAGAAAAGCGAATCCGGTGAAACAAAAGAATAAATATTAAGGATTCGTATTTTAAACAATCCAAGTTCAAAAATACTTCATAAGTAATCAGAGTGGAGTAAAATTCAAGAATGATCAAAACATGGATACAATCAAAGCTAGTATCCATAATAGATATTTTGGACGAAAAGGAAAATTTTCATTTTTGATGAATAAAGTGCCATATTCGTGAATAAGATCAGATATCACGTGAATAGGTCGTGACACGTGAATAGTAACTCAAACACCAAAAGATAGAAATTTCACAAAAACATCATCATGCCGTGAATAGTACTCGTGAATAAGAACTCGTGAATAGTAACTCATGAATAGTAACTTCGTGAATAGTAACTCATTAATAGTAACCCGACATGAAAAAAGTTCCAAATTTGATAAAAAGTTCCAACCAATATTTCAAAGATAATGATATTGAAGAAATAATATCATTTTGAATAAAATAACATCCCTTACCTCGAAAAGACAAGATTTCTTACAGTTGAAATCTGGGATATAAAGCTATGACTTGAACTGCAGACCGTATAACAATACTCAAAGTATACTCAAAATACTCACAAGAATACGCTCGATAATATAGAGAGAAAACTTGATTTCGGTGTGATTTTCAATTCTAAATTAAGACCCTATTTATAGGAAAATGCTTTAGAACACCAAAGTAGAAAATTTAATATAATATTAATATTTACAAAACACATTTCACGCCCACTTTGAAATCTGATTTCAGCCACCAAGCACATGTTAAAGATGGCCACCAACATTTGAAAAATGTTTTTCTTAAAAACATAATTAAAACTTCAAAAATCAATTATTTTGAACTTGAAACTTAAATAATTCATAATAAATAGCTCTTTTATCAGAAAAATTCGAAACTCGCGTCTTTCCATAGGAAATTCCATTATCTACAACTTTGTAGAAGGAAGTTTTTCCAAATTCCAAATGAAATTAACCGAAATCTATAAGCCAGGCGATTTTACAAACGTTATAATCAAATTTGATTAATAATTGTGTCCACCAACACACAAAATATGTGTTAAATATTTAATGCCACAAAAATACTCTTCATCCTCATATACTCATATATCCCACATTCATTATAAAAATATCACATAGTTAATATATTATTAAAAGAACATATTTAAATGAATTATTTTATCGAAAAAGATAAAATATTAATTTTCAACAATTGTCACATTAAAATTTTCTCCATCTATATCCACATAAAATCAATATTTTCCTCATCATATAAATAAATAATTAATTATTCACAAATAATATTACAGAATCACAAAGATCTGGCAACCTGTGTTGTTCCAGGAAAGAGGGCTTTCAATAAGGATCTCTCTCGCTTCTTGGCCTTGCAATTAGGTGACCAAACCTCTCCTGCTGAAGATGTAACTTTTTAGACATTGCCAATAATGTTATCCAATAATATTATTAGGATAATATGAATTATTGCTCAGATAATGGAAAATCTTTTGTGTAATGACAATTTATCAAAAACAAGTAATATAAAATATCAATGCAAAGAATTATTGAATCAATAAAATAAAATATGAATAATAATAATTATCAGTAACAATTATTGAGTAGTGCCTTCACGTAAGAATCAATAATTGGTGTAATACTGTAATGTCATCGCTCAACAACGCCAGATAGTGTGTTTTAACCAACGGGTATTCCAACAAGATAATCTGTGAATAACTACGCCTGTTATTTATAAACAACTTATATTTGTCGTTTTCTTCATCCAATCGCTTTCAAGTTATGGGGCCCATAAAAGACCGCAAGGCCGTCGCATGCGAATATTCTCCGACAAGCGATTTAATATTCCACGACCAAACGAATATTCTCAAATGATAATGAATATTTTATAACCACTTGCTTATTCGAAATATTTGCGTATTTTACCCATAACTATCCACATTAATCAAATCAACCCTTACTATTTCAAAATAATAAATAGGGGAAAATAAATTTCATTTATTAATAATTTGGGGTCTTACAACAAATATTGTCTTTTAGACAATATCAACACCCAAATAAAGTCCTCATACAATTATTGATGTACTATTTTATAAAAATAGTGAGGACTGCTAAAACAACTGTCTAGGACCATCACTCTATACCCCGACTGGTTCTTGCTATGTTCTCGCTTCTTGAGAAGAAAAATGAAACAAAAGGAAAAGGGTGAGCTCAACTAGCCCAGTAAAGAATATTATGACTAAGATAATATACAATAAATTATCCTTAGTCTTCAACAGGAAAAAATCTGATAAAATATAATCGACAACAAGTTTTAGATCAACAACTGCAGCAGAAACAACAATTCATTAGAAGTGTTAAGTAGAGAATGAAATCTACTATCATCTATGAATTTAAAAGTCCATCATCAATATTTTATCCCTGTAACATCAATCAATATACATCTTTACACTACGGGCCAATTATATTCATTTGTATCACCAGTTGGTCATGTTCATCTCAATATATGTTCATCTTTGCACTACGGGCCAAAGATATTCATCAGGTAATCATTCATCTTTGCACTACAGGCCAAAGATATTCATCAAGTACCACCATTAAGGACCGAGGATGATGAAAAACATTTTGAGAACGAATCCAGTAAAAGCGGAAGGACAAATATTGGGATTCAGATTTGATTTATCCAAATTCAATAATACTCCATAATAACCAAGTAATGCAGTAGAATTAAAAATAAAGATCAAAACATGGATACAATCAAAGATAGTAACCATAAAAGACATCTGGGACGAAAAAGAGAAAATTTTATTTTTCGATGAATAGTGTCGTAGTCGTGAGTAGTGCCGTATATGTGAATAGTGTCGCATACGTGAATAGTAACCCCGACACAAAAGTTCTAAATTTGATTAAAAAGTTCAAACCAATATTTTGGCATAATGATATTGAAGAAAATAATATCATTTAAGAAGAAAATAACATCCCTTACCTCAAAGAATCAGTACTTCGGAATGAAAGGTCGGAAGTGATGCTGAATGAAACTTGTACTGAACAACAACTCTCAAAGTATCTAAATACTCACAAAATACGCTCAATAATATAAAGAGAGAAAGAGAGACAGCTTATGTTTCTGGTGTGATTTTTAATTCTAACTTAGCCCTCTATTTATAGGAAAATGTTAGACGGCAAAAGCAGACTTCGATTGCTACCGATAGCTTTTACCGCCATCGTTGCCACCCATTACATTTGAAATAAAATTCAGCACATTTCTTCACCAACCACAAGTGGGGCCCACTCAATTCTTGAATTTTCCACTAAAATCAATTATAACCCTAATTTCCGAATCAGACACCTCTTAATATTCATAACAAATCATTCGTTCATTTTTAACAGTTCAAAATTTGTTGACATATACTCAACTTATATATGTATAACATATCCAAAAATCACAACGATCCAACGGTCGGATTAAAAATTATAACTCACGCAATATATCGTAAAAATACTGATTTGATTTTTAATACCTCCATTCCGACAAAAATACTGATAAAACACCTCAACATTAAATCCTTCAATTATAACCACATAAAATAAATAAATCCACCATTTATATCCACATCAAATAAATATTTCCTTATCATAAAAACCAATAATTAATTATTCATAAATAATATTACAAAATCACAATTATGACAACCAAACCGTTCCCAGGAAAGAGTGGGCTTTCCAATAAAGATTTCTCCTTACTGACACGCAATTAGGTGACCAAATCTGTCCTTAGACAGAACTTTCTAGACATTGCCAATAATGTTATCTAATACTATTATTCAAATAATATGAATTATTGATCTGATAATGGAAAATACTGTGCAGTGATAATTATTGAAACAACAATAATATAAAATATCAACGCAGCAATTATTGAATCAATAAAATAAAATATTAAAAAGTATTTACTGTAACAATTATTGAGTAGTGCCTTATTACGTAAGAATCAATAATTCAAAAATATTGTGTAATACTGCTGCTATCACAAGAACCACGCCAGACATTGAATTTTAACCAACCTTGGTTATTCCAACAATGTTCACGGTAACAACTACGCCGTTATTTATAAAAACTCAAACTTGTCGTTTTCTTCATCCGATATTTATTCTGTTATGAGGCCCACGAATGGCTGCGCCGTCGTACGAATATTCCCCGATAATAAGAATATTCCACGACCAAACGAATATTCCCCGACTAAATAAATATTTTATAATCACTTGCTTATTTTGTAAAATTTGCACATTTCACCCATAACCAAAGTATTATATCAAATTAACTCCTTATTATTTCAAGATAGTAAATTGAGAAAATTTAATTTTATTCATAATAAGTTGGGGTCTTACATAATCCCAGGTCATAATCATACCAACAACTGTCCACCAATGAACTACAGGCCAATGAGAACTTTTACCACATTATTCGTTACATTACGGTCATAATTATACCGAATAATCTCTGGTCATAATCATACCAAGTCTGTCTCTGCACGTAAGCCAAAGATGATTTTCATCACAATATAAGCGTGAGGATGATGACAATAATATAAACATTAATCAAACGAAAATAATGATAAATATTAAAGACTTTAAATTTATCCAAATATTATCCATCACTTAAATAACTCATAATCTAATATTGTTCATATTATAACAATATTTTAATCACTTCTTAAACTTATAAACAATTTAATTTAATTGTTTACACTTTACCAAAATGCATTTAATCATTCAAAAATGCCATACTCATAAGATTTCATCACCAATGATCAAATCACTCATCAAAAATCTACATATGCCTTATATAGGACTTTCAAGCCCTAAAATCCTATTTATCAATTCTTCAACTTCACATAACATATTTAACTCATATGTTTGAAACTAAACCATTTTCATGAAAAATTACTAAATCAACTTATTATTTTTTTATCATTTGTCCAAACATATATACATATATTTCATACACAAAAAGTATTTTTTTAATTTTTCAACTCTTTTAAGTATTTTTCAAAAAATCAATTTCTAATTAATTCCTTAAGAAATTATAGAAATTAGCTACCTCAAATTTAACTCCAGAAATTCCCAAATCTTGGCAGGATCTTACACATGTTAACGTGAGCTGCCAGTTTAAATTTCATGGTCATCGGAGTTATAGAACTTCGGTTATAGCATTTTTCGTCGGAAAAACCTAAATATTGAAATAGTCATAATTTGCTCATTTTAAGTCGGAATAAGCTCATTTTTTGACAAGAGGTACTTTATACCATATATTTTTCATGTCACAAAAGGTCAGAATTTTTCTCATAAATTAAGTGGTCGAAAATACCCTTTTAAATTTCTGGAGAATAGCCTTTTTGGTACTTTGCAGTTTTTGACTCCTTTGCTAAAATCAGTCCACACGAAAATCTACAACACCTTTTTCAGTGATTCCACTTGGATAACTTAGAAAACTCATAGATCTAACTCTAGAACTTGACCACATTCAAAAATTTGAAATATAATACGAGATATGGTCAATTGAATTTCATGTTCCATTTTTACCAAAAATCTAATTTTTAACTCTTTGTTATTTCTAAGAAACTTACATGTTTTCACATAATAACCAATATAACTCATCATAACACTTACTAATACTACATATACCCATGATTTTCATCAGTCCAATGCTTATATAATGACTTTCCAGAATTTTTGAACGTCAAAAAAAGTACGAAACTGCAAATGAATTTTCACCTGTCATGAGGTAATCCACGTATACAGATCATTTCTATAATTTAACAAGGAATGAATATAAAGGATCATTCACCATGCATGTGGTAATCCACATAGACAGGTTATTCCAACAGAATAATAAAGAATGGAATAACAGAATAATTCACCATGCATGCGATAGATCGCACAGACAGGTTATTCCCAACAGAATAATAAATAATGGAACAGTCGTGCGTAAACGCACGCACGTGATATTCTAACGTAATGATAAAGAATGGAATAACAACAGAATTCACCATGCATGCGATAGACCGCACTGACAGGTTATTCTAACAGAATAATAAATAATGGAACCAGTCGTGCGTAGAACGCACGCATGAATATTCCAACAGAATGATAAAGAATGGAATAACAACATAATTCACCACGCACGCGATAATCACGATGCATAAAAGTTATTCTAAAGAATAATAAATAATGAAACCAAAGTCATGCGTAAATGCACGTATATGATATTTCAACATAATGATAAAGAATGGAATAATGAAGAATTTCACCACGTATGCAGATTTGATAAACAAGTTATTCAACATAATAATAAAGAATGGAATAACAAAAGAATTTCACCATGTATGCTAAAGATATCATTGCAAACAAAGTTATTCCAACATAATAATAAAGAATGGAATAATGAAGTTCTCTTCATGAATACAAAAGAAACAATACCCTTACCTTATAAAGAAGAGTACTTTCGATGGGTAGGTGAGGATATACTTGAAGAAAACTCAGACTACGCTTTTCAAAGCTTCTTAAAACTCTAAAGAAATACGCCAAGATTATGAAGAGAATTCTCCTACGAATTTTTAGTGTGATTTCAATTCAAACTAAGCATCCTATTTATAGGAAAATAGAAAGGATACTATGCAATAAAATATAATATATATATTTATATATTTATATATTTTATTTAAAATCTAATAAAATAATTAACTTTATAAAAGTATTCTATTTTATATAAAAAGATTTTACTATGCAAAAACACTATGGAGGTACTTATGAAAACACTATGCATAATAAAATATATTATATTCTAATTATTATCTAATAAAACAAATAACTATATAAAAGTATTATGTTTTATATAAAAAGATTTTACTATGCAAAACACTACGCATAATAAAATATATTATATTCTAATTATTGTCTAATAAAATAAATAACTTTATAAAAGTATTTTGTTTTATATAAAAAGCTTTTACATTTTATTACATTAATAATACTAATAAAACAAAATTTATATATAATATATATATATAAACTCCCGTGACTTCATAAAAAGACACCTCAATATATTTAACAATATTTATC
Organism: Panax quinquefolius; assembly: GCA_020205615.1. Classification (NCBI taxonomy): domain Eukaryota; kingdom Viridiplantae; phylum Streptophyta; class Magnoliopsida; order Apiales; family Araliaceae; genus Panax; species Panax quinquefolius. The sequence goes on from CM035161.1 coordinate 148,559,553, forward strand.
ATCATTATTATAATTCACAATATTAATCGACTGTGTCGTTCCCGGAAAAGGGGCTTTCAATAAGGATTTTCCTATCATTATTGGCGCAATTAGGTGACCAAACCTCTCCTGGCGTAACTTAGACATCGTTAATATTGCAAATAATAATATTAATAACTTCGTTAAATCTCAATTATTGATTTAATAATATACAAAAAATCAACAATAATTAAATCAAATAACGTGAGATAATATGCGTGATTATTGTAGCAATAATTGAACAAAAGCGAGAAGTGACTTCTCACGTAAGCATCAATAATCAATACGGGTGTACTCTTATGCAACCACGTATTATTGTACTTTTACTACTCGAAGTAGTTCAGCGGTTTTAACGGTAAAACTTCCGTAGTTATTTTTTATAAAATATTTTTGTCGTTTTTTCTTAATCAAACAATAATTAAGAGTTAATAGAGGTCCTGATGATTATCTGAGTAAATGCGGATATTTCCGACAAAATAATATTTCAGAACCAATCAAATATTATATAACAACTTGCATACTTTGCAAAATTTATAAATATTACCCATAACTATAACATTATCTCAAAATCACACCATAATATTCAAAAAAATATTTTGAGAAAATTAAATCTTTATTCGTAAAATTTGGTGTTTACAATACTAATTCTCTAAATAAAAGAATCCTAATTGCACTAATATTGTAAATAAATATGGAAAATGTATTAATTGTGTAAATATTTTATGAAGTGCACTATTATGAGACCCCAAATTTTATGAATAAAGATTTAAATTTCTGAAATTTTTTTTCAAGATTATGGTATGGATTTGATATAATGTTATAGTTGTGTGTAGTATTTATAAATTTTGCAAAGTATGCAAGTTGTTATAAAATATTCATTTGGCCTAGGAGAATATTCTTTTTGTCGGGAATATCCGCATTTACGGCAAGACAATTATTGGTGAACCCATTAACTCAAGTATTGTCGTAGTAATAAAACCACGTAATTATTTTTATGAAAATAACGATTTTAAGTTTACCGTTAAAAACCGCTGAACTACCTTAAGAAGAAAAGATAAAGAATACGCCGTGGTCGCATAAGAATAATACCGATATTGGTTTTGATGCTTACGTGATAAGTCATTGAGCTTATACTCAATTATTGCTATAGTAATTATTGAATCATATCTCTCATATTATTGATTCGATTATTGTCACAATATCATCTGCATTATATGATATATTATTAAATCAAAAATTGAGACGATAAAGTTATTCATATTATTAAATTGCAATATTTACAATGTTTAGAAGTTCGCCAATGAGAGGTTTGGTCACCTAATCGCGCGCCAATCAGGAGAAACTTATCGAAAGCCCCTCTTCCTCGAAACATTTCGTTCATAAATATCATGAGTTATAATATTAATGATGAAAAAGTTCGTGTTGATTAAAGATGAATTTGATAGTTCCATTGTGTTGGGATTTTTTGTGTTAGTAGAAATGGACATTTATTTCGATAATAATTGATGTCTGGAGATTATATTGTTCAATCGGGTATTCAGGGAACTTTTCGTGTCGGAGTACTATTCACGAGTTACTTTTCATGAGTTACTATTTGTAAAACCCCCAATTTTATGAAATAAAAGTATTCAATTTTTTATAATTACTATTCATGAGTTACTATTCATGAGTTACTATTCACGAGTTACTATTCACGAGTTACTATTTATGAGTTACTATTCACGAGTTACTATTCATGAGTTACTATTCACGAGTTACTATTCACGAAAGTACTATTATGAAGCATGATAATATTTTTTTTTTTTTAGAAGAAGGCATTACTCAATAATTGTTACATAAGAATTACTGCTCAATATTTTATTTTATTGATTCAATAATTGCTACGTTGATATTTTATATTATTGTTGTTTCAATAATTGTCACTAAGACAAGATTTTTTCATTATCAGAGCAATAATTCATATTATCCGAATAATATTATTGGATAACATTATTGGCAATGTCTAGAAAGTTACGTCTAAGGAGAGGTTTGGTCACCTAATCAATTACCAAAGAAAGGAGAAATTCTTTATGGAAAGCCCCTCTTTCCTGAAGCCGCACGGTTGTCAATATTGTGATTTCGTAATATTATTTGTGAATAATTAATTATTGATTTATATGATGAGGAAAATATTGATTTTATGTGGATATAGATGGAGAAAATTTTTAAAATGACAATTGTTGAAAATTAATATTTTATCTTTTTTTGATAAAATAATTCATTTAAATATATTATTTTAATAATATATTAACGGTGATATTTTTACAATGAATGTGGGATATATGAGTATACGAGGAGGAAGAGTATTTTTGTTGCAATAAATGTTTAAAACATGTTAAACATGTCGGTGGACCCCATTTATTGACTGAAATTTGATTATAGCCTGTAAAATCGCCCGTTTGTGGATTTCGGTCAATTTCTATTTGGAATTTGGAAATATTTTCTTCTGCAAAGTTGTAGAGAATTGAATTTCCTATAAAAACTCGCGAGATTCGAATTTTCTGATGAAAGGGATATTTATTATGAATTATTGAAGTTCCGAAGCTCCGAAATAATTGATTTTTGGAAGTTTTAAATATTTATATTCACAAAAACGTTTTTTGTGTTTGGTGGGCATCTTTAACACATGTCATGTTGCTGAATTCAGATGTTTGATGCGAGGAGGATGTAGAAAAATTATAATATTAATTTATTAAATTTTTGCTTTTGGTGTTCTAAGCGATTTCTATAAATAGGGTCTTGGGTTAGAATTGAAAATCACACCGTAAACTCAAGTTTTCTCTCTATATTATCGAGCGTATTCTTGTGAGTATTTTGAGTATCTTTTTGAGTGTTGCTATACGGTGCAAGTTAAGTTCAATTGTTATTCTAATTAAATCTTTACTTTCTTTTTGAGGTAAGGGATAGTAAAGGATTTTAAGGGTTATTATGTTTTTAGTTTTGAAATTTTCTGAACCTTCAAAAATTTTGGAAAAATTTGAAATGATAATTTGATGAGTTTTATATATTGTGTCCAAAATGGCGATTTTTGGATGTATAGATGAGAGTTATGAATTTTATGAGAAAAAACTATTTTAAAAGTAACCGCTTATAACTACTTGTGATTAACTCCAAAATTGATGAAATTTTTATTGGGGGTACATCTATATAATATCAGTATACCGTGTAAATTTCAGAATTTTGGATAAAAGTATAATTTATGATAAATGTTTAAATATTCGGTGGTTTTGGCCATATGAAAAATAGTAAATGAATTTTAAAATTATGAGAAAAAATATATGTTCAATATGGGACTATGTTATGCTAAATCCCAGAAAATAAATATTTTTGGAACTGATTTGGTATTTTCATGAAAATGTTCTAATTATGAGTAAATGAATTAAATATGTTATGTGAAGTAAGAAAATTAGAAAATATGATTTTATGGTTTGAGAATCATATATGAGGTATATGCAGATTTTTGATGAGGGTTTGGTTATTGGTGATGAAATTTTATGAGTTTGGCATTTTATGATGATTAAATGCATTAATTAGTAAAGTGTAAACAATTTAAATAAATTGTTTATAAGTTTTAGAAATGATTAAAATATTATTGTAATATTAATAATATTAGATTATGAGATTTCTAAGTGATTTATAACATTTGGATTAAGGTGTTATAAATATGGATATGAATTTTATTATGAAACTTTATCTTTTTCGTGTCGAGGGTTCTTTACGCACGATACTCTGATTTCTATGTATTTAACACGGGTACTATTCACGACAAATTGGTTTCTTCTCCGACCAAATTATCGTTGATTTATGAATCTTACTCTTGAAATTAAAACCATGTTTTGATTATGTTATTTTTTTATATAACATTCTTATAACTCTAATGATGATATTTCTCTTTGACTCGAAAGTGTAAAGATGAGTAGATTATTGGTATGATCATGATTTAGGGTTCTCTTTGCCGATGGGGAAAAAGTTGAATTGTGGACCTGGTATGATCATGACCATTGAATTTACAATTGAATATTTTTAACTTAAGTGCAAGAGGTGAATTCGATCAACATGGTTATAATTATTGTTATATAACTTCCGAAATGATTATATATTTCTTTGATATATGAATATCTTTGGCTCGTAATGCAAAGATGACCTGTTGTTGAATATCTTTAGCCTGTAGTGCAAAGATGAATTATTGATGAATATCTTTAGCCTGTAGTGCAAAGATGAATTATTGATGAATATCTTTGGCTCGTAATGCAAAGATGACTGTTGTTGAATATCTTTGCTTCAGAGTGCAAAGATGAATTATTGATGAATATCTTTGGCTCGTAATGCATAGATGACTGTTGTTGAATATCTTTGCTTTGTAGTGTAAAGATGAACTGTTGATGAATATCTTCAATTCGTGGTGCAAAGATGAATTTATTAGTATGATTATGAGCAGAGGCGTGATTTGGTATAACCATGATATTTGATGTTTTGAGGTAAAGGCGGTGATGAAAATTATCTTCATTCCGGATGAGAAGAGAATTTAGAATCACAATTATGATTATGAGTTATTCATATGATTGTGGAAAGGAACTGTTGATTGATGTTACGAGGATAAAACATTGTTGGTGGACTTTTAACGTGGAGAAGACAATAGATTTTATGGTCTATTTGACTTTTCTAATGGATCGCTTCGTTCACCGCAACTATGGTTGAAAAGTTTTATCATCTACCATATGTTCTAAATCGATTTATTCATCGATGAAGACTATTGATAATTTATTTATTTATCCTTAGTCATAATATTCTTTATCGAAGCTAGTAGTTGTTTCACCCTTTTGTTTCACAATTCCTTTCGTGTAATAAAAGTGTAGTTGGGTTGAGCGGGGATAACAAGGGAATAGAGCGGTGGTCTATAGTTGTTGAGGTTCTCCACAAAGAGTATGGAAATAATTTTATTGAGGACTTTAGTGTGTTGTATTTTATACATCATTTAATAGTTATTTTGGTGAATTAAATAGGTGAGGCGAACCCAAATTTGGAAGGGTGTTTTGTCACTATCATACAAGATGTCTAATGACATACAAACTCGTGTTATCATAAGACATGGTTGTGTTCATCCACTTCTTTCGAGTATATTTACAAGCACTACCTATATAATCTTGGTGTTTGTTTGGAGTATAATACCCAATTAGAGACAAGTGGAGATAATGATATGTCAAGAGAAGACTCACCATTGGGAAGAATATGATAGTAATCTTCGCTTTTCTTTGGGTTCTATTGGGTCAACCAAGGATAATTTGTGGCCATATGATATCTACCATAACCTAAAAGCATGGCCTCCCATGTATACGAAGGTTTCTTGAGCACTTCCCAAATATTCTAATTTCTAAAAGCAGTTTTGACTATACCTTTACGTAAGGTGTCATTGTGACGTCTTACGCTTGGTATATATTTGTATCCAAACTCACAGCATATGTGTTGTTGTATTTTGCACGACAATTGTTGTAATAAAGTTGTAGTTGTTTTTCGTACCATATATTTTGCGACTCAGAATGGGTTGGATGGAATGGACCTATTTTGGGGTCGTTACATTTGGTATCAGAGCTATAAGTAAAGAGCCCCGAGCCTCTCGCTGGTGACTTCCTGTTGATGGGGGATGCACCGAAGCCAGACTCTCCGTAGGGGACGCCATGCTCAAGTGGCAAACCGATAGGTATCAATGTGAGGTCTTGACACAAGTTGGTGTCCGAGTTACATTTGGTATCGAGCTTAGGATATGATCTCTGGCGGAGATCGGGATTAGAACTAGGAGGGAGAGATGAGTAAATCCTTCGCTAAAGTGTGTCCTACCTAAGCTTATTTGTTGGTTAGTCATAATATCGGGATATTATGTGATATGTTAATTTGTTAAATTAACCCTTGTTTTGAAGTCGTATTCTAGAATGATATAAAATACGTGAGATGAAAGCAATGGAGAAATCGTGATGATTGGGGATATAGAATCGAAATGAAAGCAAGGTATTCTCAACTCTTTGAAATACTGTGTAACGTAAATTTCGGGGACGAAATTTCATAAGGAGGGAGATTGTAAGACCCCGAATTTTATGAAATAAAAGTATTCAATTTTTTATAATTACTATTCATGAGTTACTATTCATGAAGTTACTATTCATGAAGTTACTATTCACGAAGTTACTATTTATGAGTTACTATTCACGAGAGTTCTTATTCATGAGTTACTATTCACGAGTACTATTCATGAAGCATGATAATTTTTTTTCGTAAGAAGGCATTACTCAATAATTGTTACGGTAATTATTTATTCAATATTTTATTTTATTGATTCAATAATTGCTACGTTGATATTTTATATTATTGTTGTTTCAATAATTGTCACAAGACAAGATATTTTCATTATCTGAGCAATAATTCATATTATCTCGAATAATATTATTGGATAACATTATTGGCAATGTCTAGAAAGTTCGTCTAAGGAGAGGTTTGGTCACCTAATCACAAGGCCAAGAAAGGAGAAATTCTTATCGAAAGCCCCTCTTTCCAGGAACCGCACTTTGGTTGTCGATATTGTGATTCGTAATATTATTTGTGAATAACTAATTATTGATTTATATGATGAGGAAAATATTGATTTTATGTGGATATAGATGGAGAAAATTTTTAAAATGACAATTGTTGAAAATTAATATTTTATCTTTTTCGATAAAATAATTCATTTAAATATATTATTTTAATAATATATTAACGGTGATATTTTTACAACGAATGTGGGATATATGAGTATATGAGGAGGAAGAGTATTTTTGTTGCAATAAATGTTTAAAACATGTTAAACATGTCGGTGGACCCCATTTATTCGATGAAATTTGATTATACCGTAAAATCGCCGTTTGTGGATTTCGATCAATTTCTATTTGGAATTTGGAAAAATTTTCTTCTGCAAAGTTGTAGAGAATTGAATTTCCTATAAAAACTCGCAAGATTCGAATTTTCTGATGAAAGGGATATTTATTATGAATTATTGAAGTTCCGAAGCTCCGAAATAATTGATTTTTGAAAGTTTTAAATATTTATATTCACAAAAACGTTTTTTGTGTTTGGTGGGCATCTTTAACACATGTCATGTTGCTGAATTCAGATGTTTGATGCGTAGGAGGATGTAGAAAAATTATAATATTAATTTATTAAATTTTCGCTTTTGGTGTTCTAAGCAATTTCCTATAAATAGTGGTGCTTAGGTTAGAATTGAAAATCACACCGTAAATCAAGTTTTTCTCTCTATATTATCGGCGTATTCTTGTGAGTATTTTGAGTATACTTTGAGTGTTGCTATACGGTGCAAGTTCGCTCAAACGTTATTCTAATTAAATCATCGCTTTTTTTGAGGTAAGGGATAGTAAAGGGATTTTAAGGGTTATTATGTTTTTAGTTTTGAAATTTTTCTGAACCTTCAAAAATTTTGGAAAAATTTGAAATGATAATTTGATGAGTTTTATATATTGTGTCCAAAAATGGCGATTTTTGGATGTATAGATTGAGAGTTATGAATTTTATGAGAAAAAACTATTTTAAAAGTAACCGCTTATAACTCCTTGTGATTAACTCCAAAATTGATGAAATTTTTATTGGGGGTACATCTATATAATATCAGTATACCGTGTAAATTTCAGAATTTTTGGATAAAAGTATAATTTATGATAAATGTTTAAATATTCGGTGGTTTTGGCCATATGAAAAATAGTAAATGAATTTTAAAATTGAGAAAAATATATGTTCAATATGGGACTATGTTATGCTAAATCCCAGAAAATAAATATTTTTGGAACTGATTTGGTATTTTTCATGAAAATGTTCTAATTATGAGTAAATGAATTAAATATGTTATGTGAAGTAAGAAAATTAGAAAATATGATTTTATGGTTTGAGAATCATATATGAGGTATATGCAGATTTTTGATGAGGGTTTTGGTTATTGGTGATGAAATTTTATGAGTTTGGCATTTTATGATGATTAAATGCATTAATTAGTAAAGTGTAAACAATTTAAATAAATTGTTTATAAGTTTTAGAAATGATTAAAATATTATTGTAATATTAATAATATTAGATTATGAGATTTCTAAGTGATTTATAACATTTGGATTAAGGTGTTATAAATATGGATATGAATTTTATTATGAAACTTTATCTTTTCGTGTCGAGGTTATTACGCACGATATACTGTGACTTATGTACGAAACAAGTACTATTCACGACAAATTGGTTTCTTCTCCCACCAAATTATCGTTGATTTATGAATCTTACTCTTGAAATTAAAACCATGTTTTGATTATGTTGTTTTTATATAACATTCTTATAACTCTAATTATGATATTTCTCTTTGACTTGAGTGTAAAGATGAGTAGATTATTGGTATGATCATGACTAGGGTTCTCTTTGGCCGAAGAGGAAAAAGTTGAATTGTGGTGGTATGATGATCTTGACCATTGAATTTACAATTGAATATTTTTAACTTAAGTGCAAGGGTGAATCGATCAACATGGTTATAATTATTGTTATATAACTTCCGAAATGATTATATATTTCTTTCGATATATGAATATCTTTGGCTCGTAATGCAAAGATGACTTGTTGTTGAATATCTTTGCTTTGTGAGTGCAAAGATGAATTATTGATGAATATCTTTGCTTTGTAGTGCAAAGATGAATTATTGATGAATATCTTTCGCTCGTAATGCAAAGATGACTGTTGTTGAATATCTTTGCCAGTAGTGCAAAGATGAATTATTGATGAATATCTTTGGCTCGAATGCATAGAGATGACTGTTGTTGAATATCTTTTGCTCAGTAGTGTAAAGATGAACTGTTGATGAATATCTTTGACCCGTGGTGCAAAGATGAATTTATTAGTATGATTATGAGCGAGGAACGTGATTTGGTATAACCATGATATTTGATGTTTTGTGTAAAGACAGTGATGAAAATTATCTTCATTCCGGATGAGAAGAGAATTTAGAATCACAATTATGATTATGAGTTATTCATATGATTGTGGAAAGGAATTGTTGATTGATGTTACAGGATAAAACATTGTTGGTGGACTTTTAACGTGGAGAAGACAATAGACTTTACGGTCTATTTGACTTTTCTAATGGATCGCTTCGTTCACCGCAACTATGGTTGAAAAGTTTTATCATCTACCATATGTTCTAAAATCTCGATTTATTATCGATGAAGACTATTGATAATTTATTTATCCTTAGTCATAATATTCTTTATCGAAGCTAGTTGGTTTCACCCTTTTGTTTCACAATTCCTTTCGTGTAATAAAAGTGTAGTTGGGTTGAAGGGGGGACAAGGGAATATAAGCGGTGGTCTATAGTTGTTGAGGTTCTCCTAAAAGAGTATGGAAATAATTTTATTGAGGACTTTAGTGTGTTGTATTTTATACATCATTTAATAGTTATTTTGGTGAATTAAATAGGGTGGTAGCGAACCCAAATTTGGAAGGGTGTTTTGTCACTATCATACAAGATGTCTAATGACATACAAACTCGTGTTATCATAAGACATGGTTGTGTTCATCCACTTCTTCGAGTATATTTACAAGCACTACCTATATAATCTTGGTGTTTGTTTGGAGTATAATACCCAATTAGAGACAAAGTGGAGATAATGATATGTCAAGAGAAGACTCACCATTGGGAAGAATATGATAGTAATCTTCTCGCTTTTTCTTTGGGTTCTATTGGGTCAACCAAGGATAATTTCGTGGCCATATGATATCTACCATAACCTAAAAAGCATGGCCTCCCGTATACGAAGGTTTCTTGAGCACTTCCCAAAGATTCTAATTTCTAAAACAGCTTTTTGACTATACCTTTACGTAAGGTGTCATTGTGACGTACGTTACAGATTGGTATATATTTGTATCCAAACTCACAGCATATGTGTTGTTGTATTTTGCACGACAATTGTTGTAATAAAGTTGTAGTTGTTTTTCGTACCATATATTTTGCGACTCAGAATGGGTTGGATGGAATGGACCTATTTTGGGGTCGTTACATTTGGTATCAGAGCTATAAGTAAAGAGCCCCGAGCCTCTCGCTGGTGACTTCCTGTTGATGGGGGATGCACCGAAGCCAGACTCTCCGTAGGGGACGCCCAGATTCTGATGGCAAACCGATAGGTATCAATGTGAGGTCTTGACCATGAAGTTGGTGTCCAGAGTTACATTTGGTATCAGAGCTTAGGGATATGATCTCTGGCGGAGATCGGGATTAGAACTAGGAGGGGAGAGATGAGTAAATCCTTCGCTAGTGTGTCCTACCTAAGCTTATTTGTTGGTTAGTCATAATATCGGGATATTATGTGATATGTTAATTTGTTAAATTAACCCTTGTTTTGAAGCTGTATTCTAGAATGATATCTGAAATACAGGAGATGAGCAATGGAGAAATCATGATGACAGGGATATAGAATCGAAATGAAAGCAAGGTATTCTCAACTCTTTGAAATACAGTGCACGTAAATTTCGGGGACGAAATTTCATAAGGAGGGAGATTGTAAGACCCCGAATTTTATGAAATAAAAGTATTCAATTTTTATAATTACTATTCATGAGTTATTATTCATGAGTTCTTATTCATGAGTTACTATTCACGAGTTACTTATTTATGAGTTACTATTCATTAATGAGTTACTATTCACGAGTTATTATTCACGAAAGTACTATTCATGAAGCATGATAATTTTTTTTTTTCGTGAAGAAGGCATTACTCAATAATTGTTACAGTAATTATTGCTCAATATTTTATTTTATTGATTCAATAATTGCTACGTTGATATTTTATATTATTGTTGTTTCAATAATTGTCACGGCAAGACAAAGATTTTTCATTATCGAGCAATAATTCATATTATCGAATAATATTATTGGATAACATTATTGGCAATGTCTAGAAAGTTTCTGCCTAAGGAGAGGTTTGGTCACCTAATTGCGCGCGCCAAGAAGGAGAAATTCTTATTGGAAAGCCCCTCTTCCAGGAGGCTACTCGGTTGTCAATATTGTGATTATGTAATATTATTTGTGAATAACTAATTATTGATTTATATGATGAGGAAAATATTGATTTTATGTGGATATAGATGGAGAAAATTTTAAAATGACAATTGTTGAAAATTAATATTTTATCTTTTTCGATAAAATAATTCATTTAAATATATTATTTTAATAATATATTAATGGTGATATTTTTACAATGAATGTGGGATATATGAGTATATGAGGAGGAAGAGTATTTTTGTTGCAATAAATGTTTAAAACATGTTAAACATGTCAATGGACCCCATTTATCGACCGAAATTTGATTATAACTTTGTAAAATCGCTTCGCTTGTGGATTTCATCAATTTCTATTTGGAATTTGGAAAATTTTCTTCGCAAAGTTGTAGAGAATTGAATTTCCTATAAAAACTCGTGAGATTCGATTTTTTCTGATGAAAGGGATATTTATTATGAATTATTGAAGTTCAAGTCTCAAATAATTGATTTTTGGAAGTTTTAAATATTTATATTCACAAAACGTTTTTTTGTGTTTGGTGGGCATCTTTAACACATGTCATGTTGCTGAATTCAGATGTTTGATGCGTAGGAGGATGTAGAAAAAATTATAATATTAATTTATTAAATTTTCGCTTTGGTGTTCTAAGCAATTTCCTATAAATAGGTGCTTAGGTTAGAATTGAAAATCACACCGTAAAATCAAGTTTTCTCTCTATATTATCGAGCGTATTCTTGTGAGTATTTTGAGTATACTTTGAGTGTTGCTATATCTGATTGCAAGTTCGATTCAAACGTTATTCTAATTAGAAGTACTGCTCTTTTGAGGTAAGGGATAGTAAGGGATTTTAAGGGTTATTATGTTTTTAGTTTTGAAATTTTTCTGAACCTTCAAAAATTTTGGAAAAATTTGAAATGATAATTTGATGAGTTTTATATATTGTGTCCAAAAATGGCGATTTTTGGATGTATAGATTGAGAGTTATGAATTTTATGAGAAAAAACTATTTTAAAAGTAACCGCTTATAACTCCTTGTGATTAACTCCAAAATTGATGAAATTTTTATTGGGGTACATCTATATAATATCAGTATACCGTGTAAATTTCAGAATTTTTGGATAAAAGTATAATTTATGATAAATGTTTAAATATTCGGTGGTTTTGGCCATATGAAAAATAGTAAATGAATTTTTAAAATTTGAGAGAAAATATATGTTCAATATGGGACTATGTTATGCTAAATCCCAGAAAATAAATATTTTGGAACTGATTTGGTATTTTTCATGAAAATGTTCTAATTATGAGTAAATGAATTAAATATGTTATGTGAAGTAAGAAAATTAGAAAATATGATTTTATGGTTTGAGAATCATATATATGAGGTATATGCAGATTTTTGATGAGGGTTTTGGTTATTGGTGATGAAATTTTATGAGTTTGGCATTTTATGATGATTAAATGCATTAATTAGTAAAGTGTAAACAATTTAAATAAATTGTTTATAAGTTTTAGAAATGATTAAAATATTATTGTAATATTAATAATATTAGATTATGAGATTTCTAAGTGATTTATAACATTTGGATTAAGGTGTTATAAATATGGATATGAATTTTATTATGAAACTTTATCTTTTCGTGTCGAGAGGTTTTTACGCGCGATATCTGTGCATTACGTATTAACGAACACGGGTACTATTCACGACAAATTGGTTTCTTCTCTGACCAAATTATCGTTGATTTATGAATCTTACTCTTGAAATTAAAACCATGTTTTGATTATGTTGTTTTTATATAACATTCTTATAACTCTAATGATGATATTTCTCTTTGACTTGAGTGTAAAGATGAGTAGATTATTGGTATGATCATGACTAGGGTTCTCTTTGGCCAGTAGGGAAAAAGTTGAATTGTGACTGGTATGATCATGACCATTGAATTTACAATTGAATATTTTTAACTTAAGTGCAAGGGTGAATTGATCAACATGGTTATAATTATTGTTATATAACTTCTGAAATGATTATATATTTCTTTGATATATGAATATCTTTGGCTCGTAATGCAAAGATGACCTGTTGTTGAATATCTTTAGCCTGTAGTGCAAAGATGAATTATTGATGAATATCTTTAGCCTGTAGTGCAAAGATGAATTATTGATGAATATCTTTGGCTCAGAATGCAAAGATGACTGTTGTTGTGAATATCTTTGCTTTGTAGTGCAAAGATGAATTATTGATGAATATCTTTGGCTCGTAATGCATAGATGACCTGTTGTTGAATATCTTTAGCCTGTAGTGTAAAGATGAACTGTTGATGAATATCTTTGACCCGTGGTGCAAAGATGAATTTATTAGTATGATTATGAGTGAAGGCGTGATTTGGTATAACCATGATATTTGATGTTTCGGGTAAAGACAGTGATGAAAATTATCTTTCGTCCGGATGAGAAGAGGAATTTAGAATCACAATTATGATTATGAGTTATTCATATGATTGTGGAAAGGGCTGTTGATTGATGTTACGGGGATAAAACATTGTTGGTGGACTTTTTTACGTGGAGAAGACAATAGACTTTATGGTCTATTTGACTTTTCTAATGGATTGCCTCGTTCATTTGCAACTATGGTTGAAAAGTTTTATCATCTACCATATGTTCTAAATCTCGATTTATTCGATGAAGACTATTGATAATTTATTTATCCTTAGTCATAATATTCTTTATCGAGCTAGTCAGGCTCACCCTTTTTGTTTCACAATTCCTTTCGTGTAATAAAAAAGTGTAGTTGGGTTGAGCGGGGATAATGAGGGAATAGAGCGGTGGTCTATAGTTGTTGAGGTTCTCCTAAAAAGAGTATGGAAATAATTTTATTGAGGACTTTAGTGTGTTGTATTTTATACATCATTTAATAGTTATTTTGGTGAATTAAATAGGGTGAGCGAACCCAAATTTGGAAGGGTGTTTTGTCACTATCATACAAGATGTCTAATGACATACAAATTCGTGTTATCATAAGACATGGTTGTGTTCATCCACTTGCTGAGTATATTTACAAGCACTACCTATATAATCTTGGTGTTTGTTTGGAGTATAATACCCAATTAGAGCAGTGGAGATAATGATATGTCAAGAGAAGACTCACCATTGGGAAGAATATGATAGTAATCTTCTCGTTTTTTCTTTGGGTTCTATTGGTCAACCAAGGATAATTCTGTGGCCATATGATATCTACCATAACCTAAAAGCATGGCCTCCCATATACGAAGGTTTCTTGAGCACTTCCCAAAGATTCTAATTTCTAAAACAGTTTTTGACTATACCTTTACGTAAGGTGTCATTGTGACGACGTCACTGATTGGTATATATTTGTATCCAAACTCACAAAGATATGTGTTGTTGTATTTTGCACGACAATTGTTGTAATAAAGTTGTAGTTGTTTTTCGCGTACCATATATTTTGCGACTCGAGAATGGGTTGGATGGAATGGACCTATTTTGGGGTCGTTACATTTGGTATCGAGCTATAAGTAAAGAGCCCCGAGCCCTCTCATTTGGTGACTTCTGTTGATGGGGATGCACCGGGCGCGGACTCTCCGTAGGGGACGATTGCTCACGGTGGCAAACCGACAGTGGAAATGTGATGTGAGGTCTTGACATGAGTTGGTGTCGAGTTACATTTGGTATCGAGCTTAGGGATATGATCTCTGGCGGAGATCGGGATTAGAACTAGGAGGGGAGATGAGTAAATCCTTCGCTAAAGTGTGTCCTACCTAAGCTTATTTGTTGGTTAGTCATAATATCGGGATATTATGTGATATGTTAATTTGTTAAATTAACCCTTGTTTTGAAGTCGTATTCTAGAATGATATCCGAAATACGAGGAGATGAGCAATGGAGAAATCATGATGATGGGGGATATAGAATCGAAATGAAAGCAAGGTATTCTCAACTCTTTGAAATACCAGTGCACGTAAATTTCGGGGATGAGAATTTCATAAGGAGGGAGATTGTAAGACCCCGAATTTTATGAAATAAAAGTATTCAATTTTTTATAATTACTATTCATGAGTTATTATTCATGAGTTACTATTCATGAGTTATTTATTCACGAGTTATATCTATTCATGAGTTATTATTCACGAGTTCTTATTCATGAGTTACTATTCACGAGTTACTATTCACGAAAGTACTATTCATGAAGCATGAGCATGATAATTTTTTTTTCGAAGAAGGCATTACTCAATAATTGTTACGGTAAGAATTATCGCTCAATATTTTATTTTATTGATTCAATAATTGCTACGTTGATATTTTATATTATTGTTGTTTCAATAATTGTCACAAGACAAAGATTTTCCATTATCGAGCAATAATTCATATTATCTGAATAATATTATTGGATAACATTATTGGCAATGTCTAGAAAGTTCATCTAAGGAGAGGTTTGGTCACCTAATTGCGCCAAGAATGAGAAATTCTTATTGGAAAGCCCTCTTTCCTGAACCGCCTCGGTTGTCAATATTGTGATTCTCGTAATATTATTTGTGAATAATTAATTATTGATTTATATGATGAGGAAAATATTGATTTTATGTGGATATAGATGGAGAAAATTTTAAAAATGACAATTGTTGAAAATTAATATTTTATCTTTTTACGATAAAATAATTCATTTAAATATATTATTTTAATAATATATTAACGGTGATATTTTACAATGAATGTGGGATATATGAGTATATGAGGAGGAAGAGTATTTTTGTTGCAATAAATGTTTAAAACATGTTAAACATGTCGGTGGACCCCATTTATCGATCGAAATTTGATTATAGCTTTTTTGTAAAATCGCCCGTTTGTGGATTTCAGTCAATTTCTATTTGGAATTTGGAAAAAGTTTCTTCTGCAAAGTTGTAGAGAATTGAATTTCCTATAAAAACTCGCGAGATTCGAATTTTCTGATGAAAGGGATATTTATTATGAATTATTGAAGTTTCAAGCTTCAAATAATTGATTTTGGAAGTTTTAAATATTTATATTCACAAAAACGTTTTTTGTGTTTGGTGGGCATCTTTAACACATGTCATGTTGCTGAATTCAGATGTTTGATGCGTAGGAGGATGTAGAAAAATTATAATATTAATTTATTAAATTTTTCGCTTTTGGTGTTCTAAGCAATTTCTATAAATAGGGTGCTTAGGTTAGAATTGAAAATCACACCGTAAATCAAGTTTTCTCTCTATATTATCGAGTTTATTCTTGTGAGTATTTTGAGTATACTTTGAGTGTTGCTATACGGTGCAAGTTCGTTCAGCGTTATTCTAATTAGAAGTACTGCTCTTTTGAGGTAAGGGATAGTAAGGGATTTTAAGGGTTATTATGTTTTTAGTTTTGAAATTTTTCTGAACCTTCAAAAATTTTGGAAAAATTTGAAATGATAATTTGATGAGTTTTATATATTGTGTCCAAAAATGGCGATTTTTGGATGTATAGATTGAGAGTTATGAATTTTATGAGAAAAAACTATTTTAAAAGTAACCGCTTATAACTCCTTGTGATTAACTCCAAAATTGATGAAATTTTTATTGGGGGTACATCTATATAATATCAGTATACCGTGTAAATTTCAGAATTTTTGGATAAAAGTATAATTTATGATAAATGTTTAAATATTCGGTGGTTTTGGCCATATGAAAAATAGTAAATGAATTTTTAAAATTCTGAGAAAAATATATGTTCAATATGGGACTATGTTATGCTAAATCCCAGAAAATAAATATTTTTGGAACTGATTTGGTATTTTTCATGAAAATGTTCTAGTTATGAGTAAATGAATTAAATATGTTATGTGAAGTAAGAAAATTAGAAAATATGATTTTATGGTTTGAGAATCATATATGAGGTATATGCAGATTTTTGATGAGGGTTTTGGTTATTGGTGATGAAATTTTATGAGTTTGGCATTTTATGATGATTAAATGCATTAATTAGTAAAGTGTAAACAATTTAAATAAATTGTTTATAAGTTTTAGAAATGATTAAAATATTATTGTAATATTAATAATATTAGATTATGAGATTTCTAAGTGATTTATAACATTTGGATTAAGGTGTTATAAATATGGATATGAATTTTATTATGAAACTTTATCTTTTCGTGTCGAGGTTACTTACGCACGATACGGTGCATTTTATGTATTTAATACGGGTCTTATTCACGACAAATTGGTTTCTTTCTAACCAAATTATCGTTGATTTATGAATCTTACTCTTGAAATTAAAACCATGTTTTGATTATGTTGTTTTTATATAACATTCTTATAACTCTAATGATGATATTTCTCTTTGACTTGAGTGTAAAGATGAGTAGATTATTGGTATGATCATTGACTAGGGTTCTCTTTGGCGATAGGGAAAAGTTGAATTGTGGACCGGTATGATCATGACCATTGAATTTACAATTGAATATTTTTAACTTAAGTGCAAGGTGAATTGATCAACATGGTTATAATTATTGTTATATAACTTCGAAATGATTATATATTTCTTTGATATATGAATATCTTTGGCTCGTAATGCAAAGATGACTTGTTGTTGAATATCTTTGCTTTGTAGTGCAAAGATGAATTATTGATGAATATCTTTGCTTTGTAGTGCAAAGATGAATTATTGATGAATATCTTTCGCTCAGAATGCAAAGACGACTGTTGTTGAATATCTTTTATTGTAAGGCAAAGATGAATTATTGATGAATATCTTTGGCTCGTAATGCATAGATGACTGTTGTTGAATATCTTTAGCTTTGTAGTGTAAAGATGAGCTGTTGATGAATATCTTTGACCCGTGGTAAAAAGATGAATTTATTAGTATGATTATGAGCAGGGCGTGATTTGGTATAACCATGATATTTGATGTTTGGTAAAGACAGTGATGAAAATTATCTTCGTCCGGATGAGAAGAGGAATTTAGAATCACAATTATGATTATGAGTTATTCATATGATTGTGGAAAGGAATTGTTGATTGATGTTACTGAGGATAAAACATTGTTGGTGGACTTTTAACGGGAGAAGATAATAGACTTTACGGTCTATTTGACTTTTCTAATGGATCGCTTCGTTCATTCCGCAACTATGGTTGAAAAGTTTTATCATCTACCATATGTTCTAAATCTACGATTTGACATCGATGAAGACTATTGATAATTTATTTATCCTTAGTCATAATATTCTTTATCGAGCTAGTTGTGCTCACCCTTTTGTTTCACAATTCCTTTCGTGTAATAAAAGTGTAGTTGGGTTGAAATGGGGATAACAAGGAAAGAAGCGGTGGTCTATAGTTGTTGAGGTTCTCCTAAAGAGTATGGAAATAATTTTATTGAGGACTTTAGTGTGTTGTATTTTATACATCATTTAATAGTTATTTTGGTGAATTAAATAGGGTGAGGCGAACCCAAATTTGGAAGGGTGTTTTGTCACTATCATACAAGATGTCTAATGACATACAAACTCGTGTTATCATAAGACATGGTTGTGTTCATCCACTTGTCTTGAGTATATTTACAAGCACTACCTATATAATCTTGGTGTTTGTTTGGAGTATAATACCCAATTAGAGACAGTGGAGATAATGATATGTCAAGAGAAGACTCACCATTGGGAAGAATATGATAGTAATCTTCTCTTTTTTTTTTGGGTTCTATTGGGTCAACCAAGGATAATTTCGTGGCCATATGATATCTACCATAACCTAAAAGCATGGCCTCCCACGTATACGAAGGTTTCTTGAGCACTTCCCAAATATTCTAATTTCTAAAAGCAGTTTTTGACTATACCTTTACGTAAGGTGTCATTGTGACGACTACTGCTTGGTATATATTTGTATCCAAACTCACAAGATATATGTGTTGTTGTATTTTGCACGACAATTGTTGTAATAAAGTTATAGTTGTTTTTCGTACCATATATTTGGCGACTCGAGAATGGGTTGGATGGAATGGACCTATTTTGGGGTCGTTACATTTGGTATCGAGCTATAAGTAAAGAGCCCCGAGCCTCTCATTTGGTGGTGACTTCGTTGATGGGGGATGCAAAAGCCGGACTCTCTCCGTAGGGACGCCGCTCTGGCATGTGGCAAACCCGACAGTATCAATGTGAGGTCTTGACCTGAGTTGGTGTCCAGAGTTACATTTGGTATCGAGCTTAGGGATATGATCTCTGGCGGAGATCGGGATTAGAACTAGAGGGAGAGATGAGTAAATCCTTCGCTAAAGTGTGTCCTACCTAAGCTTATTTGTTGGTTAGTCATAATATCGGGATATTATGTGATATGTTAATTTGTTAAATTAACCCTTGTTTTGAAGTCGTATTCTAGAATGATATCCGAAATATGGGAGATGAAAGCAATGGAGAAATCATGATGATGAGGGGATATAGAATCGAAATGAAAGCAAGGTATTCTCAACTCTTTGAAATACAGTGCACGTAAATTTCTGGGGACTAAATTTCATAAGGAGGGAGATTGTAAGACCGAATTTTATGAAATAAAAGTATTCAATTTTTATAATTACTATTCATGAGTTATTATTCATGAGTTCTTATTCACGAAAGTTCTTATTCACGAGTTACTATTCATGTGATTCTTATTCACGAAGTTATTATTCATGAGTTACTATTCACGAGTTACTATTCACGAAAGTACTATTCATGAAGCATGATAATTTTTTTTCGTAGAAGGCATTACTCAATAATTGTTACGGTAATTATCGCTCAATATTTTATTTTATTGATTCAATAATTGCTACGTTGATATTTTATATTATTGTTGTTTCAATAATTGTCACACAAGACAAATATTTTCCATTATCGAGACAATAATTCATATTATCTGAATAATATTATTGGATAACATTATTGGCAATGTCTAGAAAGTTACGCTCTAAGGAGAGGTTTGGTCACCTAATCAAGGCGCCAGTGAAGGAGAAATTCTTATTGGAAAGCCCCTCTTCCTGGGAACCGCTGGTTGTCAATATTGTGATTCTCGTAATATTATTTGTGAATAATTAATTATTGATTTATATGATGAGGAAAATATTGATTTTATGTGGATATAGATGGAGAAAATTTTTAAAATGACAATTGTTGAAAATTAATATTTTATCTTTTTTCGATAAAATAATTCATTTAAATATATTATTTTAATAATATATTAACGGTGATATTTTTACAACGAATGTGGGATATATGAGTATACTGAGGAGGAAGAGTATTTTTGTTACAATAAATGTTTAAAACATGTTAAACATGCTCATGTGGACCCCATTTATCGATCGAAATTTGATTATAGCCTTATAAAATCGCCTGTTTGTGGATTTCAGTCAATTTCTATTTGGAATTTGGAAAAATTTTCTTCTGCAAAGTTGTAGAGAATTGAATTTCCTATAAAAACTCGCGAGATTCGAATTTTCTGATGAAAGGGATATTTATTATGAATTATTGAAGTTCCGAAGCTCCGAAATAATATTCTCGTTTTTCTTTGGGGTCTATTGGGTCAACCAAGGATAATTCTGTGGCCATATGATATCTACCATAACCTAAAAGCATGGCCTCCCATGTACGAAGGTTTCCTTGAGCACTTCCCAAAGATTCTAATTTCTAAAATAGTTTTTGACTATACCTTTACGTAAGGTGTCATTGTGACGTGCTACAGTTGGTATATATTTGTATCCAAACTCACAGCATATGTGTTGTTGTATTTTGCACGACAATTGTTGTAATAAAGTTGTAGTTGTTTTTCGTACCATATATTTTGCGACTCAGAATGGGTTGGATGGAATGGACCTATTTTGGGGTCGTTACACTATTCACGAGTTACTATTGAGTCACATTCACTTACTATTAGGGTAGTTGGTGCAAGATTGATGATACTTGCATGACTAAGTTAAAAATGAAGGTATAGATGGAGGTATTATACTGCAATTAATTTTTTCACATGTTTAGAACTATTGAGTCACATAATTTACTATTAATTCACATGATTTACTATTAGGGGTGGTGGTGCAAGTTTGATAATACTTGGATGACTGAATTAAAAATGAAAGAAAAGTTGGAGGTATTGTACTGTAATATTTCGAGCCCCAAAAAGTGCAATTATCGAAACTATATTTTCCTATAAATAGAAGCTCATTCTTTCTTCATTTTTCACAAATTCACCAAAGCTATAGAGCAATTATTATAGAGAGAAATTATAGAGAGAAAGAAGAAGAGAAATCTGCTACATTTCTATTCCAGTATCCAGCTTCATTCTAAGTTAAGGGGAATTATTCTTTCGTATTCATGAAGAGAATTATTTCTTTCAATACTCGTAAGAGTTGTTATTCCATTCTTTGTTATTCTGTTAGAATAACCTGTTTATGCGAAGTACCGCATACATGGTGAAATTCTTTTATTATTTCATTCTTTATTATTCGCATTGAATATCCTCGTGCGTGCGTTCTACGTGGGAATTCGGTTCCATTATTTATTATTCTGTTGGAATATCCTGTCTGTGCATTTTACGCCGGACCTGGTTCTATTATTTATTATTCTGTTGGAATAACCTATCTGTGCGGTCTATCGCATTCATGGTGATTTGTGTTGTTATTCCATTCTTTATTATTTCGCGGAATATCCTCATTCGTGCGTTTACGCCTTTAACTCAGTTCCATTATTTATTCTTTTTGTCGTAATATCCCGCATGCAAGGCTTCTGGCAAACCGGGTTCCATTATTTAATATTCTATTGGGAATAACCTGTCTGTGCAGTCTATCGCACGCATGGTGAATCCTTCTGTTATTGCATTCTTTATTATTCTATTAGAATAATCTGTCTATGTGGATTACCACATGCATGGTGAATGATCCTTCGTATTCATTCCTTATTAAATTGTGGAAATGATCTGTCTACGTGGATTACCGCATGGCGGGCAAAAATCCATTTACAGTTTCATATATTCTCTTATACTCAGTTGGTTAAAGTTTTGACTTCTATACTCCATGAAATTAGTAGAATATCCTTGATATTTGCGCTTCATCCAGTATCTTTTCATGGATATATTCTTCTGAGCATTCTTGAATTTTACTCTACAAAGAAGTATCATGTTAACAATTTGGACATTTATTCTTGAACTTATTTTATTGAATTATTATGTCATTGTCATGATGAGTTATGTTGGTTATTATGTGAAAACATGAAAATTTCTTAGAAATC
Source organism: Panax quinquefolius (assembly GCA_020205615.1). Taxonomy (NCBI): domain Eukaryota; kingdom Viridiplantae; phylum Streptophyta; class Magnoliopsida; order Apiales; family Araliaceae; genus Panax; species Panax quinquefolius. The sequence continues at coordinate 148,581,916 of CM035161.1, forward strand.
ACAAAGGGTTGAAAATCAGATTTTGGTGAAAATGGAACATAAAATTCAATTTGATCATATCTCCTATTATATTTTGAATTTTTAAGTGTGGTCAAGTTCTAGAGTTAGATCTATGAGTTTCCTAACTTATCCAAGTGGAACCACTGGAAAAGGTGTTGTAGATTTTCGTGTGGACTGATTTTAGCAAAGCACGAAAAACTGAAAAAATGGAAAAAGCTACTGTCCAGAATTTTAAAAGGGCATTTTTGGCCACTTAATTTGTGAGAAAAATTCTGGCCATTTGGTACATGAAAGTATATGGTATAAAGTACCTCTTGTCCAAAAATGAGCTCATTCCGACTTAAAATGAGCAAGTTATGACTATTTCAATATTTAGGTTTTTCCGACAAAAAATGCTATAACCGGAGTTCTATAACTTCGATGACCATGAAATTTAAACTGGAAGATCACATTAACATGTGTAAGATCCTGCCAAAATTTGGGAATTTCTGGAGTTAAACTTGAGGTAGCTAATTTCTTAAGGAATTAATTAGAAATTGATTTTTGAAAAATAGTAAATGAATTTTAAAAATTCACTGTTCTCTTCAGGAAATGAGAATATAGCTGGGACGAGTCGGGGAAAGGAGTGACGGTTCAGAAGATAGCATTAATAGTCCTCACTATTCTGTTAAATAGTGTGACAATAAATGTAATGAAGACTCCTTTAAGTATGAATATTGTCTAGATGATAATATTCCTATTAAAACTCTCAGTTTATGTATTGTCGTATATTACACGACAGTTGTATAATTAAGTTTGTATTTATATTCTGTACCATGTATTTGGCGACTCAAGATGGGTGATGTATACCTATTTTGGGGGCGTCACAACTATTGTTGTAATTATTTTAAAAAATATACTAGAATATGTAATTGATGAACATATCACTGTACTTTCAGTAACGTTATTAATATATAAAAATATACATTATTAGTAATTAATAAAATTTTAAAAAAACTCAATTTTTATGAACTAAAATATAAGTTAAGCTACAATATTACTAAAAGTGGTTAATCCTAATTCCTAATATTAAAAAAAATTAGTACAAATAAAAACGGGACACTTGGTCAATAACCGATTTTTTTAAAAAAATCGGACCAGAGTGTCACCGGTTTCGATTTTTACCGGTCGAACTGGTAGTCACGTCCGATTTTTAAAACCATGGTTCCACAAGGTTCGTCTTATATGAATAGTAAATGGATCTCACACTTATGCAAGAGACCTTGTGAAAATATCAATGTTTATTTGTGGAATCTTTTTTTTGAATTAAGTGTAATCAATGCAATTAAAATTAACTAAAAGTGCATAGTAATACATAATATTTAGCACATACAAAAAATATATTTAGCAGATACGTCCAAGAATAATACTATTTTTATAAACTGAAATTTTATTTTCCTTCTAATTTGTTTCCTGCCCAGAAAACACTATATAAAGTTCATTTAAAGTTGCGAACCAATTTGTAAAATGATTAAAGACCGAGTATAAAATCAATAATAATAAGATAGAATCTAATTTAAATTTAGGCGGAAAAGTACAAGGACGATTCAGAGTTATTCTAATAAATTTGGACGAAAAAGTACAATTACGGTTCAGATTCATTCTAATTTTTAGATTGTTGAAACCAAGTTTCTCATAACCGGATCGTTTATCGAAACGAAAAAGGTACTGGGTGGATGTGTTACTGGTCCAACCAATAGTCGAGTCGTTATTGACCTAGTGACGTAATTAATATGTAATAAATAATAAATAATTAAATATATTAGTTATTATTATATATTATATGTAATATTTAGTAAATATGTAAAATTAATCAATTTATTTTTAAAAAATAAATTTTTTCTGTACAGATAATAGCTTAAATTAGCTGGGTCAGAATTGAAGTTTTTTAGTCAAGGCTTTTGACACACACCAACCAAACACTCCTTATTTATTCCTCCTCTTCTCTTCAATTATTCGTTTATCTCACCTCACATTTGTTTACTTTTTTAACGATTGAGAATTTTTTTATTAACTTAAAATATTTATTAAATTAAATAAATATTTTTAGTTGATTAATTTAGTAGATTAAATAAATAATTGATGGAATTATTGTGGAGTAATTTAGTTAAGTGTCTTATATTAATTAAATTAATGTTTAATAATTTTATAGCTTGAAGATTTAATTTAATGAGATAATTAAATTAAATGAATTGTTAAATAAGTATGTTTTAGTGTGATGGTGGTATTTATATTATAGTTTAATTTAATAATTGAATTGAAAAATTAATGATGATTTAATAGAAATTTAATTATATGTCAAATGATTAGTTTGATGTCAGAGTTAAATGAATTTGATTACTTAAAAGTGTGACAATTGGATAATATATAATAAGTAAGTTATTAAAATAAATTAAGAGGAACCTTTTAAGAGCTAGCCAAACAAGGCCTTTGGAACATGGCAACTGCTGAACTATGACGCGTTTAACTGATACCCACGTTATGCAATACGCATAATGGGTTTATCAATTATATTATACGTAATATATTGTCAGTTTAAGTTTCATAAGGCTCATTTGCAAAGTTTGAGAAAACACAGAGAAGGGATGGATTGAGAGAAAATGAGAGAGTTTGAGGGTTATGTGATTTCAGAAGCTAAGTTGGATAATCAAGTAGGAGTTCTCTATCATCTAACAAAGAATAAACAAGGATTAAAGGTAATAATCTCACTTTTTATTCTTGGTTTATGTGTTCTTGAAGTTTCTTTGAAAAAGAAAAAAAATGAATTTGATTGATGAATTGGTTGGAATAGTTGTTGTTTATGTTATTAGATGATTGTAATTCGTCATGTGTTGTCTAGAAACGATTTTTAGTAAGTAAATTCACGAAAGCATGTTTGAAAATGGAAATTTTGTGTTATTGGTGAAATATATGAATATGGCTTATTTGGAATCTAAAATTGATGTTTAATTCGTATGTTAATCTGTAAATTGATTATAGATTGTGTTTATGCGTTAGAAATGAAAAGAATGCAAGTTATATGGACTGTTTTGGTTGAAAAACGAATTTATGATGTTCAATTTCGCTAAAAATGTCAAGAATTGAGTTTCAAGCAAGAACATGGATGTAAGGTGTGACGCCCCCAAAATAGGTATACATCACCCATCTTGAGTCGTTAAATACACGGTACATAAATTAAATACAAACTTAATTATACAACTATCAGATAATATACGACAAAACATAGCTGAGAGTTTAAACAAGAATATTGCCTTCTAGATAATATCCACACTCAATGATGTCCTCATTACAATTATTATCACACTATTTCATAAAATAGTGAGGACTACTAAAGCCACTTATCCTGGACCATCACTTCATTCCCCGACTCGTCCCAACTATATTCTCATTTCCTGAAGAGAACAATGAAAGAAAAAGGTGAGCTCAACTAGCCCAATAAGAAATATTATGACTAAGATAATGTAGAATAAATTATCCTTAGCCTTCAACAATATAACAACCGATAGAATACAATAGACAACAAGTTTTAGATCAACAACTGCAGCGGAATAAGCAATCCATTAGAAGAGTCAAGTAGAGAATAAAATCTACTATCTTCTATGATTTAAAAAGTTTTTCATCAACTTTATCGCTGAGACTCATCTTAATAAATAAAATCGAATAATCCATGCACCACGACCAAGAATATTCATGTAATCATCAATGGTCATGATTATATCGAATAATCCCTGGTCATAATTGTAAGACCCCGACTTTTATAAATACAGATGAATTTTTCTATAAATATTATTTTTGAATATTATGGAATAAATTTGATATAATATTTTAGTTGTGGGTAATATTTATAAATTTTGCAAAGTAAAGCAAGTTGTTATAAAATATTCGTTTGGTGGGGAATATTCTTTTTGTTTGGGGAATATTCAGACGACTACTCAATCATTAGTGGACCCCTAGCGGAAGTATTGTCGTAGTTAGAAAACGACAAAATTATCTTTTCTATAAAAATAACGGCAGAGGTGTTACCGTTAAAACCGTTGAACTACCGGTAGTAGTAAAAGTACGAAGAATGGCGTAGTTGTATATAAGAAGACACGATATTGATGCCGACGTGAGAAGTCACTCATTTACGCTCAATTATTGCAATGATAGAATCATTGCGATCATATCTCTTATATTATTGATTTAATTATTGTCACAAAGATTATCATCGTATAATATGTTATAGTATTAAATCAATAATTGAGACGACAAGTTATAAATGATTAATAATTGTTGAAAGATTAAATATGTGTTGATTAAAAAATAAAATGATTTGTGGTAATATTTATTCAATCCTCTATGTATATAAAGACATTATGAGACGTTTGTGGTAAGTTTGATTATTTTATGGGGGCCATATATGTCATCATCTAAGAGTCTCTTAAATCAATAGTAATTACCTTCGTCAATATAGTATTTACCTTAAATCGATAGTAATTACCTTCGTCAATAGTAATTACCCTTGTGAATAGTAATTACCTTCGTCAATAGTAATTACCTTTACCAGACGTCAAACCACTTGCCGTTTCACATTATAGGCGTCGAACCACTTGTCGTTTCATATAACAGGCGTCAAACCACTTTTCTTTTCACATCATCATCGTCAGCAAGCCACTTGCCTTTTCATGGCGCAGTTTAAGCTAGAAATCTTCTATAAATAGAGGCCTAGTGCTTCATTATTTTTCATGAATTCATTCAAGCTATAGAGAGAAAGTATAGAAAGAATAAGAGAGAAAGAAGAAGAGTATTTTGTTACTTACTAACCGCAAAGATTCAATCTCCTACCAAAAGTAAAGGGTGTTATTCTTTCTTATTCATGAAGAGAATTGTTGTTATTCTTATTATTCATTGGAATAACTTTGTATACGTGGTTTACCCTATACTTGGTGACATTCTTATATTATTCTCATTGGAACATCCTCATGCGTGTGTTTTTACCGGACACGGTTAAAATCTTCTTTATTATTATTCATTGGAACATCCCCACGTCGTGTGTTTTACAGGACCGGACTGGTTTTCTTTATTATTATTATTCATTGGAACATCCGCCTATGTGTTTTACACAGGACCGGTTCTATTTTTTATTATTCTCGTTGAATATCCATCGTGCGCTTTTACGCCGGACACGGTTCCGTTATTTATTATTCTATTGGAATAAACCTGCATGCGATCTATCGCATGCATGGTGATTTCTTTTGTTATTCCATTCTTTATTATACCCATTGGTTAAAACTTTGACTTCTATACTCCATGAAATTAGTGGAATATCCTTGATATTTTTGGCTTCATCCAAAGATCCTTTCATGAAAATATTCTTCTCAAGATTCTTAAATTTTACTCTACAAAGCAAGATTGTGATTTGGACGTTATTGGTTCCTAGATAAATTAATTCTTGAACTTATTTTATTGAATTCTTATATCATTGTCATCATCCTCATGTTTATATTATGTTGAAAGTCATCTCGTAGCTTTCGTAGTGCATAGATGGACTTGGTATGATTATGACTCGAGAGACTATTCTTGTAATCACGACCGTAATGTTACAAATGATTTGGTAAAAATCCTCGATTGGTCGTAGTGCATTGATGGACGAGTTGTTGGCATAATCATGACCATTAATGAATACATAAATATTCTTGGCCCATAGTGCATGAATAATTGTGGTCGTGATCTTAAAGAATATCCTCGTCAGTAGTGCGAGGGTGATTCGATGATGTGGAATATTTATTAAAGCTAAGTCAAATTTATAACAAAGATGATGAAAAACCTTTTAAATCATAAAAGATAGTAGATTTTATTTTCTCTTGGACTCTTTTAATGGATTCAGATATTCACTATGATTAAACCGGTTGTCTATTGTATTTTATCGGTTTAACATTGTTGAAGACTATTAATAATTTATTCGCATTATCTTAGTCATAATATTTCTTCTTCGGGCTAGTTGAGCTCACCCTTTCTTTTCACCGTTTCTTCTGTGAAATGAGAATATAGGCGGGACGAGTCTGGGAAACGAGTGATGGTCCCGAAGATAGCATTAGTAGTCCTCACTATTCGTGAAATAGTGTGATAATAATTGTAATGAGGACTCCTTTTTTTGAGTTTGTATAATATCTAGTAGAGCGATATTTGTATTCAAACTCACGATTTATGTCGTATTGCATACCTACAGTTATGTTAAGTAAGTTGTATTTAAATTACGTACCATGTAAGTGGCGACCCAAGATGGGTGATGTATACTTAATTTTGGGGCGCCACAAGTTGGTATCGAGCTAGTGGATATGATCCCGAGCTAAGATGTGAGAATAGTACTAGGAGGGAGAGACGGGAATACCTTCGCTAGTATGACCTACCTAAGTTTATGTCTTTATTTTATTGGTTGGTCAAAAGATAGGGATAATTTGTTATACGTCAATTAACCTTTTGTTTTGTGGCGATTCTGAAAATGACATCCGAGAATGTTGAGAATAAGAATGGAGCGCAGCGATCGTTGATTCACCACATATCAATAATCGAGGATAATGTGCATCGGGGAAGGCGACAATCCTCAAACAAACAACAACACCGACCAAATGATGAATGATTAAATGTTCGAGAGGCTTTATGCAATTTATGCAACAAGAAAGCGAGTGCGACTCATCCAAAACGTAGGTGGAAACACGGAAAACTCTCGGCGGTCACCGCTAAACAATTCAAGGAGCTGGGACCACCGGAGTTTAAGGAGAGCCAAAACCACTTACGGCGGAAGCATGGATAAAGCAGATTACCAAGATATTTGATGTCTTGGGATGCTCCGAGGAGCAAAAGGTTCCCTTTTCACGCCTTTTACGTTCTTGTGAGAGAAAGACTTTGGTGGGAATCAGTAAAACGCGTCTTCAAACTCAACTTTGTCAGCATCAAGATATCTTGGGAGAAGTTCCAGAGTCGTTTCAACGACAAATACTTTCACGAAAGTATTCGCCATATGAAGGAGGTGGAGTTTATCAAGTTGGAACAAAAAAATATGACCGTGTCGCAATACGAGGCAAAATTTATGAGTTATCATAGTTCGGCCCTACTTGGTGGATAATGAAGAGAGAATGGCGCGAATGTTTTAAGAGGTTTGAAGTCGGAGATACGTCAACATCTTATTTCTCATAAACCGTGTTTGTATTCAGGATGTTGTAAATAGGGCTCGATTAGTGGAGTGAGCGATAATGAGTCAACGCTTAACTAAAAAGAGAGCGGTAAACAAAATTATAATACCAATGAGAGAGTCATTGAAGCGGTGACAACAAGCGTGGATGGAATCAACATGCCAGATATGGTAACCACTTGCGTGGTAATCAGGCCAAAACAATAAGAATGGACATTTCAAGAAAAGGAGATTCAACAATGATGGAAAGACGTCGACCAAAGACCGTTGTTAAGGAAGGAGAAAGACCACCTATCATATGCTTCAAATGCGGAGGAGAGGGACACATCATCAAATCTGCGTCACGTCTTTGTCAAAAAGATGTTATAATTGTGGAAGAGAAGGTCACTTAGCTCGATTTTGTCGCCATCAAGACAAATTCAGCTAGGATGGAGGCACCAAAGGCCAGTCCCGAGAAAATTCAAAACCTAGGTAGTGCAAGGGAGAAGCGTTTGTTGTGACCTTCCAGAGAAGCAAGGAACCCGAATGAGGTCATCACGGGTAAGCTTATCATAAACTCTAATGAAGTCTATACTTTATTTGATACCTGGGTTCTACCCATTCTTTTATTTCTCCTACTTGCGTTTCATCGATTAAATTTGACTGGAGAAATTAGACTTTGACTTATCTGTGGAAACTCCGTTGGGAGAAACCTTCATTACATCCAATTGTTTATAAGTCTTGTTTGGTTCAAATCGGTAGACTCACATTTATTCGTCGATCTTATTTCATTAAAAATACTCAGATTTGACGTGATTCTGTGGATTGATTGGTTAACTACTTATCATGCAAAAATTGATTATTTTCGTAAGGTTGTTAGCTTTCATATTCCTAACCAAACTATTATCGAATTCAAGCGACCAAACCATTAAAATCAATCACGGTCATCTCAAGCCATAAAGCTATTCGCTTATTGAAAAGCGGATGTCAAGCTTTCTTAGCTCATGTCACGATTTAACAAAAATACGCGGTTTTGAACGATATTTCTATTGTTAATAAATTTCTGACGTATTCCCGAAGAACTTCCCCGGCCTACCCAGAGAGCGTGAAATTGAATTTTGTATCGACCTTGAACCCTAAGACAAAACCTATTTCCAAAGCCCCATATCGAATGACTCTATTGAACTTCGTGGAGTTAAAGACCCAACTGCAGAGAATTGTTAGACATTGGCTTTATTCGTCCTAGTACTTCTCCTTGGGGTGCTCCTGTTCTATTCGTGAAGAAGAAAGATGGGAGTATGCGACTTTGTATTGATTATCGGGAGTTGAATCATGTCACCATCAAAAATAGGTATCCATTGCCACGTATTGATGACTGTTTGACCCGGTTGCAAGGAGCCAAATTCTTTTCAAAGATTGATCTTCGTTAGGATATCACCAATTGAAGATTAGAACCACCGACATTCCAAAGACGCCGAGAACTCGATGCGGGCATTATGAATTCTAGTCATGTCCTTTGGATTGACTAATGCTCCGCCGCCTTCATGGATATGATGAACCGAGTATTCAAGGAATATTTAGATCACTTTGTGGTCGTCTTTATTGATGACATCCTTATTTATTCCAAAAGCCATGAAGATCATGAAGCAACACTTGAGGTCGACACTCCAAAAGCTTCGTGAATATAAGCTTTATGCCAAGTTGAAGAAATGTGAGTTCGTCGAAGAAGTAGCATTCCTTGGGCACGTGGTATCAAGTCATGGAATATCATTGACCCCCAAAGATTGAAGCTATTCAAAGTTGGGAACAACCTAAATCGATGATAGAAAGCACGTAGCTTTCTCGGTTTAATTTGGTTATTATCGGAGATTCGTGGAAGGATTTTCTCGAATCGCTACTCCATCGACTCGGTGACTCGAAAAGATATAAAGTTCGGTTGGAGCGAAGAATGTGAGAGGAGTTTTCAAGAACTCAAGAGGAGACTTATTTCAAAGACTGCTCGACAATACCATCTGCTCGGGAGGATTTGTCATCTCACTGATGATGCTTTGGGCAAAGGTTTGGGATGTGTTCTCATGCAACATGGAAAAGTTATAGCTTTATGCCTCGCGACAACTCAAAGAATATGAGAGGAATTATCCTACTCATGATCAGAGTTAGTAAATTTGTTGTCTTTGCACTTAAAATTTGGAGGCATTACTTGTATGGGGAGAAAGTGGAGATCTTTACGGATCATAAAAGCCTCAAATATTTCTTCACTCAAAAGGAACTCAACATGCGACAACGACGTTGGCTTGAACTGTTGAAAGATTATGATCATACCATCCAATACCATCCTCGAAAAGCGAACGTGGTAGGCGACGCGATTGAAAGCGTAAGATCGTATGCAAGCACGAAATGAGTGCGTTATTGTCAACACAAAGGCCCATTTTTTGTGTGACTTGCAAAGGATGGAGATAGAGTTAAAGACTCTAGGGACGCATGTGATGATAAGCGAGTATACTGAGTAGAACCGACTTTAATCGATAAAGTTAAAAGCCGCTCAAGCTACGGACTGGAGCCGATGCGTATGAGGAAGAAAGTGCAAGAAGGTGTTTACTTAGGAAGCAAGAATCGATGAAGAAGGAATACTTGAGTCAACTCCAGACTTTGTGTTCTAACGACCCGATTTAAAGTATAATATCATAATGGAGGCGCACAACACAACATTTGCAATCCATTTGGGAGTACCAAAATGTATCATGATATTCGCCATACATTTTGGTGGGAGCAATATGAAGAGAGAGATAGATTTGTTTATCTCAAGGTGTCTAACTTGTCAACGAGTTAAAGCGGAGCATCAAGTACCAAAAGGTCCATTGCAACCACTTGAAATTCCGAATGGAAGTGGGAGCACATTACCATGGATTTCATTCACGGTCTTCCTAAGGTTTCTCAAGGCATTGATGCGATTTGGGTCATTATTGATAGATTGACCAAGTCCGCTCATTTCTTACCGATACGAGAAACTTATACACTTGAACGTCTTGCTCAGATGTATGTACATAAACGAGATTGTAAGATCGCATGGTATCGCCGGTATCCATAGTTTCGATCGAGACCCAAGATTCACTTCACGATTTTGGGGTAGTTTGCAAAAAGCTATGGGCACAGACTTACGATTTAGCTCGGCGCATATCATCCTCGAGACAGACGAGATATCGGAGAGGACTATTCAAACTCTTCAAGATCTATTAAGACTCTGTGTCCTTGATTTCAAGGGAGTTGGGACAAGTTCTTACCATTGGTGGAATTTTCCTACAACAACAGTTATCGCAAGTATTGGCATGGCTCCATTCAAGCGTTGTATGGAAGAAAGTGTCGTTCTCCAAGATCTTTGGGATGAGGTAGGTGAAGCAACGTTGTTGGGACCGGAGTTGGTACGTATGACTTTTAAAAGATTCAAACGATCCGACAACGATAAAAACCTCACAAAATCGATAAAAGAGTTATCTTGATCTTCATCGAAAGGACGTGGAATTCGATATAGGAGATCATGTGTTGCTAAGAGTTGCTCCATGGAAAGGAGTTACAAGATTGGAAAGAGAGGAAAACTTAATCCTCGATTCATTGGTCCATTTTAATCCTCGATCGAGTAGGAGGCGTGGCCTATAGACTCGCTTTATCGCCAAATATGTCTCGTGTTCATAACGTTTTCACATATCCATGTTATGTAAATATGTGAAAGACCGAACCATATTATTGAGTTAGAAACAGGACGAAATAGCGGAAGATTTGACGTATGAAGAGGTTCTATTCAAATTTTTGATAAGAAGGAACATATTCTACGCTCCAAGGTTATACCTCAAGTCAAAGTTTTTGTGGAGGAACCACGATGTTGAGGAAATGACTTAGAGTTAGAATCGAAATGAAATCAAGGTATCCTTACCTCTTCGACATACCAGTCGTACTCTAATTTCGAGGGCTTAAATTTCATAAGAAGGGAGGTTGTAAGACCCCAACTTTTATAAATACAGAGGAATTTTTCTATAAATATTATTTTGAATATTATGGAATAAATTCGATATAATGTTATAGTTGTGGGTAATATTTATAAATTTTTGCAAAGTAAGCAAGTTGTTATAAAATATTCGTTTGGTGGGGAATATTCTTTTGCTGTGGGAATATTAAATACGGCTAGCTCAATCATCAGTGGACCTTATGGCGGAAGTATTGTCGTAGTTAGAAAGCGACAAAATTATCTTTCTATAAAAATAACGGCGAGAGGTGTTACCGTTAAAACCGTTGAACTACCCTAGTAAAAGTACAAAAATACGATGTCTGGCGTAGTTGTATAGTACACGACGATATTGATCTTTACGTGAGAAGTCACTCATTTATGCTTCAATTATTGCAACGAGAATTCTTTGATCATATCTCTTATATTATTGATTTAATTATTGTCACAAAGATCATCATCGTATAATATGTTATAGTATTAAATCAATAATTGAGGCGACAAGTTATAAATGATTAATAATTGTTGAAAGATTAAATATGTGTTGATTAAAAATAAAATGATTTGTGGTAATATTTATTCAATCCTCTATGTATATAAAGAGTCATTATGAGACGTTTGTGGTAAGTTTGATTATTTTATGGGGGCCCATATGTCATCATCTAAGAGTCTCTTCATCAATAGTAATTACCTTCGTCAATAGTATTTACCTTTCGTCAATAGTAATTACCTTCGTCGATAAGTAATTACCCTTGTGAATAGTAATTACCTTCGTCAATAGTAATTACCTTTACCAGACGTCAAACCACTTGCCGTTTCACATTATAGGCGTCGAACCACTTGTCGTTTCATATAACAGGCGTCAAACCACTTTTCTTTTCACATCATCAGTCGTCAAGCCACTTGCCTTTTCACATGGCAGGTGCTAAGCTAGAAATCTTCTATAAATAGAGGCCTAGTGCTTCATTATTTTTCATGAATTCATTCAAGCTATAGAGAGAGAAAGTATAGAAAGAATAAAGAGAAAGAAGAAGAGTATTTTGTTACTACACTGGCTGCGCAGATTCAATCTCCTACCAAAAGTAAGGGGTGTTATTCTTTCTTATTCATGAAGAGAATTGTTGTTATTCTTATTATTCATTGGAATAACTTTTGTATAACGTGGTTTACCCTATACTTGGTGACATTCTTATATTATTACATTGGAACATCCACATCGTGTGTTTTACAGGACTGGTTCCGTCTTTTTATTATTATTCTGTTGGAACATCACATGCGTGTGTTTTACAAGGACTGGTTAAAATCTTTATTATTATTATTCTGTTGGAACATCACCGTCGTGTGTTTTACACCGGACTGGTTCCATTCTTTATTATTCGTTGGAATATCCTCGCTCGCATGCGTTTTACGCCGGACACGGGTTCCGTTATTTATTATTCTATTGGAATAATAACTCGCTGTCTTGATCTATCGCATTACATGGTGATTTCTTTTGTTATTCCATTCTTTATTATACCCGGTTAAGTTAAAACTTTGACTTCTATACTCCATGAAATTAGTGGAATATCCTTGATATTTATGGCTTCATCCAAAGATCCTTTCATAAAAATATTCTTCTCAAGATTCTTGAATTTTACTCTACAAAGCGAAGATCATGTTGATAGTTTGGGCGTTATTGGTTCCTAGATAAATTAATTCTTGAACTTGTTTTATTGAATTCTTATATCATTGTCATCATCCTCATGTTTATATTATGTTGAAAGTAAATGCGTGGCACGTGGTGCGTAGATGGATGGACTTGGTATGATTATGACCGAGAGACTGATTCGGTGTAATCATGAGTAGTAATGTTACAAATGATTTGGTAAAAAATCCTTAGTGGTAGTAGTGCATTGATGGAATGTTGTTGGCATGATCATGACCATTAATGAATACACAAATATTCTTGGCCCGTAGTGTATAAATAATTGTGGTCGTGATACTAAAGAATATCCTGGCCGAAAAGTGCAGGGGGTGATTCGATGATGTGGAATATTTATTAAAAGTCGAGTCTCAAATTTATAATGATGATGAAAACCTTTTAAATCATAAAAGATAGTAGATTTTATTTTCTACTTGACTCTTTTAATGGATTAGATATTTTCACTGCAGATTAAACCGGTTGTCTATTGTATTTTATCGGTTTAACATTGTTGAAGACTATTGATAATTTATTACGCATTATCTTAGTCATAATATTTCTTCTTGGGCTAGTTGAGCTCACCCTTTCTTTCTTTCCTTGTTTTCTTGAAATGAGAATATAAATGGGACGAGTCTGGGAAACGAAAGTGATGGTCCTCAAGATATCATTAGTAGTCCTCACTATTCTCGTGAAATAGTGTGATAATAATTGTAATGAGGACTCCTTTTGAGTTTGTATAATATCTAGTAAGCGATATTTGTATTCAAACTCACAGTTTATGTCGTATTATTACACCACCTACGCTTATGTTAGTAAGTTGTATTTAAATTCTGTACCATGTAAGTGGCGACCCAAGATGGGTGATGTATACCTAATTTTGGGGGCGTCACAATAATCATACCAACAACTGTCCATCAATGAATTACAGGTCAATGATGACTTTTACCACATCATTCATTACATTACGATCATGATTATACCGAATAATTCCTGGTCATAATCATACCAAGTCCATCTATGTATGTAAGCCAAAAATGACTTTCATCACAATATAAGCATGAGGATGTTGACCATGACATAACAATTCAATAAAACAAGTTCAAGGATAAATTTTAAAGATTTATAATTTAGTTTATCCAGAATTCAATAACGTTCAAATTGTCAACATGATACTGCTTTGTGGAGTAAAATTCAAGAATGCTCAGAAGAATATTTCCATGAAAGATACTGGATGAAGCGCAAATATAAAGGATATTCTACTAATTTCATGGAGTATAGAAGTCAAAACTTTAACCAAATGAGTATAATAGAATATATAAAACCGCAAATGGATTTTCACCGCCATTATGCAGTAATCACGTAGTATGCATCATTTTCACAATTTAATAAGGAATGAATACGAATGGTCATTCACCATGCACGCATGATAGTCCGCAGATACTGAGTTATTCCAATAGAATAATAAAGAATGGAATAATGTAAGAATTCACCACGCATGCGGTGAGTCCGCGTGAGACAAGAGTTATTCCAACAAAATAATAAAGAATGGAATAATGTAAGAATTCACCATGCATGCGGTAATCCGCAGAGACAAAGTTATTCCAATAGAATAATAAAGAATTGAATAATGTAGAAGAATTCACCATGTATGCAGTAGAATCCGCGTAGATAAAAGTTATTCAACAAAATAATAAAGAATGGAATAACAGAAGAATTCACCATGCATGCGGTAATCCGCGTAAACAAGTTATTCCAATAGAATAATAAAGAATGGATTAACAACCTTTACGAGTATTGAAAGAAAATAACTCTCTTCATGAATACGAAAGAAATAATACCCTTAACTTAAGAAAAGCGAATAATTGGAATAGTCGTAGTGTGAGACACTTTCTTCTTCTTTCTCTCTATAATTTCTCTATAATAATTGATCTTGTGAGACTTAGTGAATTGGTGAGAATGAAAGAAGAATGAGCTTCTATTTATAGAAAATATAGTTTCGATAATTGCACATTTTGGGGCTCAAAATATTACAAAGATAATACCTTCCTCTTTTCTTCATTTTAATTTAGTCCTGCAAGTATTATCAAATTTGCACCACCTCCCTAATAGTAAATCATGTGAATTAATAGTTCAATCATGTGACTCAATAATATAATCATGTGAAAAACTAATTACGATATAGTACCTTCATCTATACATCCATTTTAATTTAAGTAAATACAAGTATTATCAATCTTGCACCAACTCCCCTAATAGTAATCATGTGAATCAATAGTACACACATGTGAACACATAGTTATAAGAATGTGAATTAATAGCCATTAATTGCTCATTTATCCGGTGAAATACCCAATTGGTTAATATAACCTTCAGACATCAATTATTATCGAAATAAATGTCGATTTCCACTAACACTAACAATTTTAACACAATGGAACTATCAATTTCATCTTTAATCAACACGAACTTATTAATCATTAATATTATAACTCACAATATTTAACAACCAGGTCGTTCCCAAGAAAGAGGGGGCTTTCCGATAAGGATTTCTCCCTATTGGGGCGCAATTAGATTAGCTAACCTCTCCTTGACAGAACTTGTAGACATTATCAATATTGCAAATAATAATATGAATAACTTTGTCTTCTCACTTATTTATTTAATAATATAACATATTATACATATGATACTGTGACAATAATTGAATCAATAATATGAGAGATATGATGCAGCAATTACTGTAGCAATAATTGAGTATAACTGAGTGACTTCTTACGTAAACATCAATAATCAATACCGTGTGCTACTTACGCAACCACGCCAGACATCAGCATCTTATTACTACTAGGGTAGTTCAACAGTTTTTTATAAGAATACTTTCGCCGTTATTTTTATAAAAGATAATTACGTCATTTTTTACTACGACAATACTTCCATGGTGGGGTCAACTAATGATTGTCAGGCCGTTGCGGATATTCCACGATAAAAAGAATATTCCCCGACCAAACGAATATTTTATAACAACTTGCTTACTTTGTAAAATTTTCACATATCACCCTTAACTTTAACCTTTTATCAATTTAACCATTTACGAAATAAAATAATAATAATAAGAAAATTGAATACTTTCATTTCATAAAATTTGGGGTCTTACAATCTCCCCTCCTTATGAAATTTTGCCCTCGAAATTTACATACGTACCTGGTATACCGAAGATGTGAGGATACCTTGACTTCATTTCAGATTCTAACTCTTGAGGTATAACCTTTGAGTGTCGAATATGATCATTCTTATCCAAGATTTTAACACGTATCTCCTCATACTTTAAATCTTCTGCTATCTCGTCTAGTTCTAATTCAATAATGTGGTTCGAGTCGTCCATATATTTACGTAACATCGATCCGTGAAAAACGTTATGAACACGCAACATACTTGTCGGTAAAACGAGTCTGTAGGCCACAGTTCCTACTCGATCGAGGATTTCAAATGGGCCAATTAAATCGAGGGTTGAGATTTTCTCTCTTCATCGACTTTTGCTTCTAGAATAACGCCTTCTTGAACCTTCTTCTTCGTTTTCATCAGCTCCGGGTCTGAAGCTTGAGCGGCCTTATCTTTATCGATTAAAGTCGGTTTTACTAGTATATTTGATATCACCATGTGGGTCCCTAGAGTCTTTAACTCTATCTTCATCATTTGTAAGTTATACGAAATGGGTTTTTGTGTTAACAACATTGCACTCGTAAACGCATACGATCTTCTACTCAACGCGTCAGCTACCACGTTCGCTCTTCCACAATGATATTGAATGGTATAGTCATAGTCTTCAACAGCTCAAGCCAACATCTTTGGCATATGTTACGTTCATTTTAGTTGAAGAAATATTTGAGGGTTTTAGAAATGGGTTTTGTACTGGGGTCAATACAAAATTCGATTTCACGCTCTAGGATAGGCTAGGAAGTCTTCAGAGAATACGTCAGGAAATTTATTAACAATAGAAATATCATTCAATACTGTGACTCTCATCCAAGACTTGAATAGCACGTCACATTGATACCTATCAACTTGTCACCGTTATTCACGACGTCCCCTACGGATATTCTGGCTTCGGTGTATTCTAAGACTTGAAAGTCACCAGCGAAAGGCTCGGGGCTCTTTACTTATGGCTTGGTATGATAGTGATTGACTTTAGGGTTTGGTTACTTGAATTCGAATGATAAGTTGGTTAAGAACATGAAAGCTAACAACCTTACGAAAAACATGATAAGTAGTTAACCAATCGATTCCTAAAATCACATCAAAGGCAAGTATTTTCAAAGAGATAAGATCGACAGGTAACGTGAAAGTGTCGATTTAAATCAAACAAGATTTATAAAAAGTAGAGCTAACGAAGGTTTCTCCTAACGGAGTTTCAACCGATAAGTCAAAGTCTAATTTCTCTGGAGTCAAATTTAAACGTTGAGTGCAAGCAAGAGAGATATAAGAATGGGTAGAACCGGTATCTAATAAGGTATAGCCTTCGCAAGAATTTATATTTAACTAACCCGTGCTAACTTCGTTCGGGTTACTCGCTTTTTGAGAAGTCACGAAAAATGCACTTCCTGAAACCACCGACTTTGTTTTGTCCAGATCCGCTTTGGTGCCACCGTCCAAATTGGACTTGACTTGACTTTGGTGCACGACAAAATCCAAGCTAAGTGACATTCTTTTCCACAATTGTAACATGTTTTGGACTACATCACGCAGTTTGGACTGATATGTCCCTCCCCTCCGCATTTAAAGCATACAATTGATGGTCGTTCTCCTTCCTTGACAACAGGTGCTGGTGTTGCTGTCTTTCCATCATTATTGAACCTTCTCTTCTTGAAATTTCCACTTCTATTATCTTGGCCATGATTACCACCGAAGTGGTTACCATTCTTGTCATGATAATTCCCCCCACAATGGTTATCATTATTCCGATGGCCATTGCCACCGGTACGATTATTATCGTGTTGTTGTTCGTTATCATTTGGTTGGGCTGACTCATTATCGCGCTCCAATAATTGAGCCCTATTCACTACATCTGAATATAAACACAATTTATGAGAAATGAGGTATTGACGTATTTCAGGTTTCAAACCTCTTAGAAACATTCGCGTCATTCGCTCCTCATTATCGACCAAATGGGATGCAAACCGGGATAACTCCGCAAATTTAGCCTCGTATTGACACTACGGTCGTATTGTTTTGCTCCAACTTGATGAACTCCACCTCCTTCTTGTGATTTAATACTTTCGGAAAGTACTTGTCGTTGAACAGCTTCTTGGAACTTCTCCCATGACATCTTGAAGCAAGGCCAGTCAGTGAATGCGTTTTACTGATTCCCACTAGTAATCGCCTCTTCTTCTTGCAACATAAAGGTGGCAAAGGGAACCTTTTGCTCCTCTTAGAATTCCAAGACATCAAATATCTTGGTAATCTGCTTTATCCACGTCTCCGCCTTAAGTGGTTCTGGCTTTTTCAAAAACTCCGGCGGTCCTAGCTCCTTAAACTGCTTAGCAGTGACCAGCCGTGGGTCGCCATTGTTTCCACCTGCATTATGAACAAGAGTTTCTCTCATCTGATATTGCATGAATTGCATAAAACCTCTGAACATCTCATCGTTCACCATTTCATCGGTGTTATTGTTTACCTGAGGATTATTGTCTTCATGTTGCACATTATCCTGGGTATTGATCGTTGGTGACTCAACGGTCTCATGTGCTTCATTGCTTATCTCAACATTTTCGGATGCCATTTTCAAATATTGCCACAAAACAAGGGTTAATTGACATGTCACATAATATCCATATACTTTGACCGACTAATTAAATACCAAATAAACTTAGGTAGGTCATACTAGCGAAAGAATTCCCCGTATCTCCCCTCCTAGTTCTTATCTCACATCTCAGCCAAAGATCATATCTCTATGCTTTGATACCAATTATGACGCCCCCAAAATAGGTATACATCACCCATCTTGAGTCGCCAAATACATGGTACATAAATCAAATGCAAACTTAATTATACAACTGTCGGGTAATATACGACAAAACATAGCTGAAAGTTTAAACAAGAATATTGCCTTCTAGACAATATCCACACTCAATAATGTCCTCATTACAATTATTATCACACTATTTCACAGAATAGTGAGGACTACTAAAGCCACTTATCGTGGACCATCACTCCATTCCCCGACTCGTCCCAACTATATTCTCATTTCCTGAAGAGAACAATGAAAGAAAAGGGTGAGCTCAACTAGCCCAATAAAAAATATTATGACTAAGATAATGCAGAATAAAGTATCCTTAGCCTTCAACAATATAACAACTGATAAAATACAATAGACAACAAGTTTAAGATCAACAACTGCAGCGGAATAAGCAATATATCCATTAAAAGAGTCAAGTAGAGCATAAAATCTACTATCTTCTATGATTTAAAAAGTTTTTCATCAATTTTATCGCTGAGACTCAGCTTAATAAATAAAATCGAATCATCCCTGCACCACGACCAAGGATATTCATGTAATCATCAATGGTCATGATTATACCGAATAATCCCTGGTCATAATCATACCAACAACTGTCCATCAATGAACTACAGGCCAATGAGAACTTTTACCACATCATTCATTATATTACGGTCATGATTATACCGAATAATCCCTGGTCATAATCATACCAAGTCCATCTATATACGTAAACCAAAGATGACTTTCATCACAATATAAGCATGAGGATGTTAACCATGGCATAACAATTCAATAAAACAAGTTCAAGGATAAATTTTAAAGATTTATAATTTAGTTTATCCAGAATTCAATAACGTTCAAATTGTCAACATGATACTGCTTTGCGGAGTAAAATTCAAAAATGCTTAGAAGAACATTTCCATGAAAGATACTGAATGAAGCGCAAATATCAAGGATATTCTACTAATTTCATGGAGTATAGAAGCCAAAACTTTAACCAAATGAGTATAATAGAATATATGAAACTGCAAATGGATTTTCATCCGCCATGCGGTAATCCACGTAGACAAATCATTTCCACAATTTAATAAGGAATGAATATGAATGGTCATTCACCATGCATGCGGTAGTCCGCGTAGACAGACTATTCCAACAGAATAATAAAGAATGGAATAACAGAAGAATTCATCATGCATGCGGTAGTCCGCGTAGACAGGTTATTCCAATAGAATAATAAAGAATGAAATAACAGAAGAATTCACCATGCATGCGGTAGTCCGCGTAGACAAGTTAATCCAATAGACTAATAAAGAATGGAATAACAGAAGAATTCACCATGCATGCGGTAATCCGCGTAGACAGGTTAATCCAACAGGATAATAAAGAATGGAATAACAAAAGAATTCACCATGCATGCGGTAGTCCGCGTAGACAGGTTATTCTAACAGAATAATAAAGAATGGAATAACAACCCTTACGAGTATTGAAAGAAAATAACTCTCTTCATGAATACGAAAGAAATAATACCCCTTACCTTAGAAGAAAAGCGGATACCTGGAATAGTGAGGTAGCAGACTTCTTCTTCTTTCTCTCTATAATTTCTCTATAATAATTGCTCTTGTGAGACTTAGTGAATTGGTGAGAATGAAAAAAGAATGAGCTTCTATTTATAGGAAAATATAGTTTCGATAATTGCACATTTTGGGGCTCAAAATATTACAGTATAATACCTTTCTCTTTTTCTTCATTTTTAATTTAGTCCTGCAAGTATTATCAAACTTACACCACCTCCCCTAATAGTAAATCATGTGAATTAATAGTTCATTTATGTGACTCAATATTATAATCATGTGAAAAAATTAATTACAGTATAATACCTTCATCTATACCTCTATTTTTAATTTAGTCATCCAAGTATTATCAATCTTGCACCAACTCCCCTAATAGTAAATCATGTGAATTAATAGTACACACATGTGAACACTGTAAGACCCCGAATTTTTTTTTTAAATAAAAAAGAATTTCCTTTATTTATTATCTTGAAATAGTAAGGGTTGATTTGATTAATGTGGATAGTTAAGGGTTAAATACGCAAATATTTCAAAATAAGCAAGTGTTTATAAAATATTCATTTTTGTTTGGGAATATTCGTTTTGGTCGTGGAATATTCAGATCGTCGGGAATATTCGTTTGGTCGTGGAATATTAGATCGCGTGGGAATATTCGCATAACATGCAAAATGCATGTGTGGGCCCCATAACGGAAAGCGATTGGATGAGGAAAACGACAAAGTTTGGGTGGTTATAAATAACGGCAGTAGTTGTTACCAAGTAAGATCATTGAATACCGGTGGTTAAAATACAAGAATACGCGTGGTTCGCATAAAGAAGATACCAGATTGCATGACAAGATTGTTGAATTATTGATTCGCACGTAAGATGGCACTACTCAATAATTTTCACAAGAGTTATCGCTCAATATTTTATTTTATTGATTCAATAATTCTTTGCGTTGATATTTTATATTATTGTTGTTCAATAATTGTCACCGCACAAGATTTCCCATTATCGATCAATAATTCATATTATTTGAATAATATTATTAGATAACATTATTGGCAATGTCTAGAAAGTTCGTCTAAGGAGAGGTTTGGTCACCTAATTGCGGCGCCAAGAAGTGAGAGATCCTTATCGAAAGCCCTCTTTCCGGGAACTACTGGTCATTATAATTGTGATTCTCGTAATATTATTTGTGAATAATTAATTATTGATTCATATGATAAAGAAATATTTATTTTATGTGGATATAAATGATGGATTTATTTATGTGGTTATAAATGAAGAAATTATGTTGAGGTGTTTTATCAAGATTTTATCGGATTGGAGGTATTAAAAATTAAATCGTGGGTTTTGAGATATATCATGGGGTTATAATTTTTAATCCGACCGTTGGATTGTGGTAATTTTGGGTATGTTATACATACATAAGTTGAGTATATGTCCACAAATTTTGAACCGTTAAAAATTCATTTAATGATTTGTTATGAATTTTAAGAGGTGTCCGATTCGTAAATTAGGGTTATAATTGATTTTGGTGGAAAATTCTAGAATTGAGTGGGCCCTACTTGTGGTTGGTGAAGAAATGTGCTGAATTTTATTTCAAATGTGGTGGGTGGCAAATAGTAGCAGTAAAGCCATCGTGTAGTAGGTCAAGTCGCTTTGGTACGGCTAACATTTTCCTATAAATAGAGGGCTAAGTTAGAATTGAAAATCACACCGTAAACAAAGTTTTCTCTCTTTTCTCTCTATATTATTGAGCGTATTTTGTGAGTATTTAGATACTTTGAGAGTCATTGTCAAAGACAAGTTTCATTCAAAGATCACTTCCGACCTTTCCTTCCAAGAAATCGATTCTTTTCGAGGTAAGTGGATGTTATTTTCTTCTCAAATGATATTAATTCTTCAATATCATTATTATGTCAAATATTGGTTGGTACTTTTATCAAATTTGGAACTTTTTCATGTCTGGGGGTTACTATTCACGAAGTTACTTTTCATGAGTTACTATTCACGAGTTACTTATTCACGAAAGTACTATTCATGAAGCGTGAAGATGTTTTTTGTGGAATTTCTATCTTTTGGTGTTTGAGTTACTTTATTCACGATACTAAGACTATTCACGATATCTGACTATTCACTTATCATTTAAGATTATTCAATCGAAAAATGAAAATTTTTCTTTTCGTCAAAATATCTATTTTGGATACTAGCTTTGATCAGTATCCATGTTTTGATCATTCTTGAATTTTACACCACTATGATTATTTTTTGAGGTATTTTGGACGTGGATAAAATCAAGTACTAATCCTTAATCCTTGTCATTTTGTTTCAATGGATTCCTTTCTTTAAAAATATTTTCATCATCCTCGGTCTTAAATGATGATATTATTGAATATCTTCGCACCAGTAGAAAAAAGATGAATGATTTTTCAAGAATATCTTTGGATCAGAGTGCAAAGATGAACAGTGTTTAAATGAATATGACCGATCGATGAATATCTTTGGCCTTTAGTGCAAAAGATGAACAGTGTTGAGATGAACATGACCGATTGATGAATATCTTTGGCCTCAGTAGTGCAAAAGATGAATATTTGATTTGAGATGAATATCGATTGATGTTACAGGATAAAATATTGATGATGGATCGTTAAATTCATAGATTATAGTAGATTTCATTCTCTACGTAACTCTTCTATGAATTATTATTTCATCTGCGCTAATATTGATCCGAAACTTGTTGCCTATTGTATTCTATCGATTTTTCCCGTTGGAGACTAACGATAATTTGTTGTATATTATCTTAGTCATAACATTCTTTATCGGGCTAGTTTGAGCTCACCTTTTCCTTGTTGTTCCATTTTTTTCTCGGGAGGCGAGAATGTAGCGAGTACTAATTTGGGGTATGGAATGAAGGTTCTAGAGAGAGTTGTTTAGTAGTCCTCACCATTATTGTAAAATAATGTATCAATAAATGTGATGAGGATTTATTTGAGTATAAATATTGTCTGTAAGATAATATTTGTATTTAAACTCACGCTTTTATTGTTGTGATACTAAAGTTGTAGTTGTTTCGCATTCATGTATTTAGCGACTCGAGAATGGGTTGGATGGAATGGACCTATTGGGGGCCATAAATGGTATCGTAGCTTAGGATAGGGACGATCCCTGCGAGATCGGGGAATAGAAACTAGGAGGGGAGAGACGAGTAAATCCTTCGCTAGGGTGTCCTACCTAAGCTTATTTGTTAGTTGGTCAAGATATAGGGATATTATGTGATTGATTTTTTAATTAACCCTTATTTTTGGCGACATGAGATTTGAGAATGTCGATCGAGAATATTAATAGTGGAGTAAATGAGACCGTGGAGATGCCTCGTACTTAACAACGAGGAGAACGCGCAACAGTCGACAATGTACCTCCCGTGAATAACACCACCGAAGCGAGATGATGAACGAGGGATGTTTAGAAGCTTTTGCGGTTCATGCAAAATCGCATTTAGGAGACTCGTGTTCAAAATACAGGAGGAGATGATAGCGATTCACGGTGGTCACAAATGACCAAGCAGCTCAAAGAGTTGGGACCACCGCACTGGGGAAAGCCAGATCCGATCGTGGCGGAAACATGGGTCAAGCAAATTACCAAGATATTCGATGTCTTGGGATGCACGAAAGGAATGTGAAAGTTCCATTCGCTACTTTTATGTTCCGTATGCGGCGAAGGTGACATGGTGGGAATCAGAAGCGCATCCATCCACCGCACTCAAAGATGTCTTGGGAGATGTTTCAGAACAAATTCAATGACAAGTACTTCCCCGAAAGTATTCGGCTATATGAAGGAAGTGGAGTTTATTAGATCTGGAGCAGTAATAACATGACGGTGTCCCAAAGACGAGGCGTAAGTTCATGGAGTTATCCGTGTTTCAGACCTCATTTGGTGGAGAATGAGGAACGATGACGCGGATGTTTCGAGAGGTTTGAAACCCAAGAACGCCAAGATCTCATTTCTCATAAATTTTCTCTATTCAGATGTTGTAAAGCAGGCTCAAATTGTTAGAAGCGAGATAACGAAAGTACGCTCAACCGAGGGTCCATAACCGTGGATTATACCAAGATAAGAAATCATCGTAATAACGATAACCGGTGGAGAAAGAAGAATACGGACAAAGGCGGTAACCACTCCGGTGGTAATCGTGGCCATGAAAATAGAAGAAGCGAGTTGGGAGGAGATTTAAAAAGAGGAGATTCAATAACGACCATGTGAAGACGTCGCTGCGCCAGAAGAAGAACTAGTTCCAAGGAGGAGAAAGACCACCGGTCAGAGTATGTTACAAATGCGGGAAAGAGGGATATATCACCTCAAACCGCCCACAACAGCTTTAAGGTATGTTATAATTGTGGAAAAGAAGGACATATCGCCGAGATCAGACGATATCGAAAACCATCCAATGAATGGTAACTCAAAAGGATGTCCTGTAAAAGTCAAAGACAACGATTCTCGGAAGAGCGTTTGTCGTGGACCCCATTAAAATACGAGGAACCCGAACGGTTAGAGCAGGTTAGTTAATTATAAATTCTTGCGATGTTTATACCTTACTAGATACCCTGGTTCTACCCATTCTTTTATCTCTCTTGCGTCATACCAACGCTTGAACTCGACTACGGAGAAATTAGACTTTGACCTATTTATGGAGACTCTGTTAGAGAAACTTTCATTACATCCGTTGTTTAAAAAAATCTTGTTTGATTCAAGTTGGCACCATTACCTTACCGTTGACCTTATCTCTTTAAAGATACTTGCTTTTGGGATTGATTCGTTAACTACTCATCACGCCAAAATTGATTGCTTTTGTAAGGTTGTCAGTTTTCATATTCCTAAGCAACCCGTTATTCGAACTCAAGCAATCAAACCATTGTAGTCAAACATTTTCATATCAAGCCATGAAGTCATTCGCTTATTATTACGGATGTCAAGTTTTCTTAGTCCATGTTATGGATTTGAATAAAGACACGCCGATTTGAATAATATTCTTGTTGTTATTGATTTTTTCCCGACGTATTTTTCAAGAATTTATTGGCTTACTCCCAAAGATCGATATTAAATTTTGTATCGACTTTGAAACCCAGACAAAACTCATTTCTAAAATCTCATATCGAATGGCTCCTATTGAACTTCGTGGAGTTAAAAATTCAACTATAGAATTTGGTACACGAGCCTTTATCTTGTGACTTTTTGTGGAATTCACCCAAGCGATTCTCCGTAGGGACGCCATATTCGTATGCGATAGTAAACTAATAGGTGTCATTGTGACGTCTTATCCAAGGTTGGGATATGAGTCACAGTTGAGAACAACCTAAGTCAGAATCGAAATGCGTAGTTTTCAGGCTTAGTTGGTTATTATCTGAGATACGTTGAAGGGTATTCTCGAATCGCTATTCCATTAACGTAGCTAACTCGTAGAGATACAAAATTCGAATGGAGAAGGAAGGAATGTGGTAAAGAGCTTCAAGAACTCAAGAGGAGACTCATTTCAAAGACATGTTCACCATGCCATCCTCGAAAAGTTTAACGTGGTAGCCGACGTGTTGAGTAGAAGATTGTATACAAGCGACGAGTACGATGTTGTCAAAGACTAATTTCAGATAATATACAAATAATAGAGATGGAGATGAAAACTCTAGGTACCCACGTGATGATATCTGAGCACGTGATGATATACGAGTATAATCGATTTTAATCGATAAAGTTAAAGTTGTTCAAGCTACACAACCGGAGTGATGAATTTGAAGAAGGAGGTGCAAGAAGTTGTTATTTTAAAAGCGAGAATCGGTGAGGTGAGGAAAGCTCAAACCTTCGATTTATTAATCCATTTGAAATTCTCGATCGAATAGGAACCGTGGCCTATAGACTCGCTTTTTACCACCAAGTACGACGCGTGTTCATAACGCTTTTCACGTATCGATGTTACGTAAATATGTGGACGACCCAAACACGTCATCGAAGTTAGAACCGGACGAGATAGCCAAGACTTAACGCATTTGTGAGAGACACCGCCAAGATCTTTCAGAGGAAAGAACATGTCCAATGTACCGAGGTTATACCATAAGTTAAAGTTTTGTGGAGAAACCATGCTATTGAGGAAATGACCTGGGAGTTGGAAACGAAAATGAAAGCGAGGTATCTTTACCTTTTCGAAACACCAGGTACGTACGTCAATTTCGAGGACGAAATTTCATAAGGAGGGAGGTCAGAAGACCTCAAATTTTTTTTAAATAAAAAGGAATTTCCTTTATTTATTATCTTGAAATAGTAAGGGTTGATTTGATTAATGTGGATAGTTAAGGGTTAAATACGCAAATATTTCAAAATAAGCAAGTGGTTATAAAATATTCATTTTGTCTGGGAATATTCGTTTGGTCGTGGAATATTCGCATCGTCGGGAATATTCGTTTTGGTCGTGGAATATTCAGATCTGTTGGGGAATATTAAATGCGTATGCAAAGTACCATGCGTGTGTGGGCCCCATAACGGAAAGCGATTGGATGAGGAAAACGACAAAGTTTGGGTGGTTATAAATAACGGCAGAAGTTGTTATCAATTAAGACCGTTGAATACCCGTGGTTAAAATACAAGAATCTGGCGTGGTTGACAAGAAAGACACCAGTATTGCACAAAGATTGTTGAATTATTGATTTGCACGTAAGATGGCACTACTCAATAATTTTCGGTGAGTTATTATTCAATATTTTATTTTATTGATTCAATAATTGTTTGCGTTGATATTTTATATTATTGTTGTTCAATAATTGTCACCGCATAAAGATTTCCCATTATCGATCAATAATTCATATTATTTGAATAATATTATTAGATAACATTATTGGCAATGTCTAGAAAGTTCTGCTTAAGGAGAGGTTTGGTCACCTAATTGCGCGCAAGAAGGAGAGATCCTTATCGAAAGCCCCTCTTTCCAGGAACTACTGGTTTGTTATAATTGTGATTACGTAATATTATTTGTGAATAATTAATTATTGATTCATATGATAAAGAAATATTTATTTTATGTGGATATAAATGATGGATTTATTTATGTGGTTATAAATGAAGAAATTATGTTGAGGTGTTTTATCAAGATTTTATCGGATTGGAGGTATTAAAATTAAATCGGGGTTTTGAGATATATTATGGGGTTATAATTTTTAATCAAACCGTTGGATTGTGGTAATTTTTGGGTATGTTATACATACATAAGTTGAGTATATGTCCACAAATTTTGAACCGTTAAAATTCATTTAATGATTTGTTATGAATTTTAAGAGGTGTCCGATTCTAAATTGGGGTTATAATTGATTTTGGTGGAAAATTCTAGAATTGAGTGGGCCCCACTTGTGGTTGGTGAAGAAATGTGCTGAATTTTATTTCAAATGTGGTGGGTGGCAATAGTAAGTGGTAAAGCCATCAGTAAAAAAAAGTCAAGTCTCGCTTCGGTACGGGCTAACATTTTCCTATAAATAGAGGGCTAAGTTAGAATTGAAAATCACACCGTAAACAAAGTTTTTCTCTCTCTCTTTATATTATCGAGCGTATTTTGTGAGTATTTAGATACTTTGAGAGTTCATGTGCTCAAGATAAGTTTCATTCAAAGATCACTTCCGACCTTTCCTTCCGGAAATCGATTCTTTTGAGGTAAGGGATGTTATTTTCTTCTCAAATGATATTAATTCTTCAATATCATTACTTTGAAATATTGGTTGGTACTTTTTATCAAATTTGGAACTTTTTTTCATGTCGGGGGTTACTTATTCATGAGTTCTTATTCACGAGTTACTATTCATGAGTTACTATTCACGAGTTATTATTCACGCAGTACTATTCATGAAGCGTGAAGATGTTTTTTTGTGGAATTTCTATCTTTTGGTGTCGAGTTACTATTCACGTATACTAAGACTATTCACGATACTCAAGACTATTCATTCAACATCTAAGACTATTCAATAGAAAAATGAAAATTTTTCTTTTCGTCTAAAATATCTATTTTGGATACTAGCTTTGATGTATCCATGTTTTGATCATTCTTGAATTTTACACCACTATGATTATTTTTGAGGTATTTTTGGACGTGGATAAAACCAAGTACTTAATCCTTAATCCTTGTCATTTTGTTTCAATTGGATTCGTTTCTTTAAAAATATTTTTCATCATCCTCGCCTTAAATGATGATATTATTGAATATCTTTGGCCTCAGTAGTGCAAAAGATGAATGATTTTCAAGAATATCTTTTGGACCGTAGTGCAAAGATGAGCAGTGTTTAAATGAACACGACCGATCGATGAATATCTTTGGCCTTTAGTGCAAAGATGAACAGTGTTGAGATGAAACACGACCGATTGATGAATATCTTCGGCTTCAGAAAGTGCAAAGATGAATATTTGATTTTGAGATGAATATTGATTGATGTTACTGAGGATAAAATATTGATGATGGATCGTTAAATTCATAGATTATAGTAGATTTCATTCTCTACGTAACTCTTCTATGAATTATTATTTCCGCCGCTAATATTGATCCGAAACTTGTTGTTCATTATATTCTATCGATTTTTCCTCGTTGAGACTAACGATAATTTGTTGTATATTATCTTAGTCATAACATTCTTTATCGGGCTAGTTGAGCTCACCTTTTCCTTGTTGTTCCATTTTTCTTCTCGGGAGGCGAGAATGTAATGAAAGTACTAGTCTGGGGGTATGGAATGAAGGTTCTAGAGAGTTGTTTAGTAGTCCTCACCATTATTGTAAAATAATGTATCAATAAATGTGATGAGGATTTATTTGAGTATAAATATTATGCCTGTAAGATAATATTTGTATTTAAACTCACGATTTTATTGTTGTGATACTAAAGTTGTAGTTGTTTCTGTACCATGTATTTGGCGACTCAGAATGGGTTGGATGGAATGGACCTATTTTGGGGTCGTCACAAACACATAGTTATAAGCATGTGAATTAATAGCAATTAATTGCTCATTTATCCGGTGAAATACCCGATTGGTCAATATAACCTCCAGACATCAATTATTATCGAAATAAATGTCGATTTCCACTAAAACTAATAATTCCCACACAATAGAACTATCAATTTCATCTTTAATCAACACGAACTTATGCATCATTAATATTATAACTCTCAATATTTAACAAACAGGTCGTTCCCAGGAAAGAGGGGGCTTTCCGATAAGGATTTCTTCCTATTAGCGCAATTAGATTATTATCTAACTCTCTTCGATGTAACTTCTAGACATTGTCAATATTGCAAATAATAATATGAATAACTTTGTCGCCTCAATTATTAATTTAAAAATATAACATATTATACGATGATATCGTAATAATAATTGAATCAATAATATGAGAGATATGATGTTAATTATCGTAGTAATAATTGAGTATAACCGAGTGACTTCTTATGTAAAGATCAATAATCAATCTGGTGTATCTTATTACGCAACCATCAGTGTATCAGAGCTTTTACTACCGTGTAGTTCAGCAGGTTTTAATCGGTAACACTTTTGCAGTTATTTTTATAAAATATAATTCGTCATTTTCTTACTACGACAATACTTCAGTTGTGGGGTCCACCAATGATTGTGTCGTCGTACGGATATTCCCCGACAAAAAGAATATTCTTCGACCAAATGAATATTTTATAACAACTTACTTACTTTGCAAAATTTTCACATATCACCCTTAACTTTAACTTTTTATCAATTTAACCATTTACGAAATAAAATAATAATTATAAGGAAATTGAATACTTTTATTTCATAAAATTTGGGGTCTTACATAAGGCCCCAACTTTTTTATGAATAATTATTTAATTTCTCTAATTATTATTTTGAATAATAAGGTGTTGATTTGATATAATGTTATAGGTATGGGTAATATGTGCAAATTTTATAAAGTAAGCAAGTTGTCATAAAATATTCGTATTGTCGTGGAATATTCGTACGACGGCGCAATCATTGGTGGACTATATAACGGAATAACTGTCGGATACATAAAGTGACAGAAATAACATTTTTATAAAAATAATTGCAAAACTTTTACCGTTAATTGTTGAAATACCTGGTGATAAAAGTACAGTAATACGCGTGATTGCACAATAGCGCACGATATTGCACAATGTGACTCCCCCAAAATAGGTATACATCACCCATTCTGAGTCGTTAAATACATGGTACAAAATTCAAATACAACTTAATTATACAACTGTCGTGTAAAATACGACAAAACATAAGCTGAGAGTTTTAACACGAATATTATCTTCTAGATAATATCTAA
Source organism: Panax quinquefolius (assembly GCA_020205615.1). NCBI lineage: Eukaryota > Viridiplantae > Streptophyta > Magnoliopsida > Apiales > Araliaceae > Panax > Panax quinquefolius. Next base: position 148,612,672 of record CM035161.1, read on the forward strand.
ACTCAAATGGAGTCCTCATTACAATTATTATCACACTATTTCACAGAATAGTAAGGACTACTAATGCACCATCTCGGACCATCACTCTATTTCTTGACTAGTCTCGGCTACATTCTTATTTTCGAAATAGAACAATGAAAGCAAAAGCCAGTAAGAAATATTATGACTAAAATAATGCAGAATAAATTATCGTTAGCCTTCAACAGTGTTAAACTGATAATAAACAACAAGTTTAACTACAACGGAACAAGTAATTCATTAGAAGAGTCAAGTAGAGCATGATATCTACTATCTTCTATGATTTAATCATCAACTTTATTGCTGAGACTCAGCTCAATAAATAATCCACATCACTGAATTATCCATGCACTACGGGCCAAGGATATTCATTATTATCACTTATACGAATTATCCATGCACTACGGGCCAAGGATATTCGTGTAATCACCAATGGTCTTGATCATGCCAACAACTGTCCATCAATGTACTACGGGCCAATGAGGACTTTTACCACATCATTTATAACATTACAGGTCATGATTATACCGAATAATCCCCGGTCATAATCATACCAATCAACAGTCCATCTATGCACTACGACCAAAGATGACTTTTATCACAATATAAGCATGAGGATGATGGCAATGATATAAGAATTCAATCAATGATAAATATTAAAGATTTTTAATTTATCCAGAGTTTTAAAAATATTCAAATTGACAACATGATAACTGCTTTGTGCAGTAAAATTCAAGAATAATATCCATGTATCACAAATAATTTGGACAAAAAGAAATTAATATTCCAGGTGAATAGTACCCCGTGAATAATACTTCGAGAATAGTACACTGTGAATAGTACTTTATGAATAGTACCCGTGAATAGTACTTTATGAATATATAGTATCCCGTGAATAGTACTTTGTGAATAGTACCGTATTTATGAATCGTGCCCATGAATAGTACTCCAACATGAAAAGCTTAAAATTTAATAAGAATGTTCAGAAAAATATCCTTGTGAAACGATACTAGATGAAACGTAAATTTCAAGGATATTCTACCAATTTCACGGAGTATAGAAGCAACACTTTAACAAATGAGTGTAGAATTAGGAATACGAAACGAAATAATATTACTCACATACTACAGAGTATGGAAGAAAATATTATTTCTTACGAATACTGAACAAAAATAATATATCTTACCTTAGTAGAATGCTGGATACTGCAATAATGAAGTAGCAGAATACTCTTCTTCTTCCTTTTTATAGTTTCTCTTTCTATAATTGCTCTTGTGAGTCTTAGTAAATTGATGAGAATGAAAGAAGAATGAGCTTCTATTTATAGGAAAATATAGTTTCGATAATTACACGATTAAAGGCTCGAATTATTACAGTATAATACCTTTATCTATACCTCCATTTTTAATTTAGTCCTTCAAGTATTATCAATCTTGCACCATCTTCCCTAATAGTACATGCATGTGAATCAAGTGTTCCATACATGTGAACCAACAGTAATTTACATGTGAACCAATAGCAATTAATTGCTTATTTATCTAATTAATTGCCCGTTTGATTAATAAAACCAGTCAATCACATAAATACCTCCTTTGAGGTTAATTGGGTTACAGAAGAATTAAAGAAAACTAAATGAACAAACATCTTTAATCAACACGGACTTATTCATCATTAATATTATAACTCATAATATTTAATAACCAGATCATTCCCAGGTTTATAGTAAGATGTTATAACAGAATGTAGTGATGTTATAATACTAAATGTGAATATTGAAAGATAATGATTAACAAGTTATATAAGATTGACACTCGACGCTGTAATAGATGATAATGTGTTTTGTATGTTAAAGTTTGTGTTATATGTTAGTATGTTTTCAGATTCATGTTATGTGGTTGATTGATATAGTTAAACCTTAAGCTAAAAGTTATAACTTAACCAAGATGATTAAATGAAACCAATAAGGTTAACTTTGATTTGGCTAACTAGAGTTGTGAATCTAAATGGTATATGTGTAGGATATTGGAGCACGTGAGTTATAATTGTTTAACCTACATACGAGCCAAGTTCCTTACTTTATCTTGATTACGATTACGCAAGTTTTCTATCCTTAACTTGATATTGTTGAACAAGTTCTTATAATATATTCTGTTATGAGATTGTAAGCTCCTAAACAATTATTGAGACAGTATTTTAGCATTGGCTTAATATTGTTCAAGCAAGGTTCTTATGTTGTCTCATAACTTTTCATTCTTTCGAAACCAATACTCCGATGCATGAGGTTTACTCAGTTGTTGATATTGTATGTTATTACTATTGAAATCTTATCTTGTAATGGCTTGAAAGTTCAATAATAATCTAGAAGGGGGGTTGAATAAATTATTACAAATTTAAAATTATCTAAGGCCTTTTTGAATTTTTGAATAATTAATTTGCAGTGTTATAAATTAATAAGCAAGATAGTAAAATTTCAATAACACAATGCACAGAGATTTGTCTGGTTCACAACATACATCCCGAGTATGCTGCTACGTCCAATCTCAAGCTCCTCTCCAGGACTTGAGATCCTATTACTATCAGTAATAAATACTCCTTCAACAGGCAGATAAGCCTTTACAAAGTATTATAGTCAAACTTTCAACTGTTCCCAACTAATCTATCTTGGACAGCAAACTCCAGCTCCTTCCTCAAGCTTAGTTGTACTTCTTTTGAGTTCAGTTCTATTCTATGATCTGGTCTTGAAACAACAACCTCTTCCTCACCTCACAAGTACACTTGAGACCCAACTTCCCGCTGACCTCTCTAAGACTCTGGTCTTGGTCGAAGAATTACTCGTCTTTCTCACAGGTACATAAAATAAACTAACTGTGACCTTTTCTCTTTTTACAAATGATTTTATAACAAAATGCTTCTTAAATAAACAGATAAGAATTTAGTACAAATTAATGCTTCTCAAATAAGCAGATATGAATTTAGTACAGATTGATGTTTCTCAAATAAACAGATAAGAATCTAAGAGCAAATATATTTATAAAAGTTCAGAGACTTTTATACTTGAGAAATTATGTTTCTTTGTAAGCAGATAGTAATTTATGCTTTGATCAAATAGTGCTTATGTGTAAGCAAATATGTAAATTATGCACTGTTATAAAAGTTTAACTAACTATTATATTTTGTGTGAAAAGTGCTTCTTGAATAAGCAAATAGATCAATTTTAGCTTTTACTCAAAAATGCTTATATTTAAGCAGATATATAATTTAATGCAAATTTATGAATAATTATTTATTCTTTATGAATTAAAGAAAAGTCGTTTTAAGTTTAAATAACTTTCAAAGTGAAAATGCTTTCGAGTAAGCAAATAAGTTATTTTAAGCTTTTGAATCAAATATGCTTCTATTTAAGCAGATATATTCACTTAAGTTTATAAAATAAAAGTTTAAATAACTTTTATATTATGCAACAAGTATTTTATGAATAAATAAATTTATGATCAAATACTTGTGAGGATGTATATCAAGTATAATAAATAAATCGCTTATAATACTTGATATAACAAATATTATTGTTTAACTCAAACAATATATAAAAATATTTTATCTATTATGTGAACTTTTATAAATAATGTCACTTAAGACTATAAGGAATCGTGATTTACGGATTCCTCTCCGTAGAGGTTTATCTCCGTAGCCTTGAGGCGTCTAAGTATGACAAAATTTTAATTTTTCACAATTGATATTTATATAAATATTTTCAATAGATCACTACGATTCTCAAATCCGGTTCGGATGACTACTCTTTTGAGCAAAGATCAAGTGTTGTTTTGAGCTATCAAGTTGTCAGATCTATTTTACGATATTTATATAAATAATATCAATAAAAAGTTATCAAGACTATATGAATCGTGACGCCTCGAATTTCTCCGTAGAGCCAGATTCAGATTTCTTGCTGCGCTACCAAAGATCATTTTATTTGATAAATAGATGAAATATAAATATATAGAATTGTGTAGAACAATTTATATTCAGTATATCTATAAATATAAATAAGTAAGAGATAATTCAAATAAATAAATCAAATAACTTATCCCAAAATGCTTAGACCAATTTCCTCTTATCAAATAATCAAAATTTTTGTAAGAAGAGATAGAGAAAGCTTTTTAGAGAGAGAGAGTATGTGAGAGAAAAATAAGTTTTTCTTGAAAGTGAATTGATAAATTAGAAATAAAGAAAAGCCTCCTATTTATAAATTTTTGAAGTCAGGGTAAAATGATAATTTTTAAAATTTGATTTGAAATTAATGGTTGAGATAATCAATTTTGAAATGGGCAGTTCGGATGAAAAACAATTTTCACGCGATAGAAGTTTGAATTCCGCCTGGGCTATTATTCACTAACTTAGCATTTAATGTTAACCCATTCAATTTAGTCAATGCTAGCAAATCAACTCCCCAATTTCGATCAAAGGTAATAAAAGCCATCCAAGTGTCATTCATACACACACTGACATACGGTTACTACTATATATGTATAATACATTACTTTCCAGCACACGTTTTGTAAGACCCAAAATGATTGTCACATTTTTTTTTATTTTTTAAGACGCATGCACGATTTATATATATATATATATATATATATATATATAGAAAATATTCATATGTAAAAAAATAATTTAATCAAAATCTCTAGCATATGCATTCTATTTCGATCAATAAGCAAAAATTTATTTAATGCCTATTTCCAAGTTCCATTCGGTCAAAGCTTGTTCATGTAATGAATTCTCACATAATTATATCTCAGCACATACATGAATTGATAAGGCTTTTGTCCCAAAAAGAATGTCACCAAATTAAATTATCAAAGATCAAGAAAATTAATTAAATGAGATTTAGAAAATATTTTTGGTCAAAATAAATAAGATAATTAAAACATTTATAATATAAATCATATGGAGAAGATTCTACCCTTTTAATTAAATTACTAATTATTGTTATCATCAAAATAAAACTAAAAGTTGGAGACCCAACATGGCTAATTTATTAGCAATTATTTATTGATTCAACTAATCCTTAGTTGATGAATATTGAACTCTAAATTACCCTTGAAGCTAATCAAAATTAAATTTCCTTTGGTGCGGACTCGGATGACAAAGTTGAGATGAAAAACCATATTATATTGGATTATAATACGCATTAGCGTTAATATATTTGTGCACAATATATGATACGAAGGGTTGATCCCCCTAAGTACGAGAATATAGGTTACGATTGTTAAAGGTTTAAGTAGAGATACTTGATAACCTATGACATAGTTCATGGTCTTGCGATCCTCAGATGTACTTTTGATCTTGTTTCTATTCTTGATTCAAAAGCCGAGCTTTTTATTATTCGGTATCCATTGATTAATCTTATGTGGTTTCTATTGTTATTGTTATACCCGTGGACAATTGTTTGCTCACTCTTGCATAATAACATTGCAGCTAAAGTTGAAAAAACAGACAATGCGTCTACTAGTAAAGGCAATTGCAAGATGAACAAGTGATGAAGACTTGTTTAATTTATTTTAAGATGTTATGTGAAAAGACCTATTTAAATATGTTATGTTTCCACAATTGATGTATTTAAGGTTAGCGACCTGAGATTTGTTTAAGATGTTGTAATTCTTTAATGAGAGAAATTCTATTTAAGTTGTGAGTTTTATTTATATTCTTTATTATGGGTAGTTAGACATGAATGTTTTAGATAGTGAACACCAAATCATGTGAGAATGAAGTACTTGAATTTGGGAGTGTCACAACTTCAGTTTCTCTTCTTATTTCTTCTAGTCTCACCGCTGCTAACAAACTCTACACACCCTACAAATCTATAGAATCTTTCGAGCTTTGTGTGGTGGAAGGTGGGATAAGAATTGGGGAACGAATTAACACTTCAAAGTATGGTGGTGACAGAATTGAGATGGGAGCAACCTGGATCCATGGAATTGGGAATAGCCCAATTTATAAAATTGCTCAACAAATCAATTCATTAGAGTCTGAGCAGCCATGAGAATGTATTGATGGATTTCTTCATGACCCAATCACCATTGCTAAAGGTGGGTATAAGGTTAAGTGCTTAACCCTTCTTTATTTGATTCTGTTTCAGCCTTGTTCAATTCATTAATGGATTTTGCAAAAGGGTTGATTTTGAATGAGAATGAGATGTTCTAGTTAAAGCTTTGTTGAATTGTAGATTTGAAAGTCCAAGTGTTTGGATCTTTTCTTCGAAAAGGGGTGGAGGATTATTGGGGTTACGAAACCGGTCAAACCAGTGACCCGGTTACTAGTTCACTGGGTCACCGGTTTTGAACGAATTTTAGACTAAATCGGTTAATTGATCTAAGCCGGACCGGAAGGTGGACTAGTTCTAGTTTTTACCCATCCGCTTAGTGGTCCGGTTCGGGTCTGAAACTATGGTTGTAATGAAGAGAGAGTTAGAATTTTGTTATGCCGTGTTTTCGGGCTTCTAGTTAAATATAGGGTCCTTTACATAAGTATACAACAAATAGAAAGTAATTACAAGAATAGTGCATCAACCAAATAATTACAAAGAAAGTGTAATTAGGACTCATATTACAAAAATAGTACAATTCACATTAATAAGGAAACCTAAAATCAAGGAGAAATAATTGCCATAATTAATAATTCAAATTCAAATTCAAATTCAAATATTTGGGATCAAACAACAAAAATAAATTCAAATTCAAAACATAACCCAACAAATTAACATTAGTGATTGATCTTTTGAAGACGCGACACTGCAAAAGCAGAGAATGACTCGAGACTCATTAGTGTTTGCAAATCGATGAATTAGGAGATCGCCTCTTTTACATGAAGCAAGCCTTGAACCCCTAAAATGAAATATTGTAATCGATTTTGGCTTCAGATCAAGTTTCGCCATCGAAAATCTCAGAGGAGTTCAGATGACAATGCCATTTACCGTGATCGGAACCCTACATAAAGAACAAGTTATGAAGATGCAGAATCTAAACTAATTGAATGTTCAAACCAAAGCAAATAATGATGAAACAAAATGGCATATTACCTCTAGGATAATGTATAACCAAACATAAGCCCATAAAGACCAAAAGAGCTCTACACAAGCCAAACTCCTAAATCGATATCTTTTTCAATTCTCCAAACTTTTAGGAACCACGTGAATAGAAATAGGTTTAACGCAGCAGAACCAACAAGTGTCCTAGGGCCAAATTATCATTGTACAAGTAGATGTTAGAAATTTTAAGGTTATCCAAATCAAAAAATTAAAGCCCCTCAATTCAATTTTCGAGAATTCAATACAACCAGAATCAGTGTTACTCATAAATATTAAAATGGTTATCTTTGTATGAATGGTTGGCTACCAAACCGCATCACATTCAAATAAAATTGGTAACTTAATAAAACCGAATTTGTTACCTCGTCTCAAGGTTCGCTACCAATCGCATTTTATAAAAAAAAAAATTTTATAATAGATTTTTATAATTAATTGGTAACTCAATAAAACCGAATTGGTTACTTTGTATTAAGGTTTGGCTACTAATCGCATTAATTAAAAAAATCTATAATATATTTTTTAATTAATTGTAACCCAATAAAATCGAATTGACATTTTGATTTAAAAGTTTGGCAACCAATCCTCAAGATTTGGCTACCAACGCATCACATTCAAAATAAATTGGTAACTTAACAACACCGAATTTGTTACCTTGATATGAATATTCGACTACCAACCGCACTTTGAAAAAACTAAAGGTGTGAATGTACCTATTCGATAAAATTCTATACTGTGCACTTTGAAATTCTATACAGTGTGAATGATTGAAAGTCATGTGTAAAATTTATTTAGATAGACAATTAAATAAATTCTACCTCTCCTCTTAATAAAATACTAATAGTAAAAAGATAGTGGTGGAGGAGGTCGCCCAAAATTTGGAGAAGAGAGAAAATTCGAAAACACAAGAAGGATAAATGAAGAAGAAAGGTTCGCTTGAGGAGGTGGTATGAGGCACCAAAAGTTCATCTGAACGGCTACCCTTCTCCCAATCCTACCCTAATCGATCGTCCAAATTCCTGCTTTACGCCGACGGATCTCACGATCGATCTCTTCCATTTTCGCCACTTTAGAATCCCTCGAAAGCAAGCCAAAAATCCTTCCCAAACATTCTACTTACTCGCTTGGATGTCAGAACGACGAGATTTCAACGAGGGGATATAAGGAGGAGAGAGAAAGTGTTAAATTGAAACCTATTAAAACACTTAACTAAATTAAAAAAGGAGAGAGAGAAAGTGTTAAATTGAAACCTATTAAAACACTCAACTAAATTAAAAGAATAAGAATGCACTTTTAATGTAAATAAAAATATTAAATGCATTAAATTGTAAATATTATATGAGTACACTATTGATGTAATTATTTTTAAAAATGTAATAGAATATGTAATTGTTCCCTAAATATAAGACTAAATGGGTATACCGTATACATTTATTTTGGACGAATGACTAATTCCAAAGCCGAAAAGTAGCCCACAGCAGAAATCGGCCTGAGCCCATCAAATCACCAAATAAAGCCATCAATTTTTTAGCTTCATTTCGAAGCTCTGGAAAACCGACCACCTAAAATCATTCTAACGACGAGAACGGTGTTCTGCTACTCAGACCCTAGAAAGCAGAGGATTATTTTTTATCCTCAAGGTTTGGATCTCGTTACCATCCATATTTTCAGCTTTTCATCAATTTTGGTTCAATGATAGCGTCATACATACATCTGCTATTGTTTTGTTTTTAATTTCAATCACCTCTAAAAAGCCTGTAATTCATGTATTTTAGCTGCTGCATAATTGTAACTAGTAATTGAAATTGCATCAAATTCCTAGTTGATAAGAGCAGACTTTCTTCTTTTTATCTAATCTGAGCATTATTCTGTTATTAATGTGCGGTTTCTTATACCCTGTTTAGGCCTGGTTCTGAATTGAATTATTTTAATGTCTCGAATGATTTTATGTGAAACTTTTAGCTATAATTTCCTACAAAACATGTTCGTCTGGTGAGTGATACTACTTTATTTAAGTGTCAATAAAATGGGAAATTTTTCTTTCTGAATTGTTTACACTCCCTTTGTTATTTGCCATATTGTGTTTTCCCAACAAAAAATCCCATCACAACTCTTTTATGATAGTATGAATTACACAATTCCCTCAAGTTTGCCATCATAATTTCATTATCATGACGTCACATCAACTTGCACACTCAAAGTTGTAAACATGGAACAAAAATATATTTTAAAGTTTGTAAATTTTGCAAACAGGATTCTTTTTGTAGAACGGAGGGAGTATACTCAAGCTACCTCATATTTTTTGATATTCCTGTAAAGTTTTGAGTTGAGTTTGCTGTTTTATAATTTTTATAACAAACTTTGGTGATGTCAGGTGTTAGATACTATGGAATCAAACATGCCATTTTCTCCCTCTGACAATGGTGGTGCAAAGGCATCATTTCGCAAGCCTTCTAATGAAACAGTTAACAGGAAGTACAGACACAGGTCTCCATCAAATGGGTCTTCCTCATCTGATGGTTAGTTGTTCCATAACTTCCATTCCATTTCGACTTCCTGAGCTTAATTAAATTATTTTTTTCTCTATAGCAATTGGAATTTACTAATTCAGAGAATTACTGATAACATGTGCTCAGCTGCTTTTCTGTATTGCTTCAATGTGTTCTTTGTGGTTGAATATTTAACAGTCTGAACGTCCAATACTGTTTAAAATGCACGTCAGACCTCTGAATCTTTGACAATTTACTTGTCTGAAGATTGGGTCTAGAAGTTTGAGATACTTCGCGTAGAAGTTCTTTTTTGAGCATAATTTGATAGATATCTTTTAGCAATATGTTAAACTAGTATTAAATGTATTGTTTTGTTGTAATAGGTTTATCTGACGGTGTCTCATATTATCAGGAATACCTTAATAATTTATTTTTGATAAGTACCAAGATACCTTAATATTTCTCTAATTGCATTTTAGAATTGGACATATGAACATATATACTCGTATAGCTGGCAAATGTCATGCAAGAATGAAGCCATGAGGTATATAAAGTTGTAGACAAATAAACAGCATATCATTGCCTCTCTTTTAGCATACATCAGTGTGACACTAAAATAAGTCCGAGTGGTACTAATAGAAACCCATGATGCATCCATCTTACAAGTATTAGCATGTTGTTTACATGCTGAAAGTGAACTATAGATCTGATATCCGGGGTCCAAAAGTACTGAAGTCAATCATGCTGTTGTGAATTCATGCTTTAAGACATTGGTGGTTGGCGATTTGTCATATATTCTTTAGAGCATAATCTAATTAGTAAAATGAAGGGGTATATACTTTTGACTAGGTAAATTAAATAGTATTTGATGTAAATCTTACTGTTGTTTGAGTTCTCATCACCTTTGAATTCTGATTTATACTCAAACTCCTGGAACAGATTCTCAGTGTTTGTGATGTATCTATCATTCTTTGTGCTAACATGTCTTTGGTGTACAAGTTCACATTCTCACCATCACTTTCTGTATTCATAAGGACTTGCCTATGCTCACTGGTTTATCGATGATGATTATTAATTACTGTAACTAGGCAAGCATGGTATTATGGGTATTACTGGCCAAAACTATTCATGTTTGATAATAGGAAATCGATTGACATATAAGTGAATGTTATATAGTTTGGGATTGATGTTTTTCAAGTTAAATCACTATATTCCAAATTATCTCTTCAGAAATTGAAGTTTTAACAATTACTGCTCTTTGAACTTTTTGTTTATTCTTTTTTATACTCTTTTCTTAAGATGTCAAAATATATTATTGAGGATTTTTTTAATGGATTTTATTTGTGAAGAATTGGTTGGTCCTGTCTACAAATGGATCTGTCTGCACTAAAGTATTTTGTCTTTATTTATGCAGGGACTCCAAATTGTGCGCGTAGCTCCAGCCCTATCCCTTCCAGGGAATATCCTGTAAAATCATCTGATCGGTGGAAGAAGGATGATAGGAGGGACTTGGATAGGGAATATGGTAGAAGTCAGTACGGTCGTAGGGGTGATTCGTATAGGAATTCTGACCGACATTACTATAGGAGTTCTCATAATTACCGTAGGCATGATGACTACAAAAGTGAAAAGCTTGTGGATGAGGATGACATAAAATATTCAAAGTTATCTGCTCATTCTGGTAGAGATTCGAGGTTTGGCACTCATTCTGCTCATACAAGCCGAGAAAGTCAGCAGCATGGATTAAGAGATAATCTGCATAATGCTGATAAGTCTTCTCGGGGAACGACTGATGGTTCTGGGCATAGACGCGGGGATAGGGATGATTCAGCTTTACGAAGGGCCAGTTCGGGGCGTAGGCCGAAAGAAACATCTAGAAGTAATAATAAAGAGCTGGATTGTCAGAAGTACCCTAAAGAAGAACAGAATAAATATGATGATCAAGAGTCTGGCAGACACAAGGAGCGATACGCTAGGGAACTAACAGAAAGATCTGAAGATAGAACTACTTTTACAAGTGAAGATCAAGAATCTCCTGCTAAGAAACCTAAGTTGTTTGGCTTGGACAGAGGCAAGGACCATAGGAAAAATGGTAATGTTTCATATTTTATGTGGCTATTTTATTATCCTATTACTTTTTGCCAGTATTGGGTGAATTCCAAGACTTAGTTTCTAGTTTTTGAGTTTAATAATCTAGCATGTGCATATATATGTGCATCGTTTGGGTTAATTAGTTTCAAATTTTACAACAACAGCAGATGAAAGGCATCCTTCAAATTCACTGCAAGCTCAGAAGTTTTTTAATAAAGTGACTTCAGATCTGGACTTTGTGACAGACTCTGATATAGATGCTGCGAAAGTTGCTGCAATGAAAGCTGCTGAACTAGGTAACCAACTTTATTTTATTAATCAGAGTTATATTTTTTCTATTATGTTGCTCCCTCCTCCGTAATGCTTTGCAATTTGAATAGGATGTTTCTATTTTCTGTAGCATAAATGTATCCTTATTATTTTCCCAGACAAAATATCATCTTAAATTTTTAATATGGTAAGTAAATCTATAGACTGATGGTTTGGATATTTAAAATTTTTATTGGTGGGGAAACTCCACAGTTAATAGGAACCTAATTGGAACGGGATACTTGTCTGCTGACCAGAAGAAGAAGCTCTTATGGGGGAATAAAAAAAACACCACTGCTGTTGAAGAGGTATATGCTAGATGTATTGATACTTCATTATATATCTTTGGGCTTAAATATGAATTAGTACCCTAAATTATAGGTCATATTCCACTTCGGTAATCCACCTTTCAAGTTTGTCCATTAGGTGATTAAACTATCAATTTTTTCCAATTACACCAAATTGAACACGCCGCGTCAGAAATTGCTGACGTGACTAATTGTGTGGGGTTTTAACAAGCTTATGTGGCAAAAAAAATAATTTTTTATTCATTACATAAACAAATATGTTTATATCATGGGCAAAATCGTCAAACCAAACTTGAAATCTCTAATTAAAATAAAAGAAACATATCAGTAGAAACAAAATCAAATGCGTCGATCACCAGCTCTCCCCCAATTCGATAGAAAAAACCTAGCTCAACCGAAGCGCGAAGAACAACAAAGATTAGAGCTTTTCCATAACACGAATAATAAATCAATTGGGAAAAAGTAGAACCAGACACAATTTTATAGTAGTAAATAAATTAATAAAACAAGAGTTCGAAAGAATAAAAAAAGGAAAACTGAAATTTTGAGAAAGATTATTAATAAAATAAAAAATTTCTGCAAATAACTAATGAAACTATAGAGTGAGAGGGGAAAAAAGTGTAATGATTAATTAAGAAAATTGTTCCTCTTATACACTGGCAATGGCTATCGAGCAGACAAAGAGATTCAATGTTAAGTAACAAACCCTCTAAAAAAACCCAAATTGCAAAGAGACTTAAATGGACCACATAAAACCTAGAAATCGTCCAAGGTCAAAACCCAGAACGATTTGATGGATAATAGGTAAGGGTTTACCGAATCCAAGTCGATATGTTGATTCTTGGTCTTCGTGTTGTGATTAGATATTTTCGAGCTAGGTTGCTTGATTCAGAGATTGTTTTTTTTTTGAGCGAATAACTTCGAAATGTTTTGGAGAGATCGAACAGAGGTTGAGTTTTGTTTTTGATTTGGAGAGAACATAGATTTTGTTTTGGAGAGAGGAGAACATTAGTTTTGGAGAGATCGAACAGAGGTTGAGTTTTGTTTTTGAAATCCTGTATTAGGGATTTCAAGTTTGGTTTGACCATTTTGCCCATGATATAAACATATTTGTTTATGTAATGAATAAAAAATTATTTTTTTTGCCACATAAGCTTGTTAAAACCCCACACAATTAGCCACGTTAGCAATTTCTGACGTGGCGTGTTCAATTTGGTGTAATTGGAAAAAATTGATAGTTTAATCACCTAATTGACAAAATTGAAAGGTGGATCACCGAAGTGGAATATGACCTATAATTTAGGGTATTAATTCATATTTAAGCCTATATCTTTGTGTCTATTTATTGAGAAAACTTTAATCTTTGTTCAGTGACTTCTACTTATTTAGTACCATGTGGAGAGTCTAAATTGATTTTAGTTTCAACCTAATTCACATGAAAGAAGTTGTGATGATTTAAAATCTTGAATCATCACAATTTGGGCTGCTAAATTAGATAGTTGCAAGTTGCAACAATTTTGGAAAAGTTCTAGAAAAGCTTTGCATATCAGACAGACTTATGTCAGTCTCGATGATGATGATCTCTGTCGTCCCAATCTTCCGTAAAGATATTGCTGTAATCTTCTGATTTTTTTTGTAATGTGTGAGATGCTTTGCATTATTCACTTCTTTTTTCTTGTTGGTGTATGCTTTGTTCAATGTCTTTCCAATCTACAGTCTACCCATCGATGGGATGCGTCCCTGTTCTCCGATCGTGAACGACAAGAGAAATTCAACAAACTCATGGTAATAACCTCATCTTTTATTTGTTCTCGTGCTATTTAATCAGGAATTTAAATGCTACATCTCTTTTAATATTTGCTCCTCTTTTTCTTTCCCCCCACCCTTTCCCCCTTTTTCCCCTTTTCTTGGTTTGTTATTATTCCAACCTACTAACACACTTTTAGAGTCTGAGGTTGCCTTGGTACATATGGCCAATTGTAGGGTGTGAAGGGCGAGGCACGAGTAGAACACAAACCGGACAATCAAGACGGCAGCAGTGTCGTCCAAGTCGAGAAGCAGAATCAACTACAGTTGGATTTGGAGAAGCAATATACTGCCGGACTGCGTCGAAGAGATGGGCGTACAGTTGGACTAGGTCTTTGAGAGTCTTCCTTGAAATATTTTGTACTTGTGTGATGAATCTTAGTTGTTACATTTTGGTATACAATTGTGCAAGAACCACGTTCCTCTTGACCCACGATGAGGGGTTTATTATTGCAATAATATTAAGTTGATGCTGATAATTGTGTTGCTTGGCGTCTTAGGCATTGAGATGATGAAGTAAATTAACAAGTTTGCTTCAGGTGTCAGTTTTGGTTGAGAAATTCAACAAGTCATTTTTAGTTCGAACGTAAACCATGGGAGTGACCAAGGGCGACCAAGCCAAGGAGTATTATGCCTCTGGGCTACCATTGTAGGCTAAGTAAATGACAAATGCTCGTTAGTTGTTGAAATAAATTCGAGGTTTAAATGTGTATTTATTTGTTTGGAGATCCGCGTAACCAAGAAAACTCAAATCATTTCATTTATTCATGAACAATGCACACTTAAATTTGTATCATTCAAGTCCCCATAAAAAATTTTCTATTTATGTGGACCCTCCCTCCCTCTTCTAATAATTAGTGGGAGAGGGATAATCGAGATTACTAATCAGTTTATTCTAAACCAGGTAATGCAACTATAAATAAAAATATTTACTCCCTCCGTTTTTAATTATTTAACGTTTCAGAGGTGTACACAATAATTAAGATAATCATTGTAAAACATTATATATAAGACTCAATTGTCTATAATATCCTTAAATCTTTTGTTGAGATAAGTAGAATTTTGTTGTGATAAAGAGAAAAAAAGTTTAATAAGGGGTAATTTTGGAAAAATTGCCATTAATTCTTCTAAATTTGAACAAACGTCAAATAATTAAAGATAAATGAAAAACTCTAAAACATCAAATAATTAAGGACGGAATGAATATATCACTGGACTATTTTGACAAATTATTTTGATATTTTCATAATTAACACCCCTCATATGATCGTAAGATCCACGAATTATTCAATGCCAACGGAACTTTCAATGGATGGACTTCCCATTCCCGATAGAATTGATTCTCTCATTCCAAATACATCTAGGCTAGATTGACCTTAAATCACTTGGTCAAATTGTCTGTCCTTGGTTTCATGAAATTTAAGAGGAATAAAAGTTTGATACTCACCAAAAACATGTTCATGTTCAAAAAGGGCATTGGTGCAAAATTAACCCTTTAGTTTTGTCTGAAGTCAACGTTAAGCCATGAACTTTTTTTTTTCTTTTATAAATTTCAGCTCAAGACATGCCTCATATTCTTTCTTCGTTCGTGACCTTTATTGACTTCTCCGTCAGCGGCATTTTCTTACCCCCAACCCCTATTTCACCCCCATTACAGACCACTTATCCCTCTCCTGACCGCCTCATTGTCGTCGGAGACCTCTATGGCGACCTCAACAAGTCCAAACAAGCCCTACGCCTCGCCAGCCTAATCGAGTAGAATTAGACCAAAATATGCAACAAAAAACTCAAAATAATGATCAAATATGATAGCGAAATTCTTATCGTGGAGGTAAGTTTTAGCCAATTTTTTCATCAATTCAGGTACAAATCAACTACATATGCTCGAAATCAACTCTATAAACATTCCCCTACAATCCCCATCACACCAAAACACTCATTAAACTCCCTCACATTTTATCAGAATCAAGTTTTTCTTCATCTCCCAAAAATCAACAAAACCCAAATCACTACACATACACATATATATATATATATATATATATATATATATATATATCCACATATATTCACAAAGGAGTATTTTTTTCTTTAGTTGCAGAGAAGAAAGAAAAGGAAGGTGGGTTTTAATGGCGGCGAGGTTTTTGTCAATAACGTATATAAGGCCGAAGAGTTATGGAGATTTATCGGTAACCCACATTATCCATCCATGCCCAAGTACACAAATGGGTTTCAATGTCATCGGAAGAAGAGAAGTTGATTTAGGGATCGGAGGCAAAAACTTTGTTCTCCGTCATCGGAATGACTTGTTCTGCGCCGGATTTGTCGAGACTGATCTTTCTGTTGCATAGGAACAGGGTTCTAGGTAGACTCTGTTGGTTAGATCTACCCTCATCAGTCTTTTGATCTCAATCAAACTTTTTAATGTCAATCGAGAGGACTCAATTCAGTGGGACTCCATTCAGACTTCCAAAGTCAAAGCGTCTATGATATGGAATTCAATCAAATCTAAAAAACCTCAGGTCCAATGGCACAATCTGATATGACATAAATTACAAGTGCCCAGATTCTCCTTTGTTATGTGGATGACTGTTTTGCGAAGGCTTCAAACTCTAGACCGGATTTCTAAGTTCTCTCATAGCGTGGATCCTTCTTGTTGCCTCTGCACTAATCACACTGAAAGTCATGCCCATTTATTTTTTGAATGTGCTTACTCGGGCTCCATTCTCTTGTCTGTCATCTCTTATGTTATCTATTATTTTAAATAGAGTAAAGGGCATGTTAGTTTCTTTTGTTAAGTTCCACCGCGCTAAAATTGGGGATTGTTCCCTTCTTGTTTGGGATATTTAGGAGGTTTAGTTTGTTGTGTCTACTTTGCTAACTTGTTAGTTTTCTTTGCTTTTAGTTGGCATCTAATGTCGCGCTCTTGAGGTCCCTTCTATTTTGATCTGGGTATGCCCTTTTAATAGTAAAATATTCATTCTTTCTATTCAATCTTAAATTTAGCAAAAATTAAAATAAAAATATATGTTGATTCAATTTATATATTGCAAAGAGAATATGATGACTTTCAATACAGGAAAGAAAAGGATCTGAATATTTAGATCCGTAAACAAGATGGTGTTTAAAGAGAAAGGAGGAATATGAGGAGAAATGGGGATCTTAGGCTATTTTGGGTATCCAGGCTGATGGAGAAATTCGTGTAAGAGGGTAATAGAGAGAGGATGAAGAAGAGAGGTGTTTGCCCCTTCTGGGTATGAATAGTTACAACAGAAAAGAGAGGGATGAGCGTAACATCGTCTGACATCGAAAGATATGAAAAAATATGTGTATATAAATAATTAAGTTATTAACAATGATATTTTTAGTTATGACATTTTGACTGATGTTACTAACAATGATATCTTTAATCATGACATTTTGAGAATTCGATTTGGACTTGATATTTGATCTAAAATTTGTTCCAAACACGGAATTTGACCCTAATTATTTCAATGAGAATGGTGGGATGAGATGAATCCACGAATTTTGTCTTGTAGAGAGAGAATAAGAAAGATAAAGTATATTGTGTATTTACACAAATAATAAAGGTTTTGTCCATGTGTGAGCTACATCAGAGAGGTTAACACACGTTTGTCTATTTGACATGTCATTTAACGGGAGGGACGTTGGCGAGCTAGTTTTTATAACGTCAGAGGTGTTGGTGAAAATTTGAAATCTAAGAAGGAATAAACTATATATATAAATGAACTTATCTCAATTGAACCAAATAGCAAGAAATAGAATTATCAAGGTTAGTATTTTGTATTATGTCCTTAAGATAATTATGTCCTCCTTATTAGTGTTTAGAGTCAATGACACCTGTTTCCCAAGATACAATGACACCGTATGTTATAGAAACACTACAAATAACACACACAACGAACCAAAAGAATGCTTCAAACTCTCTCTCAAATGAATTATGAAATGAAGAACACTATAAATGACTTTACAATGCTTGAATGCTTGATGATTTGAATGAATGAAATGGTCACTCCGCCTACTCTATTTATAGGTATTTTTGGCAGCCCTTCAAATGGGGTATGTTAACGCCAAGATATTTTGCAACGTCCTAATCACGTAAGACGTCCTGATCCTGCACAATAAACACGATTAACACTTAAAAGCTGACGGCTTCGATCGTGCTTGGGGATAACTTCAAAGCGTGAGAGTCAAGACTGCGATCACAAGGTTAACAATGGAGGATAAAATATCTAGTGTCTGAGAGAGATAAAATTATCCATTACCTTTTTTTGTACGACCTCCCTTGCTATGATATACTACAAGATCCGATTTTGCATGTATGTAATCCCCTTCGACACCACTACTACTATGTGTAGTTTACCTGTTGATCCCATCCCCTTTGTCCACGGCTGGCCGACTGTCCAATCTTCATTAATGTGATGTAAGATATCAGTCAGCCATTATCTTTGTCATCATCACTGATCAAAATCCAAGTGAAGATATTTAAATATCTGTTGGGTCAGCCCACTGACCCGACCCAACAAAGAGGACCCAACTGATCGGGCCCAACTGAAATGACCTGGTAGATTAACCAAGTAGCTCGGCCCAAGCCCTTTGGACCAATATCTAAAATATCATGGCCCAACATTGCCCCCCAGTCTTTTATTAAACAGGATGTTTAATGAAAGAGTATAAATGACATCGGTCCAGGGCAAAAGGAATTATAATAAGATCAATAAAGGCCCAAAATATAGCTTATCGAGGCTCATCTGGTGAACATCAAATAGCAACACAAAGGGTTCATCTTCGCCGAGCTCTACAGAAGTACCAACTGAAGCGCCTTTAACTACCGAAGCTCAAGCCACAGAATCAACTCCTACTAAAGGGACAAGCCAACCTCGCCAAAGAAAGCAAGCTGGCTGAAAATCAAAACACCCCATCACCCAGACTTATAACGAGTGCTTCCTCGATATGCCCCTTGATGAACGGACCCGAATCCTTCGTGCAAAAAAGAGGAAAATCCAAATAACTCCTCCAACCGCCGAAGAGCCACAAGTACCTCCCACAGAAGTCGATCTTCCTTCGGACACCCTGGTTGAAATCGTGGTTTCTGTCAAAGAGCCCGAAGAACAAGTAGAGCGCATATTGATGAGATCCTCACTCACTGCCAGAATCCAGTGAGAAATTCCCATGTCGACCTCTAATAGCATGCGTTCGTGATACCGATGATCATCGGTTCGGCAATAGTTCCATTATGGACCTGATGGACGAAGGAATGAAATACTGGACTAAAGGAATTTGATAGTTTGACTTATCCATTTACATCGCTGCCCATCAATTTGAACTGATTGACTAATAATGGTCATTTGCAGGCAAACGCTATCTTCGGGTGCCTCCGTCCCAAATACAAAGAAGCCGAAGAGGATGTCGCCCAAAGGGAAAACGCCATTCTAAAGTCGGGTCATCATTGATATAAATGTCGATCCAAGCTAAAGAATCAAAGCATCTGGCACATCGTCAGAAGTTTGAAGAAGAGCTCAAAGAGCTTCGGGCCCTTAGAATTTGGGTCCGCCATCGATCAAGACCTTCAGAAGAAAATCCAAAAGATGTAGAAAATTCGCCGAGCTGAACGATGAGATCGTCCATATGTATGTCAAAGGATATGAAATCTGTCGAAGTACAGACAAGAAAAAGCTTGTCGCGGCCAAGGTAAATCCATCTCTTCTAGACTCTTTAGTCGGCGATGATGACAAGGAAGAAGCCTGAAGATGACCTCCCCTTTACCTTTAGTTGTAGAACTTTCTATAAAAATTCTAATTTTTTGTGAACAGTTAATATTAATGAAATATCAACTTCATGCCTTATTATTTCTGGGTGAACATTTCTTGTCAATAATTCATCATTCATCAACGTGAAAAATGTACAAGTGCCTCCTATCTTAAACTGTTAATCAATAATCAAGCAAATTATATAACAGTTAAGAGCGATAATAATATAATCCGAACTCAACACTTGAACAAAATAAAGTAATGCATACTTATCGTTACCGAAGTGTGAGACATGTCATACAAAGAAGATGAATCCAGCCGATCCTCCTTGCACCATCAGGAATTTGTTTACCGCACAGGGTATAACAAAGATATAAGGACATTTGTCTACCACGCAGGGTATAACAAAGATATAAGGACCATGGAATTTGTTCATCACACTGGGTAGAACAAATTCATAAGGACACTCCTGCCAATAAGGCTACCATCGAATGGTCAGGGAGTCCGACCGAACCTCCTTACTTCGGTGAATTTGTTTACCACTCGGGGTAAAATAATATTAAAAGGACTATGGAATTTCTTTACCACGCAAGGTATAACAAATCTATGAGGACACTCCTGCCAATAAGGCTACCATCGAATGGTCAACGAGTCTGACCGAACCTCCTTACTTCGGTGAATTTGTTTACCACTCGGGATAAAACAATATTAAAAGGACTATGGAATTTGTTTACCACGCAGGGTATAACAAACCCATGAGGACACTTCTGCTAATAAGGCTACCATCGAATGGACAGCGAATCCGACCGAACCTCCTTAATTCGGTGAATTTGTTTACCACTCGGGGTAAAACAATATTAAAAGGACTATGAAATTTGTTTACCACGCAGGGTATAACAAACCCATGAGGACACTTCTGCCAGTAAGGCTACCATCAAATGGTCATCGAGTCCGACCGAACCTCCTTACTTTGGTGAATTTGTTTACCACTCGGGGTAAAACAATATTAAAAGGACTATGGAATTTGTTTACCACGCAGGGTATAACAAACCCATGAGGACACTACTGCCAATAAGGCTACCATCGAATGGTCATGAGTCCCGGTAGAACCTCCTAACTCAAATTGAATTTTGTGTGTTGAATCTGAACTCGACACCTCACGACCGATTGTCCGGAATAGAGTATCTGTCTGCACACAGCGTCCATGAACTCTACTTCTGTCGATTTGGACATAAACTGTGAGACCCCAGATTTTATGAATAAATATTTAATTTTCTCGAAATATTTTTTATATTATGGTGTGAATTTGATATAATGTTATAGTTGTGGGTAATATTTATAAATTTTGCAAAGTATGCATGTAAGACCCCAGCTTTTATAAATAAAGATGAATTTTCTATAAATATTATTTTGAATATTATGGAATAAATTTGATATAATGTTATATTGTAGGTAATATTTATAAATTTTACAAAGTACGCAAGTTGTTATAAAATATTCGTTTGGTCTGGGAATATTCTTTTTTTCGGGGAATATTCGATTTGACGACGTACAATCATTGGTGGACCCCCTAACGGAAGTAAGTATTGTCGTAGTTAGAAAATGACAAAATTATCTTTCTATAAAAATAATTCGGCGGAGGTGTTACCTGTTAAAAGCTGTTGAACTACCCGGTGGTAAAAATACGAAGAATACGCGTGGTTGCATAGAAACATACGGTATTGATTATTGATGCTTACGTGAGAAGTCACTTAGCTATACTCAATTATCGCTACGAGAATTGCTTTGATCATATCTCTTATATTATTGATTCAATTATTGTCACATATATCATCAGATAATATGTTATATTATTAATTGAGACGACAAGTTATAAATGATTAATAATTGTTGAAAGATTAAATATGTGTTGATTAAAATAAAATAATTTGTGGTAATATTTATTCAATCCTTGATGTATATAAAGAGTCATTATGAGATGTTTGTGGTAAGTTTGATTATTTTATGGGGGCCCATATGTCATCATCTAAGAGTCTCTTCGTCAATAGTAATTACCTTTGTGAATAAGTAATTACCTTAAATCAATAGTATTTACCTTTGTCGATAGTATTTAGTATTTACCTTCAATAATAGTATTTACTCGTCAATAGTAATTACCTTCTTCAATAGTAATTACCTTCGTCAATAGTAATTACCCCTTAAGTAAATAGTAGTTGTCCTTCAATATTACCAAGAGTTAACGCTCGCCTCTTGATTGTTCCAAGGGTTAATTACCCCTTCGCAAATAGTAGTTGTCTCTTCAATATTACCAAGAGTCATTTTGACCTTCGTTAACACCAAGAGCCACCCTCGCTTTTTTTCTATAAATAGAAAGCTCATTCTTTCATTATTTCTTACTTAATTCATCGAAACTCTGAGAGAGAAACTATAGAGAAAAAGAAGAAAAGTATTCTCGCTACTTCACTTTTCCAATATTCAGTTCTTTAAGGTAGAGAATATTATTTGTTGTAATTCGTAAGGGGTGTTATTCTTTCTTATTCATGAAGAGAACTGTTGTTATTCCATTCGCTTATTATTTCATTGGAATAACTTTTGTATACGTGGTTTACCCTATACTTGGTGACATTCTTCTATTATTTCATTTGGAACATCCATGCTGTGTGTTTTACAGGACCGGTTAATCTTTATTATTATTCTCATTGGAATATCCGTCTGTGTGTTTTACACGGACACGGTTCCATTTTTATTATTTCGTCTTTATTATTCTCATTGAATATCATGCATCGGTTTATACGCCGGACCTGGTTCCATCATTTATTATTTTGCATTTTTATTATTCTTTGGAACATCCCGCGATTGTGAATTTCACCGACACGGTTCCGTTATTATTATTCTGTTGGAATAACTCGCTTTCGTGCGGTCTATCGCATTTACGGTGATTTCTTTTGTTATTCCATTCTTTATTATACCCGGTTGGTTAAAACTTTGACTTCTATACTCCATGAAATTAGTAGAATATCCTCGATATTTGCGTTTCATCCAAAGATATTTTCATGGAAATATTCTTCCGATCATTCTTGAATTTTACTCTACAAAACAAAGATCATGTTGACAATTTGGACGTTAATAATTCCCGGATAAAATAATTCTTGAACTTGTTTTATCAATTCTTATATCATTGTTATCATCCTCATGTTTATATTATGTTGAAAGTAATCTGTGTGTATTCAGAAGTGCATGTAGATGGACTTGGTATGATTATGACAGAGACTATTCATTGTAATCATGACCGTAATGTTACAAATGATGTGATGAAAGTCATCCGTGGCACTGTAGTGCATAGATGGACTTGGTATGATTATGACGAGAGACTATTCGGTGTAATCGTAACGACCGTAATGTTACAAATGATGTGATAAAAATCCTCAAATTGGCGTAGTGCATTGATGATGGACGATTGTTGGCATGATCATGACCATTAATGAATACACAACTATTCTTGGCCCGTAGAGTGCATGAATAATTGTGGTCGTGATACTAAAGAATATCCTTCAGAAAAAGTAAGGGTGATTCGATGATGTGGAATATTTATTAAAGTCGAGTCTCGATTATAAAAGTGATGAAAAACTTTTTAAATCATAAAAGATAGTAGATTTTATTCTCTACTTGACTCTTTTAATGGATTGCTTATTCACCGCAGTTAAACTTGATGTCATTGTATTTTATCGCTTTAACATTGTTGAAGACTAATGATAATTTATTCGCATTATCTTAGTCATAATATTTCATCGAGCTAGTTGAGCTCACCCTTTCTTTCATCGTTTCTTCGTGAAATGAGAATATATTTGGGACGAGTCTGGAAGCGGAGTAATGGTCCAGAGGATAGCATTAGTAGTCCTCACTATTACGTGAAATAGTGTGATAATAATTGTAATGAGGACTCCTTTTGAGTTTGTATAATATCTAATAGACAATATTTGTATTCAAATCACGCTTTATGTCGATTGTATACCATATTACGTTATATTAGTAAGTTATATTTAAATTTCGTACCATGTACCGACTACCCAAGATGGGTGATATATACCTAATTTTGGGGCGTCACAACAGTATCGAGCTTAGGATATGATCCCGGCTAAGATGTGAGAATAGTACTAGGAGGGGAGACGGGAATACCTTCGCTAGTATGACCTACTTAAGTTTATGTGCTATTTTATTGGTCGGTCAGAATATAGAGATAAATTGTTACATAACCTTTTGTTTTGTGGCAGTATCTGAAAATGACATCTGAGAATGTTAAGAATAACAATGGAGCACAGGCGATCGTTGATTCACCACATATCAATAATCAGGATAATGTGCATCAGGAAGACGACAACACTGACCAAATGATGAATGATCAAATGTTCAGAGGCTTTATGCAATTTATGCAACAAAGAAAGTAGAGCGACTCGCCCAAAACGTAGGTGGAAACACGGAAATCTCTCGACGGTCACCGCTAAACAATTCAAGGAGCTGGGACCACCGGAGTTTAAGGGAGAGCCAAAACCACTTCAAGCGGAAGCATGGATAAAGCAGATTACCAAGATATTTGATGTCTTGGGATGCTCGAGGAGCAAAAGGTTCCTTTGCTCACGCCTTTTATGTTGCGCGAGAGGCGGATTCTTGGTGGGAATCGGTAGAAACGTACTCAACCTCTTTGTCAGATCAAGATATCTTGGGAGAAGTTCCAGGAGCTGTTCAACGACAAATACTTTCCTGAAAGTATTCGCCACATGAAGGAGGTGGAGTTTATCAAGTTGGAACAAAACAATATGACCGTGTCGCAATACGAGACAAAATTTACGGAGTTATCACGGTTTCGCCCCACTTGGTGGATAATGAAGAGAGAATGGCGCGAATGGTTTTAAGAGGTTTGAAGTTCGAGATACGCCAACATCTTATTTTCATAAACCGTGTTTGTATTCAGATGATGTAAATAGGGCTCGATTAGTGGAGAGCGATAACGAGTCAACAATATAACTAAAAGAGATCGGTGGCAAAATTATAATACCCGGGAGAGTAGTTATCAAGCGGTGACAACAAGCGTGGAGGGAATCAACAAAGAGATATGGTAACCACTTCGGTGGTAATCGTACAAAACAATAAGAATGGACATTTCAAGAAAAGGAGATTCAACAATGATGGAAAGACGTCAAGACCAACACCCGTTGTTAAGGAAGGAGAAAGACCACCCATCATATGCTTCAAATGTGGAGGAGAGGGACACATCATCATCGAATGCGCCATGCCATTCAAAGCATGTTATAATTATGGAAGAGAAGGTCACTTAGCTCGATTTTTGCGCATCAAGACAAATTCAACTAGGATGGAGGCACCAAAGGCCGTTCGAGAAAAGTCAAACCCAGAAGTGCAAGGGAGCGTTTGTTTGTGACCTCCAGGAGAGCAAGGAACCCGAATGAGGTCATCACGGGTAAGCTTATCATAAACTCTAATGAAGTCTATACTTTATTTGATACCCGGTTCTACCCATTCTTTTATTTCTCCTACTTGCGCCATCGATTAAATTTGTCTCCGGAGAAATTAGACTTTGACTTATCTGTGGAAACTCCGTTGGGAGAAACCTTCATTACATCCATCGCTTATAAGTCTTGTTTGGTTCAAATCGGTACCTCACATTATTCGTTGATCTTATTTCATTAAAAATACTTGCATTTGACGTGATTCTGTGGATTGATTGGTTAACTACTTATCATGCAAAAATTGATTGTTTTCGTAAGGTTGTTAGCTTTCATATTCCTAATCAACCTATTATGCGAATTCAAAGACCAAACCATTAAAATCAATCACGGTCATCTCAAGCCATAAAGCTATTCGTTTATTGAAAACGGATGTCAAGCTTTCTTAGCTCATGTCACGATTTAAACAAAAATACGCCGGTTTTGAACGATATTCCAATTGTTAATAAATTTCTGACGATTCGAAGAACTTCTGGCCTACCCCAGAGCGTGAAATTGAATTTTGTATCGACCTTGAACCCCAGACAAAACCTATTTCCAAAGCCCCATATCGAATGGCTCTATTGAACTTCGTGAGTTAAAGACCCAACCGCAAGAATTGTTAGACATTGGCTTTATTCATCCTAGTACTTCTCCTTGGGGTGCCCTGTTCTATTCGTGAAGAAGAAAGATGGGAGTATGCGATTTTGTATTGATTATCTGGAGTTGAATCATGTCACCATCAAAAATAGTATCCATTGCCACGTATTGATGACCTGTTTGACCAATTGCAAGGAGCCAAATTCTTTTCAAAGATTGATTTTCGCTCGGATATCACCAATTGAAGATTAGAAGCGTTGACATTCCAAAGACGGCTTTCGTAACTCTGAGACGGGCATTTTGAATTCCTAGTCATGTCCTTTGGATTGACTAATGCTCCGCCGCCTTCATGGATATGATGAACCGAAAGTATTCAAGGAATATTTAGATCACTTTGTGGTCGTCTTTATTGATGACATCCTTATTTATTCCAAAAGCCGTGTGAAGATCATGAGCAACACTTGAGGTCGACACTCCAAAAGCTTCGTGAATATAAGCTTTATGCCAAGTGAAGAAATACGAAGTTCGCTTGAAGAAGTAGCATTCCTTGGGCACGTGGTATCAAGTCATGGAATATCTGTTGACCCAAAGAAAGATTGAAGCTATTCAAAGATGGGAACAACCTAAATCAAATGGCCAAGCACGTAGCTTTCTTGTTTAAGTGGTTATTATCGGAGATTCGTGGAAGGATTTTCTCGAATCGCTACTCCATCGACTCAATTGACTCAAAAAGATACATAGTTCGGTTGGAGCGAAGAATGTGAAAAGAGTTTTCAAGAACTCAAGAGGAGACTTATTTCAAAGACTGCTCTAACAATACCATCCGGCTCGAGGAGGATTTGTCATCTACGGTGATGCTTCAGCAAAGGGTTAGGATGTGTTCTCATGCAACATGGGAAAGTCATAGCCTTTATGCCTCATTTATTAACTCAAAGAATATGAGAGGAATTATCCTACTCATGATCTAGACTTGGCAGCTGTTGTCTTTGCACTTAAAATTTGGAGGCATTACTTATATGGGGAGAAAGTGGAGATCTTTACGGATCATAAAAGCCTCAAATATTTCTTCACTCAAAAGGAACTCAACATGCGACAACGATGTTGGCTTGAACTGTTGAAAGATTATGATCATACCATCCAATACCATCCCGAAAAGCGAACGTGGTAGCCGACGATTAAGTAGAAGATCATATGCAAGCACGAAATCTGAGTGCGTTATTGTCAACGCAAAGGCCCATTTTGTGTGACTTGCAAAGGATGGAGATAGAGTTAAAGACTCTGTGGACGATGTGATGATAGCGAGTATACGAGTAGAACCAACTTTAATTGATAAAGTTAAAGCCGCCAAGCTACTGGACTGGAGAGTCGATGTGTATGAGGAAGAAAGTGCAAGAAGGTGCTATATCAAGCAAGAATCGATGAAGAAGGAATACTTTGAGTCAACTCCGGACTTTTGTGTTCTAACGACTACGATTTAAAGTATAATATCATGATGGAGGCGCACAACACACCATTTGTAATCCGTCACAGGAGTACCAAAATGTATCATGATATTAAATCATACATTTTGGTGGAGCAATACGAAGAGAGAGAGATAATATTTATTTATCTCAAGGTGTCTAACTTGTCAACGAGTTAAAGCGGAGCATCAAGTACCAAAAGGTCCATCGCAACCACTTGAAATTCCAGAATGGAAGTGGGAGCACATTACCATGGATTTCGTTACACGGCCTTCCTAAGGTTTCTCAAGGCATTGATGCGATTTTGGTCATTGTTGATAGATTGAGCAAGTCCGCTCATTTCTTACCGATCGAGAAACTTATACACTTGAACGTCTTGCTCAGATGTACATAAACGAGATTGTAAGATCGCATGGTATTTGGTATCCATAGTTTCGATCGAGACCCAAGATTCACTTCACGATTTTGGGTTAGTTTGCAAAAAGCTATGGGCACAGACTTACGATTTAGCTAAGATATCATCCTCGACGGACGGACAATGGAGAGGACTATTCAAACTCTTCAAGATCTATTAAGACTCGTGTCCTTGATTTCAAGGGAGTTGGGACAAGTTCTTACCATTGGTGGAGTTTTCCTACAACAACAGCTTATCAAGCAAGTATGGCATGGCTCCATTCAAGCGTTGTATGGAAAAAAGTGTCATTCTCCAAAGATCTTTGGGATGATGTAGGTGAAGCAACGTTGTTGGGAATAGGAGTTGGTATATATGACTACGGAAAAGATTCAAACGATCCGACAACGTATAAAAACCTCACAAAATCGATAAAAGAGTTATGCCGATCTTCATCGAAAGTTAACGTGGAATTCGATATATAGAGATCATGTGTTGCTAAGAGTCGCTCCATGGAAAGGAGTTACAAGATTTGGAAAGAGAGGAAAACTTAATCCTCGATTCATTGGTCCATTTTAATCCTCGATCGAGTAGGAATCGTGGCCTATAGACTCGCTTTTTACCGCTTAAATATGTCTCGTGTTCATAACGCTTTTTCACATATCCATGTTATGTAAATATGTGAAAGACCCGAACCATATTATTGAAGTTAGAACCGGACGAAATAGCGGAAGATTTGACGTATGAAGAGGTTCCTGCTCAAATTTTGGATAAGAAGGAACATATTCTACGCCCAAGGTTATACCTCAAGTCAAAGTTTTGTGGAGGAACCACGATGTTGAGGAAATGACTGGGAGTTAGAATCAAATGAAATCAAGGTATCCTTACCTCTTCAACATACAGTGCGTGCACCCTAATTTTGAGGGCTTAAATTTCATAAGAAGGGAGGTTGTAAGACCCCAAACTTTTATAAATAAAGATGAATTTTCTATAAATATTATTTTTGAATATTATGGAATAAATTTGATATAATGTTATAGTTGTGGGTAATATTTATAAATTTTGCAAAGTAAGCAAGTTGTTATAAAATATTCGTTTGGTGGGGAATATTAGACGACGGCTTAATCATCATTAGGACCCCCTAACGGAAGTATCATCGTAGTTAGAAAACCACAAAATTATCTTTCTATAAAAATAACTACGGAGGTGTTACCGTTAAAACCGTTGAACTACCCGGTGGTAAAAAAATACGATGTCTGCTGCGGTCGTTGATAGTAGAAGACACCAGATTGATTATCGATGCTTACGTGAGAAGTCACTTAGCTATACTCAATTATCAACTATGATGAATTAACGCATCATATCTCTTATATTATTGATTCAATTATTGTCACAAGATCATCATCGTATAATATGTTATATTATTAATTGAGACGATAAGTTATAAATGATTAATAATTGTTGAAAGATTAAATATGTGTTGATTAAAATAAAATAATTTGTGGTAATATTTATTCAATCCTTGATGTATATAAAGAGTACATTATGAGGACGTTTGTGGTAAGTTTGATTATTTTATGGGGGCCCATATGTCATCATCTAAGAGTCTCTTCGTCAATAGTAATTACCTTTATGAATAGTAATTACCTTCGTCGATAGTATTTACCTTCGTCAATAGTATTTACTTTCGTCGATAGTAATTACCTTCTTCAATAGTAATTACCTTCGTCAATAGTAATTACCCCTTCGCAAATAGTAGTTGTCCCTTCAATATTACCAAGAGTTAGCGCCTCTTTCTTGATTGTTCCAAGGGTTAATTACCCCTTCATGAAATAGTAGTTGTCTCTTCAATATTACCAAGAGTCATTTTGACCCTTCGTTAAGACCAAGAGCCACCCTCGCTTTTTCTATAAATAGAAAAGCTCATTCCTTCATTATTTTTACTTAATTCAATTTGAAACTCTCAGAGAGAAAAACTATAGAAAAAAAGAAGAAAAGTATTCTCGCTACTTCACTTTTCCAATATTCATTCTTCTAAGGTAGAGAATATTATTTGTTGTATCGTGTAAGGGTGTTATTCTTTCTTATTCATGAAGAGAACTGTTGTTATTCCATTGCTTATTATTCTCATTGGAATAACTCGTATATCGTGGTTTACCCTATACTTGGTGACATTCTTCTATTATTATTCGTTGCAACATCATCGTGCTGCGTGTGTTTTATAATCGAACCCGGTTAAAATCTTTATTATTATTACATTGGAATATCACATCGTGTGTTTTACACGGACTGGTTCCATTTTTTTATTATTCCGTCTTTATTATTTCGCCGGAATATCCTGCTGCATGCTATATCGCCGCACTTTGGTTCCATCATTTATTATTCCGCATTTATTTTTTCTCGTTGGAACATCACCGCTTGTGTGAATTTCACACGATTTCGGTTTCGTTATTATTATTACATTGAATAACCTTCCCGTATGGATCTATCGCATGCATGGTGATTTCTTTTGTTATTCCATTCTTTATTATACCCAAATTGGTTAAAACTTTGACTTCTATACTCCATGAAATTAGTAGAATATCCTTGATATTTGCGTTTCATCCAAAGATCTTTTCATGAAAATATTCTTCGATCATTCTTGAATTTTACTCTACAAAACAAGATCATGTTGACAATTTGGACGTTAATAATTCACGGATAAAATAATTCTTGAACTTGTTTTATTGAATTCTTATATCATTGTCATCATCCTCATGTTAATATTGTGTTGAAAGTCATCTGTGGCCTGTAGTGCATAGATGGACTTGGTATGATTATGACCAGAGACTATTTGGTGTAATCATGACCGTAATGTTACAAATGATGTGATGAAAGTCATCTGTGGCCTGTAGTGCATAGATGGACTTGGTATGATTATGACCAGAGACTATTCGGTGTAATTGTAAGACCCCAACTTATTATTAATGAAATTTAATTTTCTCTATTTATTATTTTGAAATAGTAAGGGTTGATTTGATTAATGTGGATAGTTAAGGGTAAAATACGCAAATACTTCAAAATAAGCAAGTGGTTATAAAATATTCATTGTTGTTTGGGAATATTCGTTTTGGTCGTGGAATATTAAATGCTTTGGGAATATTAAATGACGACGGTAGCATCCATGTGTGGGCCCCATAACTGAAAGCGATTGGATGAAGAAAACGACAAATATAAGTTGTTTAAAAAAAATAGCACGTAGTTATTACAGTATTAATCTTGTTAAAATACCCGGTGGTTAAAACACAAGAATAGCACCGGTATTGCACCAATTGTTGATTCTTACGTAAGAAGGCCTTTACTCAATAATGGTTACAGTAATTACTATTCGAAAGATTTTATTGAGTTAATAATTGTTGCGTTGATATTTTATATTCTTCATTGTTTCAATAATTGTCATTACACGTATTTTCATTATCGAAGCAATAATTCATATTATCTACGAATAATATTATTAGATAACATTATTGGCAATGTCTAGAAAGTTATGTCTACAGGAGAGGTTTGGTCACCTAATCAAGGCGGCCAAGAAGGAGAGATTCTTATTGGAAAGCCCCCTTTCACAGGAACCCGCCTGGTTGTTAATATTGTGATTACGTAATATTATTTGTGAATAATTAATTATTGATTCATATGATGAGAAAAATATTGATTTTATGTGGATATAGATGGAGAAAATTTTTATTGTGACAATTGTTGAAAATTGATATTTTATCTTTTTTGATAAAATAATTCATTTAAATATATTATTATATGTTAATAATATAATAATGGTGATATTTTACAACGAATGTGGGATATATGAGTATACGAGGAGGAAGAGTATTTTTGTTGCAATAAATGTTTAAAACATGTTAAACATGTAAATTGGACCCCATTTATTGATTTGAAATTTGATTATAGCTTGTAAAATCGCTTCGTTTGTGGATTTTTGGTCAATTTCTATTTGGAATTTGGAAAACTTTCTTCTGCAAAGTTGTAGAGAATTGAATTTCCTATAAAACTCATGAGATTCAATTTTTACATTGAAAGGGCTATTTATTATGAATTATTGAAGTTCAAGCTCTCAATTAATTGATTTTGGAAGTTTAAAATATTTAAAATTAGAAAAACATTTTTCTTACTTTTTATAGAATGTGGCATGTGTTTGATGGCTGAAATCAGATTCTAGGCATGTGTAGGAAATTTATTATTAATTTATTAAATTTTTCGCTTTGGTGTTCTAAACAATTTCTATAAATAGGGTCTTGGGTTAGAATTGAAAATCACACCGTAAAGCTGAAGTTTTCTCTCTATATTATCGAGCGTATTCTTGTGAGTATTTTGAGTATACTTTGAGTATTGCTATACGGTGCAAGTCCAAGTCATAGCCTTTATATCAGGTGTTTTAATTTAGAAGTCTTGATCTTTCGAGGTAAGGGATGTTATTTTCTTCTCAAATGATATTATTTCTTCAATATCATTATCTTTGAAATATTGGTTGGAACTTTTTATCAAATTTGGAACTTTTTCATGTATTGGGGTTACTATTCATGAGTTCTTATTCACGAGTTCTTATTCATGAGTTCTTATTCATGAAGTTATTATTCATTAAAAGTACTATTCACGTAAGCGTGAAGATGTTTTTGTGGAATTTCTATCTTTTGGTGTCGAGAGTTACTATTCACGATACTGCGACTATTCACCAAAAATAAAATTTCTTCTCTTTGTCCAAAATATCTATTCGGATACTAGCTTTGATTGTATCCATGTTTTGATCATTCTTGAATTTTACACCACTATGATTATTTTGAGGTATTTTTGGACGTGGATAAAAACAAAGTACGAATCCTTAATCCTTAATCCTTGTCATTTTGTTTCCTTTGGATTCGTTTCTTTAAAAATATTTTTCATCATCCTCGGTCTTAAATGATGATATTATTGAATATCTTTGGCCCTGTAGGCAAAGATGAATGATTTTTGAAGAATATCTTTGGTAGTAAAGTGCAAAGATGAGCAGTGTTTAGATGAACATGATTAAGTGATGAATATCTTTGGCACATGTAGCAAAAGATGAATATTTGATTCCGGATGTATATTGATTGATGTTACGGGGATAAAGGATGAGCGATGAACTTTTAAATTCATATATAGAAGATAGTAGTTTGCATTCTCTACTTAACTCTTCTAATGAATTATTATTTCCATTGCGAATATTGATTTAAAATTTGTTGTCTATTGTATTCTATTAGATTTTTTTCACGATGAAGACTAACGATAATTTGTTGTATATTATCTTAGTCATAATATTCTTTTCTTGAGCTAGTTGAGCTCATCCTTTTCCTTTTGTTCCATTTTTCTTCTCGGGAGGCGAGAATATAAGCGAGTACGAGTAGGGGTATGGAATGAAGGTTTTAGAAAAGAATTGTTTAGTAGTCCTCACCATTTTGTAAAATAATGTATCAATAAATGTGATGAGGATTTATTTGAGTATAGATATTATCAGAAGATAATATTTGTATTCAAACTCACAGTTTTACTGTTGTAATAATAAAGTTGTAGTTGTTTCTGTACCATGTATTGACAACTCAGAATGGGTGATGTATACCTATTTTGGGGGCGTCACAACTTCGGTGGTAATCAAGGCCAAAATAGTAAGAATGGCCATTTCAAGAAGAAGAGATTCAATAATGATGGAAAGACGTCAGCACCAGCACCCGTTGTGAAGGAAGGAGAACGACCACCTATTATATGCTTCAAATGTGGAGGGGAGAGACACATCAGTCCAAACTGCGCGATGCCGTCCAAAGCATGTTATAATTGTGGAAGAGAAGGTCACCTAGCCCGATTTTGTCGTTCACCGAAGATAAGTTCAGTTAGGATGGAAGCACCAAAGGCCGTTCCAGAAAAGTCAAAGCTGGTAGTGCAAGGGAGAGCGTTTGTTATGACCTCTCAGAAAGAAAGGAACCTGAACGAGGTCATCACGGGTAAGCTTATCATAAACTCTAGCGAAGTTTATACTTTATTCGATACTGGTTCTACCCACTCTTTCATTTCTCCTACTTGCGCTCAACGTTTAAATTTGACTCCGGAGAGATTGGACTTTGATTTATTTGTTGAAACTCCGTTGGGAGAAACCTTCATTACCTCCACGGTTTATAAGTCTTGTTTAGTTCAAATCGGCACCCTTGACGTTACTGTCGATCTTATTTCATTGAAAATACTTGCATTTGATGTAATTCTAGGGATTGATTGGTTAACTACACATCATGCAAAAATTGATTGTTTTCATAGGGTTGTTAGCTTTCATATTCCTAACCAACCTATTATGCGAATTCAAGCAACCAAGCCATTAAAATCAATCACTGTCATCTCAAGCCATAAAGCTATTCGTTTATTGAAAAACGGATGTCAAGCTTTCTTAGCTCATGTCACGGATCTAAACAAAAATACGTCAGTTTTGAATGATGTCTCTATTGTTAATGAATTTTCTGACGTATTCCCTGAAGAACTTCCTGGCCTACCCCCAGAGCGTGAAATTGAATTTTGTATCGACCTTGAACCCGGTACAAAACCCATTTCTAAAGCCCCATATCGAATGGCTCCTATTGAACTTCAGGAGTTAAAGATCCAACTGCAGGAATTGTTAGACATTGGCTTTATTCGTCCTAGTACTTCTCCTTGGGGTGCTCTGTCTATTCGTGAAAAGAAAGATGGGAGTATTCGACTTTGTATTGATTATTGGGAGTTGAATCATGTCACCATAAAAATAGGTACCCATTGCCACGTATTGATGACTGTTTGACCGATTTGCAGAAGGCGCCAAATTCTTTTCAAAGATTGATCTTCGATTACGGATATCACCAATTGAAGATTAGAACAGATGATGACATTCCAAAGACTTCGCTTTCGTAACTCGAGACGAAGCACTATGAATTCTAGTCATGTCCTTTGGATTGACTAATACTCCTGCTGCCTTCATGGATATGATGAACCGAGTATTTAAGGAATATTTGGATAACTTTGTGGTCGTCTTTATTGATGACATCCTCATATATTCCAAAACCTGTGAAGATCATGAGCAACATTTGAGGCTGATACTCCAAAAGCTTCGTGAATATAAGCTTTATGCCAACTTGAAGAAATGCGAGTTCTGGCTTAAGGAAGTGGCATTCCTTAGGCATGTGGTATCAAGTCATGGGATATCTGTTGACCCAGCAAAGATTGAAGCTATTCAAAGTTGGGAGCAACCTAAATCGATGACCGAAGTACGTAGCTTTCTCGGTTTAGCTGGTTATTATCGGAGATTCGTGGAAGGATTTTCTCGAATCGCTACTCCACTAACTCAGCTGACTCGGAAAGATACAAAGTTCGGTTGCAGCGAGGAATGTGAGAAGAGTTTTCAAGAACTCAAGAGGAGACTCATTTCAAGACTGCTTACGACAATACCATCCGCCCTGAGGGATTTGTCGTATACTGATGATGCTTGAGCAAAGGGTTAGGATGTGTTCTCATGCAACATGGGAAAGTCATAGCCTATGCCTCTCGACAACTCAAAGAATATGAGAGGAATTATCCTACTCATGAGTTAGAGTTGGCAGCTGTTGTCTTCGCACTAAAGATTTGGAGTCATTACTTGTATGGGGAGAAAGTGGAGATCTTTACGGATCATAAAAGCCTCAAATATTTCTCCACTCAAAAGGAACTCAACATGCGACAATGACATTTGCTTGAACTATTGAAAGATTATGATCATACCATCCAATACCATCCTGGAAAAGCGAACGTGGTAGCTGACACATTGAGTAGAAGATCATATGCGGGTACGAGTGCGTTATTGTCAACGCAAAGACCCATTTTGTGTGACTTGCAAAGAATGGAGATAGAGATAAAGACTCCAGGGACCCACGTGTTGATGGCGACTATACGAGTATAACCGACTTTAATTGATAAGGTTAAAGCTGCTCAAACTATAGACCTGGAGCTAATGCGTATGAGGAAGAAAGTGAAAGAAGGTGCTATGCCAGAAGCAAGAATCGATGATGAAGGAATACTTCGAGTCAACTCCAGACTTTGTGTTCCTAACAATCCTGAGTTAAAGTATAAAATCATGGTGGAGGCTCACAACACACCGTTTGCAATCCATCCTGGGAGTACTAAAATGTATCGTGATCTTCGTCATACATTTTGGTGGAGCAATATAAAGAGAGAGATAGCGTTGTTTATCTCAAGGTGTCAAACTTGTCAACGAGTCAAGGCGGAGCATCAAGTACCAAAAGGTCCATTGCAACCACTTGAAATTCCAGAATGGAAGTGGGAGCACATTACCATGGATTTCGTTACTGGTCTTCCCAAGGTTTCTCAAGGCATAGATGCAATTTGGGTCATTGTTGATAGATTTACCAAGTCTGCTCATTTCTTACCAATACGAAAAACTTATACACTTGAACGTCTTGCTCGTATGTATATAAACGAGATTATAAGACTGCATGGTATGCCAGTATCCATAGTTTCTGATCGAGACTCAAGATTCACTTCACGATTTTGGGTTAGTTTGCAAAAAGCTATGGGCACGGATTTATGATTTAGTTCGGCATATCATCCTCAAACGGACGGACAATCAGAGAGGACTATTCAAACTCTAGAAGATTTATTAAGACTCTGTGTCCTTGACTTCAAGGGAAGTTGGGACAAGTTCTTACCATTGGTGGAGTTTTCCTACAACAACAGTTATCAAGCAAGTATTGGCATGGCTCCATTCGAGGTGTTGTATAGAAGAAAGTGTCGCTCTCAAAGTTATCTTTGGGATGAGGTGGGTGAAGCAATGTTGTTGGGACCGGAGTTAGTGCATTATGACTACGGAAAAGATTCAAACGATCCGACAACGTATAAAAACCTCACAAGATCGACAAAAGAGTTATGCCGATCTTCATCGAAAGGACTTGGAATTGATATAGGAGATCGTGTGTTGTTACGTGTTGCTTCCATGGAAAGGAATTACAAGATTTGGAAGGAGAAAAGCTCAATCCTCGATTCATTGGCCCATTTTAATCCTCGATCGAGTAGGGCGTGGGCTATAGACTCGCTTTTCTGCTTAAGTATATCTCGTGTTCATTACGTTTTTCACATATCCATGTTACGTAAATATGTGAAACACCCGAACCACATTATTGAGTTAGAACCAGACGAAATAGCGGAAGATTTAACGTATGAAGAGGTTCCTGTTCAAATTTTGGATAAGAAGGAACATATTTTACGCTCCAAGGTTATATCTCAAGTCAAAGTTTTATGGAGAAACCACGATGTTGAGGAAATGACCTGGGAGTTAGAATCTGAAATGAAATCAAGGTATCCTTACCTCTTCGATATACCAGGAACGTACTCTAATTTCGAGGGTGAAATTTCTTAAGAAGGGGAGATTGTGAGACCCCAGATTTTATGAATAAATATTTAATTTTCTCGAAATATTTTTTATATTATGGTGTGAATTTGATATAATGTTATAGTTGTGGGTAATATTTATAAATTTTGCAAAGTATGCAAGTTGTTATATTATATTCGATTGGTCAGAGAATATTCTTTGTGTTTGGGGAATATTAAATGCATGCAGACAAATCATTAGTGGACCCCACAACGGAATTATCATTTGATTGAGAAAATGACAAAATATTTTATGAAAATAACGGCGGAAGTTTTACCGTTATCTTGTTAAAACTACTCGGTAGTAAAAAATCTGATGTCTGGCGGTGGTTGCGTAGTAGACACTGCAGATTGATTATTAATGCTTACGTGAGAAGTCACACGTTTTATTCAATTATTACCGTAGTAATTGTTGCATAGTATCTCACGTTATTTGATTCAATTATTGTCGATAATTTATATATTATTAAATCAATAATTGAAATGATGAGAGTTATTAATATTATAAATTGCAATATTAACGATGTCTAGAAGTTACGCGAGGAGAGGTTTGGTCACCTAATTGCATGGCTGATAGGAGAAATCCTTATTGGAAAGCCCTCTTTCACAGGGAATGACAGTCGATTAATATTGTAAATTATAATAATAATGATAAATGTTCTTAAAAATATTGAAAGGATTTTTATGAGGTAGTTGTTGTAAATTTGACGTATTATTTAGACCCCCATTTACCTATTTTTCAACATTATTGGTAGAAAGTTATTTAAATATAATGGGACCCTGTGATTATGACATGTTGGGGGGAGGGGAACATGTGGGGCCCACGGTATTGAAAATTGAATGGTTGGAAGTTTTTTTTCAAAGTTGTCATTTTGGGTGGGGGGGGGGGAATATTTGGTTTATACGGAGGGAGTATTATTATTATTATTATTATTATTATATATATATATATTATATATAATATTTTTTATTTAAAATATTTTTCTTTAAATATGGACCGTCCGATTAAAAGTAAATCAATCTGGACCGTTCATGAATTAGTTACTATGCAGTCTATTCTTCTATAAATAGAAGCTCGTTCCTTTATTATTTTCTTACGAATTCACTGAACTCTAGAGAGAGAAAGTTATAGAGAGAAATAAGAAGAGAAGTCTGCTAACTTTCTTTTCCTTTATCCAGTTTCTTTTACGGTAAGGGATATTATTCTTTTGTATTCAAGAAGAGAACTTCTGTTATTCCATTTCTTTATTATTCTATTAGAATAACCTGTATCTGTGAATACCCTATACTTGGTGACATTCTTTTATTATTACATCTTTATTATTTAGATTTGGAACATCATGGTTCGCTTTTTAAGTTTGGGACTGGTTAAAATCTTTATTATTACATTGGAATATCTTGTTCGTGTGTTTTACAAGAACTGGTTCCGTCTTTATTATTCTCGTATTTATTATTACATTGGAATAACACATACATCATGCCAAGTACCGCACGCATGGTGATTTCGGTGTTATTCCATTCTTTATTATTACATTGCAACATCCACGCCGGTGTGATTTTTACGACGACTGTTCCGTTATTATTATTCTGTTAGAATAACACATACATGCCAATACCGCATGCATGGTGATTTCTGTTGTTATTCCATTCCTTATTATTCTCGGTTGGTTAAAATTTTGACTTCTATACTCCATGAAATTAATGGAATATCCTTGATATTCAAGGCTTCATCCAAAGTATTTTCATGGAAATATTCTTCGAGCATTTTGAATTTTACTCTACAAAGTAGTATCATGTTGACAATTTGGGACGTTATTAGTTCCTGAATAACTTAATTCTTGAACTTGTTTTATTGAATTCTTATATCATTGTCATCATCCTTATGTTTATATTTTTTGAAAGTCATCTGTGACCTGTAGTGCATAGATGGACTTGGTATGATTATGACCAGGGATTATTCGGTGTAATCATGACCGTAATGTTATAAATGATGTGATAAATGTCC
The DNA here is from genome assembly GCA_020205615.1 of Panax quinquefolius. NCBI lineage: Eukaryota > Viridiplantae > Streptophyta > Magnoliopsida > Apiales > Araliaceae > Panax > Panax quinquefolius. The sequence goes on from CM035161.1 coordinate 148,651,940, forward strand.
TCATTGACCCGTAGTGCATTGATGGATAGTTGTTGGCATGATCATGACCATTGATGAATACACAAATATCCTTGGCCCGTAGTGCATGGAATTTGTGGTCGTGACGCTAATGAATATCCTTGGCCGTAGTGCAGGGATGATGTGGATTATTTATTAAGCTGAGTCTAAGCGATAAAAGTGATGAAAAACCTTTTAAAACATAAAAGATAGTTGATTTTATTCTCTACTTGACTCTTTTAATGGATTGCTTGTTCCGCTGCAGTTAAACTTGATGTCTATTGTATTTTATCAGTTTAACATTGTTGAGGACTAATGATAATTTATTCTGCATTATTTTAGTCATAATATTTCTTCTTTGGGCTAGTTGACTGACCCTTTCTTTCTTTATTCTCTTGAAAGGAAATGAGAAGCGTGGTATTGAGACGAGTGGGGAACGAGTGATGTTCTAGATGATAGTGTTAGCTAGTAGTCCTCACTATTCTGTTAAATAGTGTGACAATAAATGTATTGAGGACTTATTCTGAGAGTGGATATTGTCTAGAAGGCAATATTTGTATTAAAATTTACAGCATGTATTTTGTCGTACTTTACACGACTGTTGTATAATTAAGTTGTATTTGAAATTTTGTACCATATATTGGCGACTCAAGATGGGTGATGTATACCTATTTTGGGGCCGTCACATATATCTCCTCAAAGCTTCTTCTGAACGGTCTGGCCCTTTCCATCCTAACCTGCAGCTTTAGATAGATTTCTCCGAAGACAAGTACTCACACGGCGGTGTGCCCTTAGTTGATTCTCGGGAACGTGACTTCTGGATCTACTTCGGTGATGAGCCATTTCGCTGTGGTGAGAATACTCAAGGTAGAATGCCTTATTTGTATTCTCCGGATCCTTAGAAATATGGCTTCTGGGTTTTCTTTGATCCCGAGGACCGCCTCTGTGACGCCCCCAAAATAGGTATACATCACCCATTCTGAGTTGTCAATACATGGTACAGAAACAACTACAACTTTATTATTACAACAGTAAAATTTTGAGTTTGAATTCAAATATTATCTTCTAGACAATATCTATACTCAAATAAATCTTCATCACATTTATTGATACATTATTTTACAAAAATGGTGAGGACTACTAAACAACTCTCTCTAGAACCTTCATTCCATACCCCCGACTGCGTACTCGCTTATATTCTCGCCTCCACGAGAAGAAAAAATGGAACAAAAAGGAAAAGGGTGAGCTCAACTAGCCTAGTAAGAGAAAATATTATGACTAAGATAATATACAACAAATTATCATTAGTCTTCAACGAGGAAAAATCTAATAGAATACAATAGACAACAAGTTTTAAATCAATATTCGCAATGAAATAATAATTCATTAGAATAGTTACGTAGAGAATGCAAACTACTATCTTCTATGTATGAATTTAAAAGTTCATCGTCTATCTTTTATCCCTGTAACATCAATCAATATATATTTGGAATCAAATATTCATCTTTGCACTACAGCCAAATATATTCATCAGTTGGTCATGTTCATCTAAACACTGTTCATCTTTGACTACGGCCAAAGATATTCATCATAAATCATTCATCTGCACTACAGGCCAAAGATATTCAATAATATCATCATTTAAGATCGGGATGATGAAAATATTTTTAAAAAAACGAATCCGGTGAAACAAAATGACAAGGATTAAGGATTAAGGATTAGTACTTTGTTTTATCCATGTCCAAAAATACCTCAAAAATAATCATAGTGGTGTAAAATTCAAGAATGATCAAAACATGGATACAATCAAAGCTAGTATCCTGATAGATATTTTAGATTTAAAAGGAAAATTTTCATTTTTCGATGAATAGTGCAGTATTAAGTAAATAAGTGTCGATATCGTGAATAGTGTCGATATCGTGAATAGTAACTCAACACCAAAAGTTCCAAATTTGATAAAACTTGAGATCAATATTTCAAAGATAATGATATTGAAGAAATAAAATCATTACGAGAAAAAAATAATATCCCTTACCTCGAAAGATCAAGACTTTTAAAGCTAAAACACTTAGAATATAGGCTATGACTTGAACTTGCACCGAGTATAGCAATACTCAAAGTATACTCAAAATACTCACAAGAATACTCGATAATATAGAGAGAAAACTTGATTTACGGTGTGATTTTCAATTCTAAACCCAAGACCCTATTTATAGGAAAATGCTTAGAACACCAAAGTAGAAAATTTAATATAATAATAATATATATATACAAATTTTTCTACGCACCTAGAACCATCTGAATTCAAAGAACTTGCATGTGTTTAATGAGGCTAACCAAAACAAAAAACGCTTTTGTTAATTAAAACAATTAAAACTTCCAAAATCAATTATTTTGAACTTGAACTTAAATAATTCATAATAAATAGCTATTTATTATGAATTATTTAAGATAAAACGAAAAAATTATCTACAACTTTGCAGAAGGAAGTTTTTCCAAATTCCAAACAAAATTGACCGAAATCCACAAACCATGATTTCGAAGTTATAATCAAATTTCGATCAATAAATGGGGTCCATGACATGTTTAACATGTTTTAAACATTTATTGCAACAAAAATACTCTTCCTCCTCGTATACTCATATATATCCCACATTCGTTGTAAAAATATCACCATTATTATATTATTAAAATATAATAATATATTTAAATGAATTATTTTATCGAGAAAAAGATAAAATTTCAATTTTCAACAATTGTCACATTAAAAATTTTCTCCATCTATATCCACATAAAATCAATATTTTCCTCATCATATGAATCAATAATTAATTATTCGGAAATAATATTACGAATCACAATATTGATGACGAGTGCAATTCAAAGAAAGAGGGGCTTTCAATAAGAATTTTCTTTTCTTGGCGGCGCAATTAGGTGACCAAACCTCTCCTTAGATGCGAACTTTCTAGACATTGCCAATAATGTTATCTAATAATATTATTAGGATAATATGAATTATTGCTTCGATAATGAAAAATCTTGTGTAATGACAATTATTGAAACAATGATATAAAATATCAACGCTATGACAATTATTAAATCAATAAAATACCTAACAAGTAATTATCGTAACCATTATTGAGTAGTGCCTTCTTACGTAAGAATCAATAATTGGTGCAATATCGTGCTTCCTGTGTTTTAACCACCGAGTATTTTAACAAAGATTACTTGGTAACAACTACGCCGTTAATTTTAAACAACTTATATTTGTCGTTTTCTTCATTCAATCGCTTTTCGTTATGGGGCCCACAAAAGATTGCGCCGTCGTACGAATATTCCCCGATAATACGAATATTCCACGACCAAACGAATATTCCCCGACAATAATGAATATTTTATAACCACTTGCTTGTTCGAAATATTTGCGTATTTTACCCATAACTATCCATATTAATCAAATCAACCCTTACTATTTCAAAATAATAAATAGAGGAAAATAAATTTCATTTATTAATAATTTGGGGTCTTACAGCCTCGAGACATGTCTTTAAAGTGTATAGACTGTTGTTCAACTCGTGGTTGTCCATCTTTATGCTTACTACGTCTTTCAGACTGGACATAATTGGACGCCTCGTCCCTCAGCTCTGTCATCTGAAGCATCTGTTCATAATTGGATGCCTCGTCCCTTGACTCGCCATCCAAAGCATCTGCTATGACTATTGTGGACGCCCCAAAATAGGTATACATCACCCATTACGAGGTTGTCAATACATGGTACGTAAACAACTACAACTTTATTATTACAACGGTAAAAGCTGTGAGTTTAAATACAAATATTATCTTTCTAGACAATATCTATACTCAAATAAATCCTCATCACATTTATTGATACATTATTTTACAAAATGGTGAGGACTACTAAACAACTCTCTCTCTAGAACCTTCATTCCATACCCAGGCACTGTACTCGCTTATATTCTCGCCTCACGATAAAAATGGAACAAAAAGGAAAAGGGTGAGCTCAACTAGCCAAGAAAAGAATATTATGACTAAGATAATATACAACAAATTACCGTTAGTCTTTAACAGGAAAAATCTAATAGAATACAATAGACAACAAATTTTAAATCAACATTCGCAATGAAATAATAATTCATTAGAAGAGTTAAGTAGAGAATGCAAACTACTATCTTCCATGTATGAATTTAAAGTTCATCGCTCATCTTTTATCCCCCGTAACATCAATCAATATATATCTCGGAATCACATATTCATCTTTGCACTACTGGGCCAAAGATATTCATCGCCGGGTCATGTTCATCTAAACACACATTCATCTTTGACTCTGAGCCAAAGATATTCTTGAAATCATTCATCTTTGCACTCTACAGCCAAAGATATTCCATAATATCATCATTTAAGATGAAGATGATGAAAAATATTTTTAAAGAAGCGAATCCGGTGAAACAAAATGACAAGGATTAAGGATTAAGGATTCGTATTTTGTTTTATTCACGTCCAAAAATACCTCAAAAATAATCGCGAGTGGTGTAAAATTCAAGAATGATCAAAACATGGATACAATCAAAGCTAGTATCCGAATAGATATTTTTGAATAAAAGAAAAATTTCATTTTTCGATGAATAGTCCGTATAAGTGAATAGTTTCAGATATCGTGAATAAAGGCCAGATATCGTGAATAGTAACTCGACACCAAAAGTTTCAAATTTGATAAAAACGGATCAATATTTCAACATAATGAAATATTGAAGAAATAATATCATTCGAAAAATAATAATATCCCTTACCTCGAAAGATCAAGACTTTACCATTTAAACAACAGGATATAAAGGCTATGACTTGAACTTGCACCTTAGAATAGCAATACTCAAAATACTCACAAGAATAATACCGATAATATAGAGAGAAAACTTCAATTTTCGGTGTGATTTTCAATTCTAACCTAAGCACCTATTTATAGGAAATTGCTTAGAACACAAATAGAAAATTTAATATAATATTAATATATAAAATTTTTCTACGCACATTCTTATAAACTAAAATCAGCTCATTTCAACAACCAACCAATCCCACCAAACATATCAAAAATGTTTTTCTAATTTAAATTATTTTAAACTTCCAAAAATCAATTATTTCTGAGCTTCAGAACTTCAATAATTCATAATAAATAGCCCTTTTATCGAGAAAATTTGAATCTCGCTAGTTTTATAGGAAATTCAATTTCTACAACTTTTCGGAAAGAAAGTTTTTCCAAATTCCAAACAAAATTGACCAAAAATACACAAGCAGACGATTTTCTGTTTATAATCAAATTTCAGTCAATAAATGGGGTCCACCGACATGTTTAACATGTTTTAAATATTTATTGCAACAAAAATACTCTTCCTCCTCGTATACTCATATATCCCACATTCATTGTAAAAATATCACCATTATTATATTATTAAAATATAATAATACATTATCTTATCAGAAAAAGATAAAATTTCAATTTTCAACAATTGTCACATTAAAATTTTTCTCCATCTATATCCACATAAAATCAATATTTTTCTCATCATATGAATCAATAATTAATTATTCACAAATAATATTACAGAATCACAATATTGACAACCGAGACGGTTCAAGGAAAGGGGCTTTCAATAAGAATTTCTCCTTCTTGGTGCATGATTAGGTGACCAAACCTCTCCTTAGATGTAACTTTCTAGACATTGCCAATAATGTTATCTAATAATATTATTGAGATAATATGAATTATTGCTTCGATAATGAAAAATATTGTGTAATGACAATTATTGAAACAACAAACAATATAAAATATCAACGCAAGCAATTATTGAATCAATAAAATAAAATCTTTGAAAAGTAATTATGTAACCATTATTGAGTAGTGCCTTGCTTACGTAAGAATCAATAATTGGTGCAATCTGGTATCTTCTTGTGTTTTAACCACCAAAGTATTTTAACAAGATGATACTTACTTGAATAACAACGCCTCGTTATTTTTAAACAACTTATATTTGTCGTTTTCTTCATCCAATCGCTTTTAGTTATGGGGCCCATTATGGTCGCTTGTACCGTCGCATTGAATATTCCACGACCAAACGAATATTCCCAAACAACAATGAATATTTTATAACCACTTGCTTATTTTGAAATATTTGCGTATCTTACCCTAACTATCCACATTAATCACATCAACCCTTACTATTTCAAAATAATAAATAGAAAATTAAATTTCATTAATAATAAGTTGGGGTCTTACAACCTCCCTCCTTATGAAATTTCGTCCTCGAAATTGACGTCACATACACTGTGTTTGAAAAGGTGAGGATACCTCGCTTTCATTTTCCGTTCCAATTCGGTCATTTCCTCTATATCATGATTCCTCCACAAAACTTTAACTTTGTGGTATGACCTTTTCTTGGCGTGTAGGACATGCTCCTTCCTATCTAAGATCTTGGCAGTACCTTCTCATACGTTAAGTCTTCGGCTATCTCGTCCGGTTCTAACTCAATAACGTGGTTTGGGTCTTTCACATATTTACGAAGTACAGATATGTGAAACACATTATGAACACGAGACATACTCGGAGGTAATGCGAGTCTATAGGCTACATTTCCTATTCGGTCAAGAATTTGAAATGGACCAATAAATCGTGGATTGAGCTTTCCTCTCTTCCCAAATCTTGTAACTCCCTTCCATGGAGCAACTCGCAACAATACATGATCCCCTACACTAAATTCCACGTCCTTTCGATGAAGATCCGCATAACTCTTTTGTCGATCTTGTGCTGGTTTGTATCGTTGTCGAATCATTTGGATCTTTTCGGTGAGTCATACGTCTCCTTTCGGGTCCCAACAATGTTGCTTCACCCACCTCATCCCAACATATTGGAGAGCGACACTTTCGTCCATATAATGCTTCAAATGGAGCCACACCTATACTTGCCTGATAACTGTTGTTGTAGGAGAATTCCACCAATGGTAAATACTTATCCCAACTGCCCTTGAAGTCTAGGACACAGAGTCTTAATAGATCTTCAAGAGTTTGAATAGTCCTCTCTGATTGTCCGTCCGTTTGGGGATGGTATGCCGAACTAAATCGCAAATCCGTGCCCATAGCTTTTTGCAAGCTAACCCAAAATCTTGAAGTGAATCTTGGGTCACGATCCAAACTATGGATACGGGCATGCCATGCAACCTCACAATTTCATTCACGTCATACTACTAAAGAAGGCGTTCAAGGGAATAAGTCTCCGTGTCGGCAAGAAATGAGCGAGACTTGGTTAATCTATCAACAATAACCCAAATAGCATTGATGCCTTGAAGAAACCGTAGGAAGACCCAGTAATGAAATATATGGTAATGTGTTCCCACTTCCATTTCGGAATCTCAAGTGGTTGCAATCGTGACCCTTAGGTACAAGATGCTCGCCTTTACACGTTGACAAGTTAAACACATTGAGATAAACTTTGCAATCTCTCTCTTCATATTGTTCCACCAAAATGTATGTAGAAGATCACGATACATTTTAGTACTTCGAGGATGGATTGCAAATAGTGTATTGTGTGCCTCCATCATAATCTTGTACTTCAAATCAGTCGTTAGGAACACAAAGTTCAGAGTGGACTCAAGTATTCCTTCTTCATCAATTCTCGCTTAGGAATAGCTCCTTCTTGTACATTCTTCTTCATACGCGCATTTTCAAGATTGGGTGGCTCGAGCAACCTTAACTTTTTTCTATTAAAGTTGGCTCTGTCGTATACTTGACATCATCGCCTCGCTCGTTCCGCGATATGATCTTCTACTTAACGCGTTAGCTACCACGTTCGCTTTTCCGGGATGGTATTGAATAGTGTGGTCGTAGTCTTTCAATAGCTCGAGCCAACGTCATTGCCGCATGTTGAGTTCTTTTGAGTGAAGAAATATTTAAGGCTTTTATGGTGCGAATATATCTCTACTTTCTCCCCATATAGATAGTGCCTCCATATCTTTTAAGCGAAACGATCATTGCTAACTGACTCAGATCATGAGTAGGATAATTCCTCTCATACTCTTTAAGTTGTCGCGAGGCATAGGCTATGACTTTCCCACGTTGCATGAGAACACATCCTAACCCTTTTGCTGAAGCATCGCCAGAGATAACAAATCCATCCGAACTAGATGGTATTGTTAGAACAGTCTTAGAAATAAGTCTCCTCTTAAGCTCTTGGAAACTCTTCTCGCGATTCTTCGCTCCAAACGAATTTCAGATCCTTTCAAGTTATTTGAGTTAATGGAGTAGCGATTCGAGAAAACCCTTCCACGAATCTACGATAATAACCACCTAAGCCCAAAAGCTACGTGACTTGATCCACCGACTTTATTGTTCTAACTTTGTATTACTTCAATCTTCACGGATCAATGAGATACTCCATGTTTCGACACCACGTGCCCAAGAAATGCTACTTCTCAAGCCGAACTCGCATTTCTTCAATTTGGCATATAGTTTGTTTTCACGAAGCCTTTGGAGTACCAAACTTCAAATGGTGCTCATGATCTTCACGACTTTTGGAATATATGAGGATGTCATCAATAAAGACAACAACAAACCTGATCCAAATATTCCTTAAATACTCGGTTCATCATATCCATGAAAAGTCATAGAGCATTAGTCGATCCAGAAAGACATGACTAAGAATTCATAATGCCCATACCGAGTTCGAAGGCGTCTTTGGAATATCCTCGGTTCTAATCTTCAAATTGATGATATCCGTAAGCGAAGATCGATTTTGAAAAGAATTGTGCCCTTGCAATCTGGTCAAACAAGTCATCAATACGAGGTAGAGGATACCTATTCTTGATGGTGACATGGTTCAATTCCGATAGTCAATACAAAGTCGCATACTCCGTCTTTCTTCTTTACGAATAAAGCAGAGCACCCAAGGAGATGTACTAGGACGAATGAAACCGATGTCCAACAATTCCTGTAGTTGAACCTTTAACTCGAAGTTCAATAGAGCCATTCGATATGGGGTTTTAGAAATGGGCTTTGTGCGAGTTCAAGATCAATAAAGAATTCAACTTCACGTTACGGGGGTAGGCCGGAAGTTCTTTAGGAAATCGTTAGGAAAGTCAATAACAACAGGAATATTATTCAAATTTGACGTGTCTTTATTCAAATCCATAACATGGGCTAAGAAAGCTTGACATCCGTTTTTCAATAAAGCGAATAGCTTTATGATTAGATATGGCAAGTGATTGATTTTAATGGTTTAGTTGCTTGAATCCGCACAACGGGTTGGTTAGGAATATGAAAACTAACAACCTTACGAAAACAATCAATTTTGGCATGATGAGTAGTTAACCAATCAATCCCTAAAATCACATCAAAAGCAAGTATCTTTAAAGAGATAAGGTCAACGGGTAAGGTAATGGTGCCAACTTGAATCAAACAAGATTTATAAATAGTGTATGTGATGAAAGTTTCTCTAACTGAGTTTCCACAGATAGGTCAAAGTCTAATTTCTCCGAGTCAAGTTTAAGCGTTGAGCACATGCAGGAGAGATAAATGAATGGGTAGCACCTTAGATCAAGTAAGGTATAAACTTCGCAAGAATTTATAAATAGTTTACCCGTGATCACCTCGTTTGGGTTTCTCGCATTTTGACGACCACAACAAACGCTCTTCCCGGAATCGTTGACTTTGACTTTTTTGGGACGATCTTTTGAGTCACCGTCTCCATTGAACTAGGTTTCACTACTGCATAATCTCGAGCGATATGTCCTTCCTTTCCACAATTATAGCATACCTTGAACTGTTGTGGGCGGTTGGACTGATATGTCCTCTTTTTCGCATTTGTAGCATATGAATGGGTGGTCGTTCTCCTCCCTTAGAACCGGGGCTTGCCGCCACCGCTGTCGTCTTCACATGGTCGTTGTTAAATCTCCTCTTTTAAAATCTCCTCCCGACTCGCTTCTTCTATTTTCATGACCATGATTACCACCGAGTGGTTACCATTTTTGTCCATCTGCTTTTCTTTCTCCATTGGTTATCATTATTACATTGATCGCTATCTCGTAAGACCAGAAATTTTTTAAATAAAAAGGAATTTCCTTTATTTATTATTTTGAAATAGTAAGGGTTGATTTGATTAATGTGGATATTTAAGGGTTAAATACGCAAATATTTCAAAATAAGCAAGTGGTTATAAAATATTCATTATCGTCTGGGAATATTCGTTTGGTCGTGGAATATTCGTACTGTCGGGGAATATTAAATGACGACAAGTAGCGCATGACCATGTGAGGGCCCCATAACGGAAAGCGATTGGATGAAGAAAACGACAAATATAAGTTGTTTTTAAATAATTGGCGTAGTTGTTATTCAAGATTATCTTTGTTGGAATACCCGTTTGGTTAAAACACACTAATACGCGTTGTTGAGCAAGCTTTACCAGTATTGCACCAATTATTGATTCTTACGTGAAGAAGGCACTACTCAATAATGGTTACGATAATTACTTATTCGATATTTTATTGAGTTAATAATTGTTGCGTTGATATTTTATATTGTTGTTGTTTCAATAATTGTCATTACGCAAGATTTTTCATTATCGAAGCAATAATTCATATTATCTGAATAATATTATTAGATAACATTATTGGCAATGTCTAGAAAGTTACATCTAAGGAGAGGTTTGGTCACCTAATGCGCAAGTAAGAAGAAATTCTTATCGAAAGCCCCTCTTCCTGAACCGCACGGTTGTCAATATTGTGATTACGTAATATTATTTGTGAATAATTAATTATTGATTTATATGATGAGGAAAATATTGATTTTATGTGGATATAGATGGAGAAATTTTTAAAATGACAATTGTTGAAAATTAATATTTTATCTTTTTACGATAAAATAATTCATTTAAATATATTATTTTAATAATATATTAACGGTGATATTTTACAACGAATGTGGGATATATGAGTATACGAGGAGGAAGAGTATTTTTTGTTGCAATAAATGTTTAAAACATGTTAAACATGTCGGTGGACCCCATTTATTCGATTGAAATTTGATTATACCGTAAAATCGCTTGGTTTGTGGATTTCGGTCAATTTCTATTTGGAATTTGGAAAAACTTTCTTCTGCAAAGTTGTAGAGAATTGAAATTCCTATAAAAACACGCGAGATTCGAATTTTCTGATGAAAGGGCTATTTATTATGAATTATTGAAGTTCCGAAGCTCCGAAATAATTGATTTTTGGGAGTTTAAAATATTTTTGTAAGAAAACGTTTTTTGTTGTAATTGAGTGGCTCACATGTGTTATAAATGATCTGAAATCAGATTTCTAAGGCAGGCTTGAATATTTTTAAGAAATATTATTATTTTATTAAATTTTTCTGCTTTTGGTGTTCTAAAGATTTTCCTATAAATAGGGTCTTGGGTTAGAATTGAAAATCACACCGTAAGCTGAAGTTTTCTCTCTATATTATCGAGCGTATTCTTGTGAGTATTTTGAGTATACTTTGAGTATTGCTAGATGGTGCAAGTTCCTTCAAAGACTATACCCTTGTATTCTAGCTGAAATCTTCGATCTTTCGAGGTAAAGGATGTTATTATCTTCTCAAATGATATTATTTCTTCAATATCATTATCTTTGAAATATTGGTTGAAACTTTTTATCAAATTTGGAACTTTTTCATATGGGGTTACTTATTCACGAAGTTCTTATTCATGAGTTCTTATTCACGAGTTCTTATTCACGAAAGTACTATTATTACGTAAGCGTGAAGATGTTTTTTTTGTGGAATTTCTATCTTTTGTGTCTGAGTTACTTATTCACGATATCACGGACTATTCACGATACTTGATTATTCAATTTAAAAATAAAATTTCTTCTTTTCGTCTAAAACATCTATTCGGATACTAACTCGATCAGATCCATGTTTTGATCATTCTTGAATTTTACACCACTATGATTATTTTTGAGGTATTTTTGGACGTGGATAAAACCAAGTACGAATCCTTAATCCTTAATCCTTGTCATTTTGTTTCATCGGATTCGTTTCTTTAAAAAATATTTTCATCATCCTCGGTCTTAAATGATGATATTATGGAATATCTTCGACCGAGTTTGTAGTGAAGATGAATGATTTCTTAAGAATATCTTTGCCCTGTAGCAAAAGATGAATGATTTCTGAAGAATATCTTTGGCCAGAGTGCAAAGATGAGCAGTGTTTAAATTAACATGACTAATCTGATGAATATCTTTGGCTGTAGTCCCCAGATTTTATCAATAAAGATTTAAATTTTGTCAAAATAATTTTTAATATTATGGTGTGAATTTAAGATAATATTATAGTTGTGGGTAGTATTTATAAATTTTGCAAAGTATGCAAGTGGTTATATTATATTCGATTGGTGGGAGAATATTCGGTTTAGCAGGGAATATTCGCATAACTACTCAATCATTGGTGGACCCAATAATGTAATTATTGTCGAATCGAGAAAACGACAAAAATATTTTATTGAAATAACGGCGGAAGTTTTACCGTTGGTTGATTCTTGTTGAACTACTCGGTAGTAAAAGTACAAGAATACGTGTGGTGGTTGCATAGTAGCAGACGGTATTGATTATTGATCGCTTATGTGAGAAGTCACTCGGTTTGATTCCATTATTATTGTCGATTAATAATATGAATTATTATAGCGATAATGACGTTTTGTTTTATTAGTATTATTAACGTAATAAAAGCGAAACATCTTTATATAAAATAGAATACTTTATTAAAGTTATTCTATAAATAGAATATATTATATTTTATTATGCATAGTGTTGCATAGTATTTTGCATAGTATTGCATAGTGTTTGCATAGTAAAATATTTTTATATAAATAGAATATATTATATTTTATTTAAAAGATTTTCTTTAAATATGGACCCGTCGATTAAAGTAAATCAATCTGGACCGTTCATGGATTAATTCTTATGCATTCCATTTTCCTATAAATAGAAGTTCATTCCTTCATTATTTTCTTTTAATTCATTGAAACTCTCTAGAGAGAAATTATAGAGAGAAGTTATAGAGAGAAAATTATAGAAAGAAGAAGATATATTCGCTACTTCACTACTTCTATATTCAGTTCTTTTACTACCAGTAAGGGGTGTTATTCTTTCTTCTTGAAGAGAACTTACATTATTCCATTCATTATCATTACATTGGAATAACTGTAAAAGTGGCATACCTATACATAACTCGTATATGTGGATACCCTATACTTGGTGAAATCCTTATGTTATTCCATCGCTTATTATTACATTGGAATAACTTTGATGTGATTTACCCTATACTTGGTGACATTCTTCTATTATTCTCATTGGAACATCCACGTCGTGTGTTTTACAGGACTGGTTAAAATCTTTATTATTACATTGGAATATCCTATTCGTGTGTTTTACAGGACATTCGGTTCCGTCTTTATTATTACATGTTGGAATATCCTATCGTGTGTTTTACACAGGATGCAGTTCCATCTTTATTATTACATTGGAACATCCCGCTTGGTGTGAATTTCACCTAACTTTGGTTCCATTATTATTATTCTTGGAATAACTTCATGCCAAGCAATGCCGCATGCATGGTGATTTCTTTTGTTATTCCATTCTTTATTATACCCGGTTGGTTAAAACTTTGACTTCTATACTCCATGAAATTAGTAGAATATCCTTGATATTTGCGTTTCATCCAAAGATATCTTTTCATGGAAATATTCTTCCGATCATTCTTGAATTTTACTCTACGAAAACAAAGATCATGTTGACAATTTGGACGTTAATAATTCATGGATTAAATAATTCTTGAACTTTTTTTATTGAATTATTATGTCATTGTCATCATCCTCATGTTATATTATGTTATCTTTCGCTTACGTGCATAGATGAACTTAGTATGATTATGACCCGAGGATCATTCGGTATAATCACGACTTGATATAAATGATGTGACAAAAGTCCTCAATGGCTGTAATGCGTTGATGGATAGTTTTGGTATGATTATGACCCGGGGGTGATTCGGTAAGATAGTCATGACCATTGATAATTTGATGAAAATCCTTGGCCAAGTAGTACGGGGATGATTAAATGTGGTGGTTTATTTATTGTTTGAGTCTCGCGATAAAAATTGATGAAAACCTTTTAAAACCTAAAAGATAGTAGACTTTATTCTCTACTTGACTCTTTTAATGGATTGCTTATTCACCGCAGATTAAATTTGGTTGTCTATTGTATTTTATCGGTTTAACTTTGTTGAAGGCTAATGATAATTTATTCTCGCATTATCTTAGTCATAATATTTCTTCTTGGGCTAGTTGAGCTCACCCTTTTTTTCACCGTTCTCTTTGAAATGAGAACATAAATTTGAGACGAGTCGGGGAGCGTAAGTAATGGTCCGGAGGATAGCATTAGTAGTCTTCACTATTCTGTGATATAGTGTGATAATAGTTGTAATGAGGACTCCTTTTGAGTTTGTATAATATCTAGTAGACAATATTTGTATTCAAACTCACAGTTTATGTCGTATTGTACACGACAGTTATATTAGTAAGTTGTATTTGAATTTATGTACCATATAAGTGGCGACCCAAGATGGGTGACGTATACCTAATTTTGGGGGCGTCACATTTGGCCTGTAGTGCAAAGATGAATATTTGATTCCAGATGTATATTGATTGATGTTACAGGGATAAAAGATAGACGATGAACTTTTAAATTCATACATAGAAGATAGTAGTTTGCATTCTCTACTTAACTCTTCTAATGAATTATTATTTCCGCTGCGAATATTGATTTTAAATTTGTTGTCTATTGTATTCTATTATATTTTTCCCTGTTGAAGACTAACGATAATTTGTTGTATATTATCTTAGTCATAATATTCTTTACTGAGCTAGTTGAGCTCACCCTTTTCCTTTTTGTTCCATTTTTCTCGGGGAGGCGAGAATATAGCGAGTATTTAGCCTGGGGTATGGAATGAAGGTTTTAGAAAGGATTGTTTAGTAGTCCTCACCATTTTTGTAAAATAATGTATCAATAAATGTGATGAGGATTTATTTGAGTATAGATATTGTCAGAAGATAATATTTGTATTCAAACTCACGCTCTTATTGCTGTAATAATAAAGTTCAGAAGTTGTTTACGTGCCATGTATTGACAACTCGAATAGGTGATGTATACCTATTTTGGGGCGTCACACTATCTCTGCACGATCTTGGTTATGGTCCTTGGTTGACCGTCTTAGTTATCTCGCTCTAATAATTGAGCCACATTTACAACATCTCGAATAGAGAAAATTTATGAGAAATGAGATACCGACGTATCTTGGGGTTTCAAACCTCTAAGAAACATCCGCATCATACGTTCCTCATTCTCCACCAAATGAGGTGCAAAAAGCTGGATAACTCTGCAAACTTTGCCTCGTCATCGAGACACCGCCATGTTGTTTCTCGCTCGGTCTAATAAACTCCACTTCCTTCATATAGCGAACACTTTCGGAAAGTATTTGTCATTAAATAGTTCTCAAACGCGTCTCCCAAGACATCTTTG
This sequence comes from Panax quinquefolius, assembly GCA_020205615.1. Classification (NCBI taxonomy): domain Eukaryota; kingdom Viridiplantae; phylum Streptophyta; class Magnoliopsida; order Apiales; family Araliaceae; genus Panax; species Panax quinquefolius. The sequence continues at coordinate 148,667,548 of CM035161.1, forward strand.
AGTGTGTAATTGGATGGGTACGCTTCACAGACTCCCACCAGATGAATCTGTCTCGCCACGGAACATAAAGGTGGCGAATGGAACCTTCTGTTCTCCGTGCATCCCAAGACATCGAATATCTTGGTAATTTGCTTGACCCATGTTTTCGTCATGATCGGATCGGCTTTCCTTAAATTCGTGGTCCCAACTCTTTGAACTGCTTTGTTTGTGATAACCCGTGAATTGCTATCATTTCCTCCGTATTTTGAACACGAGTCTCCCTAAATCGATTTTTGCATGAATCGCATAAAGCTTCTAAACATTTCCTCGTTCATCATCGCTCGGTGGTGTTGTTCATGGGAGAACATTGCCGACTGTTGCACGTTCTCCTCGTTGGTGAGTACTGAGGCGTCTCCACGGTCTCATTTCCATTGTTAATATTCTCGATTCGACATTCTCAAATCATCATAAAACAAGGGTTAATTAAGGAAATCAATATATCACATAATATCCCTATATCTTGACCAACTAACAAATAAGCTTAGGTAGGACACTTTAGCGAAGGATTTATTCGTCTCTCTCCTCCTAGTTCTATTCCCGATCTCCGCCACGGATCATATCCCTAAGCTCGATACCAACCTGTGGCGCCCCCAAAATAGGTATACATCACCCATTCTCGAGTTGTCAATACGTGAGTACGAAACAACTACAACTTTATTATTACAACAAGAAGCTGTGAGTTTAAATACAAATATTATCTTCAGACAATATCTATACTCAAATAAATCCTCATCACATTTATTGATACATTATTTTACAAAATGGTGAGGACTACTAAACAACTCTCTCTAGAACCTTCATTCCATACCCAGGCTGCGTACTCGCTTATATTCTCGCCTCCCGATAAAAATGGAACAAAAAGGAAAAGGGTGAGGTCAACTAGCTCGATAAAGAATATTATGACTAAGATAATATACAACAAATTACCGTTAGTCTTTCAACGGGGAAAATCTAATAGAATACAATAGACAACAAATTTAAAATCAATATTCGCATGTTGAAATAATAATTCATTAGAATAGTTAAGTAGAGAATGCAAACTACTATCTTCCATGTATGAATTTAAAAGTTCATCGTCTATCTTTTATCCTTGTAACATCAATCAATATATATCCGGAATCACATATTCATCTTTTGCACTACTGGGCCAAAGATATTCATCATTGGTCGTGTTCATCTAAACACACATTCATCTTCTGCACTACTGGGCCAAATATATTCTTCAGAAATCATTCATCTTTGCACTACAGCCAAAGATATTCCATAATATCATCATTTAAGATGAAGATGATGAAAAATATTTTTAAAGAAACGAATCCAAAGTGAAAAAAATGACAAGGATTAAGGATTAAGGATTAATGATTCGTACTTTGTTTTATTCACGTCCAAAAAATACCTCAAAAATAATCGCGTTGGTGTAAAATTCAAGAATGATCAAAATATGGATACAATCAAAGCTAGTATCCGAAATAGATATTTTGGACGAAAAGAAAAATTTTCATTTTTAGATGAATAAGTCTTAAGTATTCGTGAATAGTGTCGATATCGTGAATAAGTCAGAGTACGTGAATAAGAACTCTCAGACACCAAAAGTTCCAAATTTGATAAAAACTTCAGATCAATATTTCAACATAATGATATTGAAGAAATAATATCATTCTGAAAAAAATAATATCCCTTACCTCGAAAGATCAAGACTTTAAATTAAAACAGGATATAAAGGCTATGACTTGAACTTGCATAGAATAGCAATACTCAAATTATACTCAAAATACTCACAAGAATACGCTCGATATATAGAGAGAAAACTTGATTTTCGGTGTGATTTTCAATTCTAACCTAAGCACCTATTTATAGGAAATTCTTAGAACACCAAAGCAGTAAAATTTAATATAATATTAATATATAAAATTTTTCTCACGCACATTCTTATAAACTGAAATCAGCTCATTTCAACAACCAACCAAGCCCACCAAACATATCAAAAACGTTTTTCTAATTTAAATTATTTTAAACTTCCAAAAATCAATTATTTTGAGCTTCGTAACTTCAATAATTCATAATAAATAGCCCTTTTATCGGAAAATTCGAATCTCGCTAGTTTTTATAGGAAATTCAATTCTACAACTTTGCGAGAAGAAAGTTTTTCTAAATTCCAAATGTAAATCAATTTAAATATACAAACAGACGATTTTGTGCTATAATTTCATCTAATAAATGGGGTCCACCGACATGTTTAACATGTTTTAAATATTTATTGCAACAAAAATACTCTTCCTCCTCGTATACTCATATATCCCACATTCATTGTAAAAATATCACCATTATTATATTATTAAAATATAATAATACATTATCTTATCGAAAAAGATAAAATTTTAATTTTCAACAATTGTCACATTAAAATTTTTCTCCATCTATATCCACATAAAATTAATATTTTTCTCGTCATATGAATCAATAATTAATTATTCACAAATAATATTACTGAGAATCACAATATTGACAATCGTGCAGTTCTCAGGAAGAGGGGCTTTCCAATAAAAATTTCTCTTACATGGCCTTGCAATTAGGTGACCAAACCTCTCCTTGAGCGTAACTTTTTAGACATCGCCAATAATGTTATCTAATAATATTATTCAGATAATATGAATTATTGCTTCGATAATGAAAAATATTGTGTAATGACAATTATTGAAACAACAAAGAATATAAAATATCAACGCAAAGAATTATTGAATCAATAAAATAAAATAATCGAATAAGAATTATCGTAACCATTATTGAGTAGTAAAGGCCTTCTTACGTAAGAATCAATAATTGGTGCAATACCGGTATCTTTCTTGTGTTTTAACCAACCGAGTATTTTAACAAAGATACTTGATAAAAGAATAACTACGCCGTTATTTTTAAACAACTTATATTTGTCGCTTTCTTCATCCAATCGCTTTCAAGTTATGGGTCCCACACACGGTCGCTTGTGGTAAATGCATTTAATATTTCGACAAAGTCACGAATATTCCGAGGACCAAACGAATATTCCCAAAACAACAATGAATATTTTATAACCACTTGCTTATTTTGAAATATTTGCGTATTTTACCCCTAACTATCCACATTAATCACATCAACCCTTACTATTTCAAAATAATAAATAGAGAAAATTAAATTTCATTAATAATAAGTTGGGGTCTTACAGCTATATCCTCGCTCCGCTTCAAGAGAACCTCCAAAGCTTTATCGCGCAATTCGCCATCTTCGCCACTTGGCAACCTTGTCAAATCTATCCACTTGGTCTCGAAGTTCTAAAGCGGGGTGCCTTCTACTCGCCTTTGGCCATGATCACACTCCTTGTCAGCAGCAAAGATCAACCATCTTCGGGCTTCACCGTGGGTTCTCGAACGAGAACCCCCCGATTCATATTTGGAAGCCGTCCTTCTAAGATCTACCGTGTCCCCTCGAAGGTAACAGATTCTACTCTTTACCATACTGTCCGACGTAGAACAAATGAAAAGATTGTGATTGAAAACTCAAGGACACTAGAACACATCCCTCCTTCTAGTGCCAATGTTAACGCTAAGATCTTCTACCACGTCCTAATCACGTAAGACGTCCTGATCCTGCACAATAAACACGATCAACACCAAAAGCTTCGACGGCTCGATTGAGTCTGGGATAGCTCAAAGCGTGAGATTCAAAGATAAAGCGATCACAAGGTTAACAATGGAGGATAAAATATCTAATGTCTTGAGAGAGATAAAATTATCAGTTACTTTTTTATGTACGACCTCCTTGCTATGATATACTACAAAATCCGATTTTGCGTGCAAACCAAACCCTAATCGACACCACCTCATCGCGGGTAGGTTACATTCGTTGATCCCATCCCTTGTCCATCACCGACCAAATCGTCAATCCTCATTAATGCGATGTAAGATATCAGTCAACCATTATCTTTGTCATCATCACCGGTCAAAACCCAAGTGAAGATATTTAATTATCTGCTGGGTCAGCCCACTGAACCGACCCAACAAAAAAGACCCAACTGATCGAGCCCAACTAAAATGACCCGGTAGATTAACCAAATAGCTCAGCTCAAGCTCTTTGGTCTAATATCTAAAATATCATGACCTAACAGGGTACAAACCCCTTAAAATGTTTGAGACACTATTGAAAAGGTATGAGATTCTAATGAATGATTTTAGCTAAAAAGTTACATCCATTCGTGCAAAAATGCCGCGACTCTGCGTGCCAGCGTTGCGGCGCTAGGTATCGTTTCAGCCCAGCGTTGGGTGGGTGGGTGGGTTTAGCTGTATCTTAGTAGTAATTGATTAGGATTATGAGAATTTAAATCAACCCAAAAGTGTTCGATATTTGTTGAGTGTCACGCCAAGAATTAACTAGGGTCTGCTCAACTACTATAATTTGATCAAAATGGTATCCCAAACAATTCCCCCAGGTCAAAAGACTCGGAAAGTGTCGACCATTAACTTAGAGAGATTGACTATCCACGGGTAGGGTAGCTGTCAAAAATTACTATACCCGGTCCCACAAAAAGTTTTATTTTGATTTTTTTTATTAAAAAAAATAATTTGCAAAATTTTTAAGATTCAAAATTAATATGATTTTATTCTAACTTTGTTAATTAAGCATAATTATTGTAAGTTCTATCAGTTATTTCACAGACTGACTTGCATTAATTTTTAATTTCATAAAAAGCGTCAAATATTTTTTTTTGCGTCTGTCTAACTAACGTGTTTATGTAACTGCTTTATTAATTATTTTGCATTTATAAATTAAGGGGTGAGAAAGATATAATTATAAGTTGGTGGGTCATTTTCAAGTGTAAATGCTCAATCTAATCGCCATGCATGGTCGTAGTTAAACTAATTACTACTACTACTATGCATATAGATACACGAAATCTTAATTAAAACAAAAGTAAGTTTGTTTGTTTGTTGCTTCTCAAATACTAGTAGTATTTGTTATGGTATTGTACGTAATATCTGGTTTGACGATGAGTAGTGTCATATAAATTTGTTTGCGTAGCTCACCTAATTAATCTCCTCAAAACTTGAATTCATAGAATTGTGGGGGAAATTGCATTTACAAATAATAACTAGTAACAAGTTACAAAGCTCCCAAGCAATTCAAATTACAGTATAACCTCTATAAATTAATAATTTATTTAAAATAATATTTTTTTTAGTCTCAACTTGAATTAATGAAATAAATTAATAATTTTGATAAAATAATAATTTTTAAAAAGACCCTTATATAAATATATGGTCTCATCAAAATCATAAATTAATAATTCTTTTAAATTACAAATATATTTAGGGTAATCTTGTAAAATATGATTCTATTCTCGTTTGTTTTGTCTTAAAATTCAAATCTAATTTAATTTCATCCTTAATTTTTCTCATTGCGTCCAAAAGTTCAATTGTTGCATTCTCGAATTGTAATAAAAACTTGTGAAGAGTTGTTGCGCTACGAGTGCTTGGTGACGTCCCCAAAATAGGCATACATCACCTATTAAAAAGTCGCCAAATACATAGTAGATGTAATACAAATACAATCTTTAATATACAACAAGAAAAGTTCGTGAGTTTTAATACAAATATTGTCTCCTAGATAATATCCACTTTCGTAATAAGTCCTCATTACATTTATTGTCAAACTATTTAATGTAATAGTGAGGAGTACTAATACTATCATCCGGACCGTCACTCGCTCCCCGACTAGTCCCGCCACGTTCTCATTTCTGAAGAGAAAACAATTGAAGGAAAGGGTGAGCTCAACTAGCCTAATAAGAAATATTATGACTAAGATAATGTAGAATAAATTATCATTAGTCTTCAACAATGTTAAACCGATAAAATACAATAGACATCAAGTTTAGCTGCAATGAACAAGCAATCCATTAAAAGAGTCAAGTAGAGAATAAAATCTACTATATTTTTTGATTTAAAAAGTTTTTCATCACTTTTATCGCGGGACTCAAATTTTAATAAGTAATCCACATCATCAATTCATTCTCGCACTCTGGATCAAGGATATTATTTAAGTATCACGACCACGAATTATCCATGCACTACGGGCCAAAGATAATTGTGTTTTCATCAATGATCCGATCATGCCATAAAACAATTCATCTTTGCTCCCTGGTCAAGAGAATGCATAGCCATAATCATACCAAAAAGCGTACATCAATGCACTACGGCCCAATGAGGACTTTTTCCACATCATTTGTAACATTACTACCATGATTATAAGAATAATCCTCAGTCATAATCATACCAAGTCCATCTACGCACTTCTGACAGCCATGTAGATGACTTTCAACAAAATATAAACATGAGGATGATGACAATGATATAAGAATTCAATCAAACAAGTTCAAGAATTAAATTATCCAGAACTAATAACGTCAAATTGTCAACATGATACTTCTTTGTAGAGAGTAAAATTCAAGAATGCTCGTAAGAATATTTTCATGAAAAGATCTTTGGATGAAGCGCAAATATCAAAGATATTCCACTAATTTTATGGAGTATGTAAGTCAAAACTTTAACCAACCGAGTATAATAAAGAATGGAATAACAAAAGAAATCACCATGCATGCGATATCAAGATGTATGACGGTTATTCTAATGTAATAATAAATAACGGAACCAGTCAAAGTGTCGCGACCGGACGGGATATTCCAATGTAATAATAAAGAATGGAATAACAAATGTAAATCACCAAGTATAGGGTGAATACCGCATTATACATGTTATTCCAATGTAATAATAAAGAATGGAATAATGAAGTTCTCTTCACGAGTATAAAAAAAAATACCCTTACCTTATAAAGAAGAGTACTCAAAGACGGTAGGGCGGGGATATACTTGAAGAAACTTGCACTACGCTTCAAAGCTTTCTTAAACGCTAAAGAAATACGCCAAGATTATAGAAAAATAATTCTCCCTACGTTTTCTCTCTAGAGTTTCAAATTGAATTTGTAAGAAATAATGAAGAAATGAGCTTCTATTTATGAAGAATGGATGAATAGTAACCAATCCATGAACGGTCCGGATCGATTTACTTTAAAGCAGACGGTCCAGATTGGTTTACAATAAAATATAATATATTCTATTTATAATCTAATAAAACGAATAACTTTTAAAAAGATTTTACTACGCAAACACTACGCAGGGCACTATGTAAATACTATGCATAATAAAATATAATATAATCTAATTATTGTCTAATAAAATAGATAACTTTATAAAAGTATTACATTTTATATAAAAAAATATTTTACTATTAGCCTAATAAAACGAATAACTTTATAAAAGTATTACATTTTTATATAAAAGTTTTTCGCATTTTATTACATTAATAATACTAATAAAACAAAACTTATATATATATATATAACAATCAACAATAATTGAATCAAATAATATGAGATACACGCAAAGAACTCATTGTAGTAATAATTGAACAAAATCGAAAGTGACTTCTCACGTAAGCATCAATAATCAATACCGTGTGCTACTATGCAACCACGCATATTACTGTACTTTTACTACCGAGTTATTTTCATAAAAATATTTTTGTCGTTTTCTCAATTCGACAATAATTAATTATTCACAAATAATATTACAGAATCACAATATTGACAACCATGTGGTTCCCAAGAAAGAGGGGCTTTCAACAAAGATTTCTCCTCATCTTGGCGCCGCAATTAGGTGACCAAACCTCTCCTTAGATGTAACTTTCTAGACATCGCCAATAATGTTATCCAATAATATTATTGAGATAATATGAATTATTGCTCAGATAATGGAAAATATTGTGTAATGACAATTTATTGAAACAACAATAATATAAAATATCAATGCAAAGAATTATTGAATCAATAAAATCTTCGAATAAAGAATTATCGTAACCATTATTAAGTAGTGCCTTCTTCACGTAAGAATCAATAATTGGTGCAATACCGTAATGCTTTCTCGTGTTTTAACCACCGAAAGTATTTTAACAAGATTAATCGGTAATAACCTACCGTTATTTTTAAACCACTTATATTTGTCGTTTTCTTCATCCAATCGTTTTTCCGTTATGGGGCCCATAACAGATCGCTAGGTCGTGCATTTAATATTCCAATGACAAGATTTAATATTCCACGACCAAACGAATATTTTCCTAAGCGATAATGAATATTTTATAACCACTTGCTTATTGAAATATTTGCGTATTTTACCCATAACTATCCACATTAATCAAATCAACCCTTACTATTTCAAAATAATAAATAGAGGAAAATAAATTTCATTTATTAATAATTTGGGGTCTTACACTAAGATTACGTGATGTATAAAAGTTATTCCAACGTAATAATAAATAACGGAACTAGGTCAGTAAAACACATGCAGACAAGATATTCCAGAATAATAATAAAGCGGAACGGACGATTTAAACGTTATTTATGTGATATTCCAATGTAATAATAAAGAATGGAATAATAGAAGAATTTCACCAAGTATAGGGTAGAATAGCATATACATGTTATTTCAATGTAATAATAAATAATTGAATAATGTAAGTTCTCTTTATGAATCTGAAAGAAATAATACATCTACGAGTACAACAAATAATATCCCTTACCTTATAGAAGAAACCGGATATGTAAGTAGTGAAGTAACATAATACTTTTCTTCTTTGTCTCTATAATTTCTCTACAGAGTTTCAATTGAATTCGTAAGAAATAATGAAGGAATGAGCTTCATTTATGTAAGAATGGACAGATAATAACTAATTCATGAAGCGGTCCAGATTGATTTATTTTTAATCGAGACTATCAGATTTAAAGCAAAATCTTTTAAATAAAATATAATATATTATATTTATAATCTAATAAAATGAATAACTTTATAAAAGTATTACATTTTATATAAAAAGATTTTACTATATAAAATACTATGCAGCACTATGCAACACTATGCATAATAAAATATAATATATTCTATTTATAGAATAACTTTATAAAAGTATTACATTTTATATAAAAAGATTTTACTATGCAAAATACTATGCATAATAGAATATAATATATTCTATTTATGAATAACTTTATAAAAGTATTACATTTTTATATAAAAAGTTTTATGTTTTATTACATTAATAATACTAATAAAACAAAACTTATATATATATATATATATATATATATATATATATATATATAACAATCAACAATAATTGAATCAAATAACGTGAGATATTATGAAGCAACTACTGTAGCAATAATTGAACAAAACTGAGTGACTTCTCACGTAAGCATCAATAATCAATACTGTGTGCTACTATCCAACTACACGACATTATCTTGTACTTTTTATTACCGAGTAGTTCAACAAAGATTAATAGATTAAACTTTCGTCGTTATTTTCATAAAAAATATTTTGTCGCCAGTAATCCGACAATCTTTCCGCTAGGGTCCACCAATGATTGTCTTGTTGTATGAATATTCTCTGTTAAAAGCGAATATTCCCTAACCAATCGAATATTATATAACAACTTGCGTACTTTGTAAAATTTATAAATATTACCCACAACTATAACATTATCCAAATTCACACCATAATTTTGAAAATATAAAATTCGAGAAAATTAAATTTTTATTAAGTAAAATTTGGGATTTTACAATCTCCTCCTTATGAAATTTTGCCATTGAAATTTACGACGCACAGTATCTTAGAACAAACAAAGAGACTTTTTTCACATCATTTGTAACATTACGGTCGTGATTATCTTGAATAATCCTCGGTCATAATCATACCAAGTCCATCTACGCATACATGTGCTGATACGTATGACTTTTAACAAAATATAAATATGAGGATGATGACAATGATATAAGAATTCAATAAAATAAGTTCAAGAATTAAATTATCCAGGAACTAATAACGTCCAAATTGTCAACATGATACTTCTTTGTAGAGTAAAATTCAAGAATGCTCAGAAAATATTTCGAAAAAATTAAATATTTATTCATAAAATCTGGGGTCTCACAAAAATCATATTTGAGTTATAAAAATAGAAGAAATTGAATTATATTTTATGTTTATTATTTAATGGATTCAAATTCCTAGATTATTTCCTCATTATTATTTTTTATATTTTAGTTAAACAATTCTCAATCTTTATTTCTAATTCGCTTTAAAATAGATATTATGTAAGACCCCAACTTATTATTAATGAAATTTAATTTTCTATTTATTATTTTGAAATAGTAAGGGTTGATTTGATTAATGTGGATAGTTAGGGTAAAATACATAAATATTTCAAAATAAGCAAGTGGTTATAAAATATTCATTGTTGTCGGAGAATATTCGTTTGGTCGTGGAATATTCGTACTATCAGAGAATATTAAATTTATTACAAGTAGCGACCATGTGTGGGGCCCCATAACGGAAAGCGATTGGATGAAGAAAGCGACAAATATAAGTTGTTTAAAAAATAACGGCGTAGTTATTACAGCTATTATCTTGTTAAAATACTCTGTGGTTTAAACACAAGATTAGCTGCAGTATTGCACCAATTATTGATTCTTACGTAAGAAGGCACTACTCAATAATGGTTACGATAATTCTCGTCAGATATTTTATTGATTTAATAATTTTGCGTTGATATTTTATATCGTCATTGTTCAATAATTGTCATTTACGTATTTTTTATTATCGAAGCAATAATTCATATTATCTGAATAATATTATTAGATAACATTATTGGCAATGTCTAGAAAGTTCTGTCTAAGGAGAGGTTTGGTCACCTAATAATTGCGCCAAGAAGGAGAAATTCTTATTGGAAAGCCCCTCTTTCACAGGAGGCTATGCGGTTGTCGATATTGTGATTCTCGTAATATTATTTGTTAATAATTAATTATTGATTCATATGATGAGAAAAATATTGATTTTATGTGGATATAGATGGAGAAAATTTTTAAAATGACAATTGTTGAAAATTAATATTTTATTTTTTTACGATAAAATAATTCATTTAAATATATTATTTTAATAATATAATAATGGTGATATTTTTACAACGAATGTGGGATTTATGAGTATCTGAGGAGGAAGAGTATTTTGTTGCAATAAATGTTTAAAACATGTTAAACATGTTGGTGGACCCCATTTATTGATCGAAATTTGATTATAGCTTTATAAAATCGCTTTGTTTGTGGATTTGGTCAATTTATGATTGGAATTTGGAAAAAATTCTTCTGCAAAGTTGTAGAGAATTGAATTTTCTATAAAAACTCATGAGATTCAAAATTTTCTGATAAAAGGGCTATTTATTATGAATTATTGAAGTTCAAGCTCGAAATAATTGATTTTGGAAGTTTAAAATAATTTAAATTAGAAAAACGTTTTGATATGTTTGGTGGGCTTGGTTGGTTGTTGAAATGAGTTGATTTCAGTTTATAAGAATGTGCATAGAAAAATTTTATATATTAATATTATATTAAATTTTCTCGCTTTTGGTGTTCTAGCAATTTCTATAAATAGGGTCTTAGGTTAGAATTGAAAATCACACGTAAATGAAGTTTTCTCTCTATAATATCGGCGTATTCTTATGAGTATTTTGAGTATAGTTTGAGTATTGCTATACTCGAGTGCGCAAGTTCAAGTCATGCTTTATATCAAGGTGTTTGAGATAAAATCTTGATCTTTCGAGGTAAGGGATATTATTTTTTTTCGTAATGATATTATTTCTTCAATATCATTATCTTTGAAATATTGATCTGAAGTTTTTATCAAATTTGGAACTTTTGTGTGTGAGAGTTCTTATTCACGTATCTGACTATTTATTCACGTATCTGACTATTTATTTACGAATCTGGACTATTTGACGAAAAATGAAAATTTTCCTTTTCGTTCAAAATATCTAATACGGATACTAGCTTTGATTGTATCCATGTTTTGATCATTCTTGAATTTTACACCACTTGTGATTATTTTTGAGGTATTTTTGGGCGTGGATAAAAGCAAAGTACGAATCCTTAATCCTTAATCCTTGTCATTTTGTTTCAACTTGGATTCGTTTCTTTAAAAATATTTTTCATCATCTTGACCTTAAATGATGATATTATGGAATATCTTTGGCACCGTAGTACAAAGATGAATGATTTCTGAAGAATATCTTTGGCCGTAGTGCGAAGATGAGCAGTGTTTAGATGAACATGACCGGTGATGAATATCTTTGGCTGTAGTGCAAAGATGAATATTTGATTCGGATGTATATTGATTGATGTTACGAGGGGATAAAAGATAGGCGGTGAACTTTTAAATTCATACATAGAAGATAGTAGTTTGCATTCTCTACTTAACTCTTCTAATGAATTATTATTTCATTGCGAATATTGATTTTAAATTTGTTGTCTATTGTATTCTATTAGATTTTTTTCCTGTTGAAGACTAACGATAATTTGTTGTATATTATCTTAGTCATAATAATATTCTTCTTGGGCTAGTTGAGCTCACCCTTTTCCTTTTGTTCCATTTTCTTCTCGGGGAGGCGAGAATATAGCGAGTCTGAGTGGGGGTATGGAATGAAGGTTCTAGAAAGAGTTGTTTAGTAATCCTCACCATTTTTGTAAAATAATGTATCAATAAATGTGATGAGGATTTATTTGAGTATATAGATATTGTCTAGAAGATAATATTTGTATTCAAACTCAGTTTCTTGTTGTAATAATAAAGTTGTAGTTGTTTACGTACCATGTATTGACAACTCGAATGGGTGATGTATACCTATTTTGGGGCGTCGCGGTTGGTATCGAGCTTAGGGATATGATCTCTCTGGCGGAGATCGGGGAATAGAAACAAGGAGGGAGAGACTAATAAATCCTTTCTAGTGTGTCCTACCTAAAGCTTATTTGTTAGTTGGTTAGTATATAGGGATATTATGTGATATATTGATTTCCTTAATTAACCCTTGTTTTTATAGCGGTGATTTGAGAATGTCGTGAGAATATTAACAATGGAAATGAGACCGTGGAGACGCTTTGTACTCACCAACGAGGAGAGCGTGTAACAGCAGTGGCAATGTTCCTCCTGTGAACAACACCAAGCGAGCAAATGATGAGCGAGGAATGTTTAGAAGCTTTTTGCGATTCATGCAAAATCGAGACGAGGAGACTCGTGTTCAAAATCTGAGGAGAAATGATAGCAATTCACGGGTTGTCCTGACAAGCGATTCAAAGAGTTGGGACCACGAGAATTTAAGGGAAAGCCAGATCCGATCATGGCGAAACATGGGTCAAGCAAATTACCAAGATATTCGATGTCTTGGGATGCGGAGAACAGAAGGTTCCATTCGCCACCTTTATGTTAAAAGTGGCGAGGCGAGACCATCTTGGTGGGAGATGCGTGAAGCGTCCACCCATCCGGCCGTACTCGGCATGTCTTGGGAGACGTTTCAAAAACTATTTAATGACAAATACTTTCACGAAAGTGTTAAATTATATGAAGGAAGTGGAGTTTATTAGGCGGGAGCGAAGTAAACAACATGGCGGTGTCTCGAGACGAGGCAAAGTTTGCAGAGTGATCGGTTTGCACCTCATTTGGTGGAGAATGAGGAGCGTATGACGCTGGATGTTTCTTAGAGGTTTGAAACCCGTGAATTGCTATATCATTCCTCCTCAGTATTTTGAACACGAGTTTCCTAAATCTCGATTTTGCATGAGCTGCAAAAAACTTCTAAACATCCCTCGTTCATCATACGCTTTCAATGGTGTTGTTTCACGGAGGAACATTGCCCGACTGTTGCACGTTCTCCTCGTTGGTGAGTGAGCATCTCCACGGTCTCATTTCCATTGTTAATATTCTCAATTCGACATTCTCAAATCATCATGTCATAAAACAAGGGTTAATTAAGGAAATCAATATATCACATAATATCCCTATATCTTGACCAACTAACAAATAAGCTTAGGCAGACACACACTAGCGAAGGATTTACTCGTCTCTCCCTTCTAGTTCTATTCCCGATCTCCATGAGAGATCATATCCCTAAGCTCGATACTAATTGTGGACGCCCCCAAAATAGGTATACATCACTATTCCGAGTTGTCACAATACATGGCATGTAAACAACTACAACTTTATTATTACAACAAGAAAGCTGTGAGTTTGAATACAAATATTATCTTCTGACAATATCTATACTCAAATAAATCCTCATCACATTTATTGATACATTATTTTAAAAAAATGGTGAGGACTACTAAACAATCCTTTTCTAAAACCTTCATTCCATACCCCGACTGTACTTTCGCTTATATTCTCGCCTCCACGAGAAAAATGGAACAAAAAGGAAAAGGGTGAGCTCAACTAGCTCAAGAAAGAATATTATGACTAAGATAATATACAACAAATTATCGTTAGTCTTCAATGAGGAAAAATATAATAGAATACAATAGACAACAAATTTTAAATCAATATTCGCAATGAAATAATAATTCATTAGAAGAGTTAAGTAGAGAATGCAAACTACTATCTTCTATGTATGAATTTAAAAGTTCATCGTCTATCTTTTATCCCCAGTAACATCAATCAATATACATACGGAATCAAATATTCATCTTTGCACTATGGGCCAAAGATATTCATCATTGGTCATGTTCATTTAAACACTGTTCATCTTTGCACTACGGCCAAAGATATTCTTCAGAAATCATTCATCTTTGCCTTCATCGCCAAAGATATTCTTAAGAAATCATTCATCTGCACTACTGGCCAAAGATATTCCATAATATCATCATTTAAGGCGAGGATGATGAAAATATTTTTTAAAAAACGAATCCGTTGAAACAAAATGACAAGGATTAAGGATTAAGGATTCGTACTTGGTTTTATCCACGCCCAAAAATACCTCAAAAATAATCATAGTGGTGTAAAATTCAAGAATGATCAAAACATGGATCAATCGAGTTAGTATCCGAATAGATGTTTGAGACGAAAAGAAGAAATTTTATTTTTCTATTGAATAAGACCGTATACGTGAATAGTGTCAGTATACGTGAATAAAGTCAGTCAGATATCGTGAATAGTAACTCAGACACCAAAAGATAGAAATTCCACAAAAAACATCTTCACGCTTAATGAATAGTACTTTCGTGAATAGTAACTCGTGAATAGTAACTCATGAATAGTAATCGTGAATAGTAACCCGAGGCATGAAAAAGTTCTAAATTTGATAAAAGTTTCAACCAATATTTGACATAGATAATGATTGAAGAAATAATATCATTTGAGAAGAAAATAACATCCCTTACCTCGAAAGATCGAAGACTTCTAGCTAGAATCGGAGTCTAGTCTTTGAAGGAACTTGCAATCGTCTAGCAATACTCAAAGTATACTCAAAATACTCACAAGAATATGCTCGATAATATAGAGAGAAAACTTGATTTCGGTGTGATTTTCAATTCTAACCCAAGCACCCTATTTATAGGAAAACGCTTTAGAACACCAAAGCGTAAAATTTAATAAAATAATAATATTTCTTAAAAATATTCAAGCCCACCTTAGAAATCTGATTTCAGATCATTTATAACACATGTGAGCCACTCAATTACAACAAAAACGTTTTTCTTACAAAAATATTTTAAACTCCCAAAATCAATTATTTTGAACTTGAACTTCAATAATTCATAATAAATAGCTCTTTCATCAGAAAATTCGAATCTCGCGTGTTTTATAGGAATTTCAATTCTCTACAACTTTGCAGAAGAAAGTTTTTCCAAATTCCAAATAGAAATTAACAAGAAATCCACAAAGCAGGCGATTTTACATGCTATAATCAAATTTCGATCAATAAATGGGGTCCACCGACATGTTTAACATGTTTTAAACATTTATTGCAACAAAAATACTTTTCCTCCTCGTATACTCATATATCCCACATTAGTTTGTAAAATATCACCATTAATATATTATTAAAATAATATATTTAAATGAATTATTTTATCGGAAAAAGATAAAATATTAATTTTCAACAATTGTCATTTTAAAAATTTTCTCCATCTATATCCACATAAAATCAATATTTTCCTCATCATATAAATCAATAATTAATTATTCACAAATAATATTACTGAGAATCACAATATTGACAACGTGCAGGTTCAGGAAAGAGGGGCTTTCGATAAGAATTTCTTCTTCTTGGCGCAATTAGGTGACCAAACCTCTCCTTATGCGAACTTTCTAGACATTGCCAATAATGTTATCTAATAATATTATTCAGGATAATATGAATTATTGCTTCGATAATGAAAAAATCCGTGTAATGACAATTATTGAAACAACAACAATATAAAATATCAACGCAGACAATTATTAACTCAATAAAATCTTTAAGCAGTAATTCATCGTAACCATTATTGAGTAGTGCCTTCTTACGTAAGAATCAATAATTGGTGCAATACTGGTGTCTTTATTGTTCAACAAAGCGTATTAGTGTGTTTTAACCACCGGGTATTCCAATAAGATACTCAGTAATAACTACGCTCGTTATTTAAAAATAACTTATATTTGTCGTTTTCTTCATCCAATCGCTTTCAGTTATGGGGCCCACACATGGTACGGCTTGCTACTCGTCGTGCGAATATTCCCAAGCGATTGAATATTCCACGACCAAACGAATATTCCCAAGCGATAATGAATATTTTATAACCACTGCTTATTTTGAAATATTTGCGTATTTAACCCTTAACTATCCACATTAATCAAATCAACCCTTACTATTTCAAAATAATAAATAAAGGAAATTCCTTTTATTTAAAAATTTTTGGGTCTTACAACCTCCCTCCTTATGAAATTTTCGTCCTCGAAATTGGTGACGATACACAGTGTTTGAAAAGGTGAGGATACCTCGCTTTCATTTCCGTTTCAATTCCCGGTCATTTCCTCTATAGCATGATTCCTCCACAAAACTTTAACTTGTGGTATGACCTTTCTTAGCGTAGGACATGCTCCTTCCTATCCAAGATCTTGCGGGTACCTCCTCATACGTTAAGTCTTGGCTATCTCGTCCGGTTCTAACTCAATAACGTGGTTGGGTCTTTCACATATTTACGAAGTACGGATATGTGAAACACATTATGAACACGAGACATACTCGGAGGTAACGTAAGTCTATATGCTACATTTCCTACTCGGTCAAGAATTTGAAATGGACCGATAAATCGTGGATTAAGCTTTCTCTCTTCCCAAATCTTGTAACTCCCTTTCATGGAGTAACTTCAACAATACATGATCCCTACATTAAATTCCACGTCCTTTCGATGAAGATCCGCATAACTCTTTTTGTCGATCTTGTGCTTGGTTTTTATCGTTGTCGAATCATTTGGATCTTTTCGGTGAGTCATATGTACTTAACTTCGGGTCCCAACAATGTTGCTTCACCCACCTCATCCCAACATATTGGAGAGCGACATTTTCGTCCATATAATGCTTGAATGGAGCCACACCTATACTTGCTCGATAAGCTGTTGTTGTAGGAGAATTCCACCAATGGTAAAACTTATCCCAACTACCCTTGAAGTCTCAGGACACGAGTCTTAATAGATCTTCAAGAGTTTGAATAGTCCTCTCCGATTGTCCGTCTGGTTTGGGGATGGTATTAGAACTAAATCGCAAATTCGTGCCCATAGCTTTTTGCAAGCTAACCCAAAATCTTGAAGTGAATCTTGGGTCACGATCCAAAACTATGGATACTGAGCATGCCATGCAACCTCACAATCTCATTCACGTACATACTAGCAAGGCGTTCAAGGAATAAGTCTCCGTGTCGGCAAGAAATGAGCAAACTTGGTTAATCCATCAACAATAACCCAAATAGCATTGATGCCTTGAGAAACCGTAGGAAGACCCGATGTGAAATCCATAGTAATGTGTTCCCACTTCCATTACGGAATCTCAAGTGGTTGCAAGCGGACCCTTAGGTACAAGATGCTCGCCTTTACTGCGTTAGTGAGTTAAACACATCGAGATAAACTTTGCAATCTCTCTCTTCATATTGTTCCACCAAAATGTATGTCGAAGATCACGATACATTTTAGTACTTCGAGGATGGATTGCAAATGGCGTATTGTGTGCCTCCATCATAATCTTGTACTTCAAATCGAGTTGTTAGGAACACAAAGTCTAGAGTGGACTCAAGTATTCCTTCTTCATCAATTCTCGCTTAGGAATAGCTCCTTCTTGTACTTTCTTCTTCATACGATCGACTCAAGATTCGGTGGCTTGAGCAACCTTAACTTTTTCTATTAAAGTTGGCTCTGTCGCGTATACTTGACATCATCGCATCTCGTTCCGCATATGATCTTCTACTCGATGCGTCACTTACACGTTAAACTTTACCGGGATGGTATTGAATAGTGTGGTCATAGTCTTTCAATAGCTCGAGCCAACGTCATTTGCCGCGTGTTGAGTTCTTTTTGAGTGAAGAAATATTTAAGGCTTTTATGGTGCGAATATATCTCCACTTTCTCCCCATATAGATAGTGCCTCCATATTTTTAAGCCTTGGCGATTGCGCTAACTCTAGATCATGAGTAGGATAATTCCTCTCATACTCTTTATGTTGTCATGAGGCATAAGGCTATGACTTTCCCACGTTGCATGAGAACACATCCTAACCCCTTGCACGAAGCATCATTGTAGATAACAAATCCATCAAAACGGATGGTATTGTTAGAACAGCCGAAATAAGTCTCCTCTTAAGCTCTTGGAAACTTTTCTCGCGTTCTTCGCTCCAAAAGCGAATTTTGTATCCTTCCGAGTTAATTTGAGTTAATGGAGTAGCGATTCGAAAACCCTTCCACGAATCTCCGATAATAACCAATTTAAGCCCAAAAGCTACGTACTTGATACCAACGACTTCGGTTGCTCCAACTTTGTATTGCTTCAATCTTCGCCGGATCAGCAGATACTCCATGTTTTCGACACCACGTGCCCAAGGAATGCTACTTCCTCAAGCGAACTCGCATTTCTTCAATTTGGCATATTGTTGGTTTTCACGAAGCCTTTGGAGTACCAAACTTCAAATGGTGCTCATGAACTTCACGGCTTTTGGAATATATGAGGATGTCATCAATAAAGACAACAACGAATTGATCCAAATATTCCTTGAATACTCGGTTCATCATATCCATGAAAGTCGCGGGAGCATTAGTTAGTCCGAAAGACATGACTAAGAATTCATAATGCCCATACAGGAAGTTACAAGGCGTCTTTGGAATATCCTCAATTCTAATCTTCAAATTTGATGATATCGAGCGAAGATCGATTTTTGAAAAGAATTGTGCCCTTGCAATTGGTCAAACAAGTCATCAATACGAGGTGAGGATACCTATTCTTTATGGTGACATGGTTCAATTCCCGATAGTCAATCTGAAAGTCGCATACTAAAATCTTTCTTCTTTACAAATAAAGCAGGAGCACCCCAAGGAGATGTACTTGGGGCCAGAATGAAACCGATGTCCAACAATTCACGTAGTTGGACCTTTAACTCTGAAGTTCAATAGGAGCCATTCGATATGGGGTTTTAGAAATGGGCTTTGTACCGAGGTTCAAGATCAATAAAGAATTCAACTTCACGTTACGGGGTAGGACCGGGAAGTTCTTGAAAATCGTCGGGAAAGTCAATAACAACAGGAATATTATTCAAATTTGGCGTGTCTTTATTCAAATCCATAACATGGGCTAAGAAAGCTTGACATCCGTTTTTTAATAAGCGAATAGCTTTATGATTAGATATGATGGTGATCGATTTTAATGGTTTAGTTGCTTGAATTGCATAACGAGGTTGGTTAGGAATATGAAAACTAACAACCTTACGAAAACAATCAATTTTGGCATGATGAGTAGTTAACCAATCAATCCTAAAATCACATCAAAAGCAAGTATCTTTAAAGAGATAAGGTGGCAGTGTAAGGTAATGGTGCCAACTTGAATCAAACAAGATTTATAAGCGATGGATGTGATGAAAGTTTCTCTAGCGGAGTTTCCACAGATAGGTCAAAGTCTAATTTCTCCGAGTCAAGTTTAAGCGTTGAGCACATGCAGGAGAGATAAATGAATGGGTATGCAAAGTATCAAGTAAGGTATAAACTTCGCAAGAATTTATAAATAGCTTACCCGTGATCACCTCGTTTGGGTTCCTCGTATTATGACCGATCCACAACAAACGCTCTTCCCAAATCGTTGACTTTGACTTTTCGGGACGATCTTTTGAGTCATTGTCCCCATTGAACTAGGTTTACATCTTGTATAATCTCGAGCGATATGTCCTTCCTTTCCACAATTATAGCATACCTTGAATCTATTGTGGGCGGTTTTGATGATATGTCCCTTTTCCGCATTTGTAGCATATAATGGGGTGGTCGTTCTCCTCCTTAGAACCGATTCTTTTAAAGCGCAGATCATCTTCAGCACGGTGGTTGTTAAATCTCCTCTTTTTAAAATCTCCTCTCGACTCGCTTCTTCTATTTTCATGGCCATGCCACCAGAGTGGTTACCATTTACATAAAATCATTTCTTTCTCCATGAGTTATCATTATTCATTGATTCTTTATCTACGATACGATCCTGGTTGTGGTCCTCGGTTGACTGTACTCGTTATCTCGCTTCTAATAATTGAGCCACATTTTACAACATCTCGAATAAAGAAAAATTTATGAGAAATGAGATCTTGGCGTATCTTGGGGTTTCAAACCTCTAAGAAACATCCAAGCGTCATCGTTCCTCATTCTCCACCAAATGAGGTGCAAACACTGGATAACTCTGCAAACTTTGCCTCGTCTTTGAGACACCGTCGTGTTGTTTTGTTCCAATCGATGAACTCCACTTCTTTCATACGACCGAACACTTTCAGGAAAGTATTTGTCATTAAATAGCTTCAAACGTCTCCCAAGACATCTTTGTGTCTGAGAATTTGGATGGAGTGCACGCTTCATGAGACTCCCACCGATGAGTACGCTTTCGCCACGGAACATAAAGGTGGCGAATGGAACCTTCATTCTCTGTGCATCCCAAGACATCGAATATCTTGGTAATTTGTTTGACCCATGTTTCCGCCCAAGATCGGATCTCGGCTTTCCTTAAATTTTGGTGGTCCCAACTCTTTGAAGCTTGCATTTGTGACAACCCTGTAATTGCTATCATTTCCTCCTCAGTATTTTGAACACGAGTTTCTCGTCGATTTTGCATGAACGCGAAAAAACTTCTAAACATCCCCTCGTTCATCATCTCACTCAATGGGGTTGTTCACAGGGGAGAACATTGCCGACTGTTAGTACGTTCTCCTCGTTGGTGAGTATGAGCAATTCCACAGTCTCATTTCCATTGTTAATATTCTCGATCGACATTCTCAAATCTTTGTCATAAAACAAGGGTTAATTAAGGAAATCAATATATCACATAATATCCTTATATCTTGACTAACTAACAAATAAGCTTAGGCGAGGACACACTAGCGAAGGATTTACTCGTCTCTCCCTTCTAGTTCTATTCCCCGATCTCGCCGGAGATCATATCCTAAGCTCGATACCAACCGTGACGCCCCCAAAATAGGTATACATCACCTATTACGAGTTGTCAATACGTGCATGCGAAACAACTACAACTTTATTATTACAACAAGAAAGCGTGAGTTTGAATACAAATATTATCTTCTAGACAATATCTATACTCAAATAAATTCTCATCACATTTATTGATACATTATTTTACAAAATGGTGAGGACTACTAAACAATCCTTTCTAAAACCTTCATTCCATACCCCAGGCTACGTACTCGCTTATATTCTCGCCTCACGAGAAAAATGGAACAAAAAGGAAAAGGGTGAGCTCAACTAGCTTCGATAAAGAATATTATGACTAAGATAATATACAACAAATTATCGTTAGTCTTCATTGAGGAAAAATATAATAGAATACTGATAGACAACAAATTTCAAATCAATATTCGCAGTGAAATAATAATTCATTAGAAGAGTTAAGTAGAGAATGCAAACTACTATCTTCTATGTATGAATTTAAAAGTTCATCGTCTATCTTTTATCCTGTAACATCAATCAAAGTATACATCGGAATCAAATATTCATCTTTGCACTACACAGCCAAAGATATTCATCGATTAGTCATGTTCATTTAAACACTGTTCATCTTTGCACTACTACGGCCAAAGATATTCTTCAGAAATCATTCATCTTTGCACTACACAGCCAAAGATATTCTTAAGAAATCATTCATCTTTGCACTCTGAGGCCAAAGATATTCCATAATATCATCATTTAAGACCGAGGATGATGAAAATATTTTTTAAAAAAGCGAATCCGGTGAAACAAAATGACAAAGATTAAGGATTAAGGATTCGTACTTGGTTTTATCCACGTCAAAAATACCTCAAAAATAATCATAGTGGTTTAAAATTCAAGAATGATCAAAACATGGATACAATCGAGTTAGTATCCGAATAGATGTTTTAGACGAAGAAGAAGAAATTTTATTTTTCGATGAATAGATCAGATATCGTGAATAGTCATAGTATCGTGAATAGTAACTCAGACACCAAAAGATAGAAATTCCACAAAAACATTTTCACGCTTCATGAATAGTACTCGTGAATAAGAACTCGTGAATAGTAACTCATGAATAGTAACTTCGTGAATAGTAATTCGTGAATAGTAACCCAGAACATGAAAAAGTTCTAAATTTGATAAAAAGTTTCAACCAATATTTCAAAGATAATGATATTGAAGAAATAATATCATTTGAGAAGAAAATAACATCCCTTACCTCCAAAGATCAAGTCTTTAGCTAGAATAAGGGTATAGTCTTTGAAGGGAACTTGCATAATCTAGCAATACTCAAAGTATACTCAAAATACTCACAAGAATACGCTCGATAATATAGAGAGAAAACTTGAGCTTCGGTGTGATTTTCAATTCTAACCCAAGCACCTATTTATAGGAAAACGCTTAGAACACCAAAGCAGAAAATTTAATAAAATAATAATATTTCTTAAAAATATTCAAGCCCACCTTAGAAATCTAATTTCAGATCATTTATAACACATGAGCCACTCAATTACAACAAAAAACGTTTTTCTTACAAAAAATATTTTAAACTCCCAAAAATCAATTATTTTGAACTTGAACTTCAATAATTCATAATAAATAGCCCTTTCATCAGAAAATTGAATCTCGCGTGTTTTTAGGAATTTCAATTCTCTACAACTTTACAGAAGAAAGTTTTTCCAAATTCCAAATAGAAATTGACCAAATCCACAAGCAGGCGATTTTACATGCTATAATCAAATTTCGATCAATAAATGGGGTCCATGAGCATGTTTAACATGTTTTAAACATTTATTGCAACAAAAATACTCTTCCTCCTCGTATACTCATATATCCCACATTCGTTGTAAAAATATCACCGTTAATATATTATTAAAATAATATATTTAAATGAATTATTTTATCGAGAAAAGATAAAATATTAATTTTCAACAATTGTCATTTTAAAATTTTCTCCATCTATATCCACATAAAATCAATATTTTCCTCATCATATAAATCAATAATTAATTATTCACAAATAATATTACTGTAATCACAATATTGACAAACAGCGGTTCCTCAGAAAGAGGGCTTTCAATAAGAATTTCTTCTACTTGGCGCAATTAGGTGACAAACCTCTCCTTGAAGCAGAACTTTCTAGACATTGCCAATAATGTTATCTAATAATATTATTAGAGATAATATGAATTATTGCTTCGATAATGAAAAATTGTGTAATGACAATTATTGAAACAACAACAATATAAAATATCAACGCAGACAATTATTAACTCAATAAAAAATCGAGCGGTAATTATCGTAACCATTATTGAGTAGTGCCTTCTTCACGTAAGAATCAATAATTGGTGCAATCTGGTGTCTTATTGTTCAACAACGGCGTATTAGTGTGTTTTAACCCAAGGGTATTCCAATAAGTATTACTTGAGTAACAACTACGTAGATTATTTAAAAATAACTTATATTTGTCGTTTTCTTCATCCAATCGCTTTCAGTTATGGGGCCCACACATGGTTTTGGCTTGTCGATACGAATATTCTGACGAGATACGAATATTCCACGACCAAACGAATATTCCCAAGCGATAATGAATATTTTATAACCACTTGCTTATTTTGAAATATTTGCGTATTTAACCTTAACTATCCACATTAATCAAATCAACCCTTACTATTTCAAAATAATAAATAAAGGAAATTCCTTTTTATTTAAAAAATTTGAGGGGTCTTACACTATGCCTCATGACAACTTAAAGAGTATGATAGAATTATCCTACTCACGATCTAGAGTTAGCGTGATCGTTTCGTTGCTTAAAGATATGGAGGCACTATCTATATGGGGAGAAAGTGGAGATATATTCGGACCATAAAAGCCTTTAAATATTTCTTCACTAAAAAAACTCAACATCTGGCAATGACGTTGGCTCGAGCTATTGAAAGACTACGACCACACTATTCAATACCATCCGGAAAAGCGAACGTGGTGTAACGGCGTTGAGTAAAAGATCATATACGGAGCGAGTGCGATGATGTCAAGTATCGACAGAGCCAACTTTAATAGAAAAGTTAAGGTTGCTCGAGCCACCGAGGCCGGGTGATCGCATTATGAAGAAAATACAAGAAGGAGCTATTAGGAGCGAGAATTGATGAAGAAGGAATACTTGAGTCCACTCTAGACTTTGTGTTCTAACGACTACGATTTGAAGTACAAGATTATGATGGAGGCACACAATACACCATTTGCAATCCATCTGGAAGTACTAAAATGTATCGTGATCTTGACATACATTTTGGTGGAACAATATGAAGAGAGAGATTGCAAAGTTTATCTCAATGTGTTTAACTTCTCAGCGTGTAAAAGGAGCATCTTGTACTCTAAGGGTCCGTTGCAACCACTTGAGATTCGAAATGAAAGTGGGAACACATTACCATGGATTTGGTTACGGGTCTTCCTACGGTTTCTCAAGGCATCAATCTTTATTTGGGTTATTGTTGATAGATTAACCAAGTCCTCATTTCATTTCTTTAGATGTGGGAGACTTATTCCTTGAACGTCTTGCTAGTATGACGTGAATGAGATTGTGAGGTTGCATGGCATGCCAGTATCCATAGTTTTGGATCGTGACCCAAGATTCACTTCAAGATTTTGGGTTAGCTTGCAAAAAAGCTATGGGCGCAGATTTGCGATTTAGTTCGCATACCATCCCCAAGCGGACGGACAATCGAGAGGACTATTCAAACTCTTGAAGATCTATAAAGACTCGTGTCCTAGACTTCAAGGGTAGTTGGGATAAGTTTTTACCATTGGTGGAATTCTCCTACAACAAGCGATTATCGAGCAAGTATAGGTGTGGCTCCATTGAAGCATTATATGGGACGAAAATGTCGTTCTCCAATATGTTGGGATGAGGTGGGTGAAGCAACATTGTTGGGACCCGAAGTTAAGACGATGACTCAAGAAAAGATCCAAATGATTCGACAACGTATACAAAGCGGCACAAGATCGACAAAAGAGTTATGCGGATCTTCATCGAAAGGGCGTGGAATTTAGTGTAGGGGATCGTGTATTGTTGCGAGTTGCTCCATGGAAGGGAGTTACAAGATTTGGGAAGAGAGGAAAGCTCAATCCACGATTTATTGGTCCATTTCAAATTCTTGACGGAGTAGAAAATGTAGCCTATAGACTTGCGTTACTCTCAAAGTATGTCTCGTGTTCATAATGTGTTTCACATATCGTGCTTCGTAAATATGTGAAAGACCCGAACCACGTTATAGAGTTAGAGGCAGGACGAAATAGTAGAAGACTTAACGTATGAGGAGGTACTTGTTAAGATCTTGGATAGGAAGGAGCATGTCCTACGCGCAAAGGTCATACCACAAGTTAAAGTTGTAACAACCCAAAATAGGTCCATTCCATCCAACCCATTCTGAGTCGCCAAATAAATGGTACAAAAAACAACTACAACTTTATTACAACAATTGTCGTGCAAAATACAACAACACATATCTTTGTGAGTTTGGATACAAATATATACCAATCAGAAGTACGTCACAATGACACCTTACATAAAGGTATAGTCAAAACTGCATTTTAGAAATTAGAATCTTTGGGAAGTGCTCAAGAGAAACCTTCATACATGGGAGGCCATGCTTTTAGGTTATGGTAGATATCATATGGCCCGCGAGAATTATCCTTGGTTGACCCAATAAACCCCAAAGAAAAGCGAGAAGATTACTATCATATTCTTCCCAATGGTGAGTCTTCTCTTGACATATCATTATCTCATTTGTCTCTAATTGGGTATTATACTCCAAACAAATACCAAGATTATATAGGTAGTGCTTGTAAATATACTTTCAAAGCAAGTGGATGAAACCACAACCATGTCTTATGATAACACGAGGTTGTATGTCATTAGACATCTTGTATGATAGTGACAAAACACCTTCCAAGTTAAATTCACCTCACCTCAACATCTATAGACCACCACTCTATTCCCTCGCTATCCCCCGACCCAACCCACTACACTTTTATTACCGAAGGAATTGTGAAACAAAAGGGTGAGCACAACTAGCTCGATAAAGAATATTATGACTAAAGATAAATAAATTATCAATAGTCTTCATCAAGAATAAATCGTAGATTTAGAACATATGGTAGATGATAAAACTTTTCAACCATAGTTGCGTGAATGAGCGATCCATTAGAAGAGTCGAATAGACTATAAAGTCTATTGTCTTCTCCATGTTAAAATCCACCAACAATGTTTTATCCACGTAACATCAATCAACAATTTCATCCCACAATCACGTGTATAACTCATAATCGTAATTGTAGTTCTAAATTCCTTTCTCATCCAAGACAAAGATAATTTTCATCACTTGTCTTTTTACCGAAACATCGGAGATCATGGTTATACCAAATCACGAGTTCTGTTCATAATCATACTAATAAATTCATCTTTTCACCACGGGCCAAAGATATTCATCAACAGTTCATCTTTACACTACAAAAGCAAAGATATTCAACAACATGGTCATCTTTGTATTACAAGCCAAAGATATTCATCAATAATTCATCTTTTGCACTCACAAGCTAAAGATATTCAACAACGGGTCATCTTTGCATTCTGAGCCAAAGATATTCATTAATAACTCATCTTTGCACTACAGGCTAAAGATATTCAACAACGGGTCATCTTTGCATTACAAGCCAAAGATATTCATTAATAATTCATCTTTGCACTACAGGCTAAAGATATTCAACAACAGGCCATCTTTGCATTTCGAGCAAAAGATATTCATCGATAATTCATCTTTGCACTTTCTAAATTTAAAGATATTCAACAACAGTCATCTTTGCATTACGAGCAAAAGATATTCATCAATAATTCATCTTTGCCTTCATGGCTAAAGATATTCAACAACAGTCATCTTTGCATTACGAGCAAAAGATATTCATCAATAATTCATCTTTGCCTTCTTGGCTAAAGATATTCAACAACAGGTCATCTTTGCATTACGAGCAAAAGATATTCATCAATAATTCATCTTTGCACTACTGGCTAAAGATATTCATCAGTTGGTCATGTTCATTTAAACACCTGTTCATCTTTGCATTGATTTTATCCACGTCCAAAAAATACCTCAAAAATAATCATAGTGGTGTAAAATTCAAGAATGATCAAAACATGGATACAATCAAAGTTTGGTATCCAAAATAGATATTTTAGATTTAAAAGAAAAATTTTCATTTTTAATTGAATAGTGCCGTATTTCGTGAATAGTCAGATATCGTGAATAGTCAAGAGTATCGTGAATAGTAACTCAGAAACACCAAAAGATAGAAATTCCACAAAAAAAACATCTTCACGCTTCATGAATAGTACTCGTGAATAGTAACTTCGTGAATAGTAACTCATGAATAGTAACTCGTGAATAGTAACTCATGAATAGTAACCCGGCATGAAAAAGTTCCAAATTTGATAAAAGTTTCAACCAATATTTCAAAGATAATGATATTGAAGAAATAATATCATCGAGAAGAAAATAACATCCCTTACCTCGAAAGGCAAGTACTTTAGTTGAAACAGGATATAGTCTTTGAAGGAACTTGCACCATCTAACAATACTCAAAGTATACTCAAAATACTCACAAGAATACATTTCGATAATATAGAGAGAAAGAGAAAACTTGTTTACGGTGTGATTTTCAATTCTAACTTAGCCCTCTATTTATAGGAAAATGTTAGCACGCAGAAGCGAGACTTAACTCTGCAACTCGATGGCTTTACCGCTACTATTCCACCCACCAAAAATCAGCCATCTTCCCCAACAACCAAGAGTGGGGCCCACTCAATTCTAGAATTTTCCACCAAAACCTAATTTCGAATCGAGTTACCTCTTAAAATTCATAACAAATCATACGTTCATTTTTAACGGTTCAAAATTTGTGGACATATACTCAACTTATATATGTATAACATATCCAAAATTACAACGATCCAACGGTCGGATCAAAATTTATAACTCACGCAATATAGGTGAAGAACAACGATTTTTTGGACTATTAGTCCTTCGGACCGATTTCATTCAAAATTTCACCACGAAATATCTACAAAGAATTTTGGGTGATTCAAATTTCTACAATTAGCTTACTTTAGGGCTTTCTTTTGATATATGGCTCATCTCTTAACTCATTATACATTAAAGAGTTATGGATTTTACAAAATCAAGTAATAAACTAATTTTTTGAAAATCCCATATTTTGTTCTCCATTTCGACAAATCTCGATAAAACACCTCATCATTAATTCCTTCACTTATAACCACATAAATAAATCCATCATTTATATCCACATCAAATAAATATTTTCTTATCATATGAATCAATAACTAATTATTCACAAATAATATATTAGAATCACAATAATGATGAGGCGGTTCGAGGAAGAGGGGCTTTCAATAAGAATTTTCTCCTTCTTGGCGCATGATTAGGTGACCAAACCTCTCCTTGACGAGAACTTTCTAGACATTGCCAATAATGCTTTATCTAATAATATTATTCAAATAATATGAATTATTGATCGATAATGGGAAATCTTTGTGCGTTGATAATTATTGAACAACAATAATAAAATATCAACACGACAATTATTGAATCAATAAAATAAAATATTGAGCGGTAATTATTGTAACAATTATTGAGTAGTGCCTTCTTACGTAAGAATCAATAATTGAAAAAATCTTTCTTAATCTGGTGTCTTTCTTCTTGTGCAACAACAGCGTATTACTTTACTTTACCAATAGGGTATTCCAACGATGTTACTTGATATGATTCTGTAATTATTTATAAAAACTTAATTTTGTCGTTTTCTTCATCCGACGGTTATTACATTATGGGGCCCAAAAATGCATTTTCATGGCAAGTCGATACGAATATTCTCAAGCCGGAAAGAATATTCCACGACCAAACGAATATTCTCAGACAACAATAAGTATTTTATAGCCAACTGCTTTATTTTGAAAAAATTCATATATCACCCTTAACTTTAACTTTTATCAATTTAACCATTTCTTGAATAGTAATTATAAGAAAAATTGAATACTTTTATTTCATAAAATTGGGGTCTTACAAAAGTTACGTGGAGGAATCATGCTTTATAGAGAAATGACACAGGAATTGGAAAGCGGAAATGAAAGCGAGGTATCCTCACCTTTTCAAAACACCAAATACGTCACGTCAATTTCGAGGCGAAATTTCATAAGGAGGGAGGTTGTAAGACCCCAACTTATTATTAATGAAATTTAATTTTCTCATTTATTATTTTGAAATAGTAAGGGTTGATTTGATTAATGTGGATAGTTAGGGTAAAATACATAAATATTTTAAAATAAGCAAGTGGTTATAAAATATTCATTGTTGTCGGAGAATATTCGTTTGGTCGTGGAATATTCGTCTTATCGGGAATATTCGTGACGACGGCATGACAAAATTGCAATGTGGGCCCCATAACGAAAGCGATGGATAAAGAAAGCACAAATATAAGTTGTTTAAAAATAACGGCAGAATTGTTACTGCAATTAATCTTGTTAAAATACTCGATGGTTAAAACACGAGAAGATTGCGGTATTGCACCAATTATTGATTCTTACGTGAAGAAGGCTTTACTCAATAATGGTTACATAATTACTATTCATTATTTTATTGATTTAATAATTCTTTGCGTTGATATTTTATATTGTCATTGTTTGATAATTGTCATTACACACGATATTTTTTTATTATCGAAGCAATAATTCATATTATCTGAATAATATTATTAGATAACATTATTAGCAATGTCTAGAAAGTTAAAGGATAGGTTTGGTCACCTAATCATGAACAAGAAGAGAGAAATTTTATTGGAAAGTCCCCTCTTTCACAGGAAGAACACTGGTTGTCAATATTGTGATGATTCTGTAATATTATTTATAAATAATTAATTATTGATTCATATGATGAGAAAAATATTGATTTTATGTGGATATAGATGGAGAAAATTTTTAAAATGACAATTGATGAAAATTAATATTTTATTTTTTACGATAAAATAATTCATTTAAATATATTATTTTAATAATATAATAATTGTGAGACCCCAGATTTTATCAATAAAGATTTAAATTTTGTGAAATAATTTTTAATATTATGGTGTGAATTTGAGATAATATTATAGTTGTGGGTAGTATTTATAAATTTTGCAAAGTATCACAGTGGTTATATTATATTCGATTGGTGGGGAATATTCGGTTTAGCGAGGGAATATTAATACAACGGCTCAATCATTGGTGGACCCTAATAATGAAATTATTGTCGGATTGAGAAAGCGACAAAAATATTTTATTGAAATAACGGCGGAAGTTTTACAGTAGTTCTTGTTGAACTACTCGGTAGTAAAAAAAATGCGATGTCGTGTGGTTGCATAGTAGCTACTTGCGGTGTTGATTATTGATGCTTATGTGAGAAGTCACTCGGTTTGATTCCATTATTGTTGCCGATTAATAATATGAATTATTATAGCGATAATGGCGTTTTGTTTTATTCAGTATTATTAGCGTAATAAAAGCGAAACATCTTTATATAAAATAGAATACTTTATTAAAGTTATTACATAAATAGAATATATTATATTTTATTATGCATAGTGTTGCATAGTGTTTTTGCATAGTGTTTTGCATAGTATTGCATAGTGTTTGCATAGTAAAATGTTTTTATATAAATAGAATATATTATATTTTATTTAAAAGATTTTTCTTTAAATATGGACCGTCAGATTAAAGTAAATCAATCTGGATAGTTTCATGGATTAATTCTTATGCATTCCATTTTCCTATAAATAGAAGCTCATTCCTTCATTATTTTCTTTACGAATTCATTGAAACTACAGAGAGAAATTATAGAGAGAAGTTATAGAGAAAATTATAGAAAGAAGAAAGAGTATTCTCGCTACTTACACTACTTCTATATTAGGTTCTTTTTACGGTAAGGGTGTTATTCTTTCTTCTTGAAGAGAACTTACATTATTCCATTCATTATTATTACATTGGAATAACTTTTGTAAAAGTGGCATACCCTATCATAACTTTGTATCTGTGGCATACCCTATACTTGGTGAAATCCTTATGTTATTCCATTGCTTATTATTACATTGGAATAACTTTTGTATCATGATTTACCTATATACTTGGTGACATTCTTCTATTATTACATTGGAACATCACATGCGTGTGTTTTACAGGACACAGTTCCGATTTTTATTATTATTGTTGGAACATCACATGCATGTGTTTTTAGGACTGGGTAAAATCTTTATCATTCTGTTGGAATATCCTATCATGTGTTTTACAGGATGCAGTTCCATCTTTATTATTACATTGGAACATCACATCGGTGTGAATTTCACTGACTTTGGTTCCGTTATTATTATTACATTGGAATAACACATCTATCACAATCATCGCATGCATGGTGATTTCTTTTGTTATTCCATTCTTTATTATACCCGGTTGGTTAAAACTTTGACTTCTATACTCCATGAAATTAGTAGAATATCCTTGATATTTGCGTTTCATCCGATATCTTTTCATGGAAATATTCTTACGATCATTCTTGAATTTTACTCTCTGAAGCAGATATCGTGTTGACAATTTGGACGTTAATAATTCATGGATTAAATAATTCTTGAACTTGTTTTATTGAATTATTATGTCATTGTCATCATCCTCATGTTATATTATGTTATCTTTGGCTTACGTGCGTAGATGAACTTAGTATGATTATGACCGAGGATCATTCGGTATAATCATGACTTGATATAAATGATGTGACAAAAGTCCTCGGTGGCGTAATGCGGTGATGGATAGTTTTGGTATGATTATGACCGGGGGTGATTCGGTATAGTCATGACCATTGATAATTTGATGAAAATCCTTGGTGTGGTAATGCGGGGATGATTAGATGTGGTGGTTTATTTATTGAAATTTGAGTCTCGTGATAAAAATTGATGAAAACCTTTTAAAACCTAAAAGATAGTAGACTTTATTCTCTACTTGACTCTTTTAATGGATTGCTTATTCATTGCAGATTAAAGCGGTTGTCTATTGTATTTTATCGGTTTAACATTGTTGAAGGCTAATGATAATTTATACGCATTATCTTAGTCATAATATTTCTTCTTGGGCTAGTTGAGCTCACCCTTTCTTTCATTTTATTCTCTTTGAAATGAGAACATAAAGCCGTTGGACGACAGTCGAGGAGCGGAGTAATGGTCCAGAGGATAGCATTAGTAGTCCTCACTATTACGTGAAATAGTGTGATAATAGTTGTAATGAGGACTCCTTTTGAGTTTGTATAATATCTAGTAGATAATATTTGTATTCAAACTCACGATTTATGTCGTATTGTATACCTAGCAGTTATATTAGTAAGTTGTATTTGAATTTATGTACCATGTAAGTGGCGACCCAAGATGGGTGGCGTATACTTAATTTTAGAGGCGTCGCGGTTGGTATCGAGCTTAGGGATATGATCCCAGCTGAGATGTGAGATAAGAACTAGGAGGGAGGCAGGGGAATTCCTTCGCTAGTATGACCTACCTAAATTTATTTGGTATTTAATTGGTCGGATCGGGAGTATAGGGATAATATGTGATATGTTAATTAACCCTTATTTTATGGCGTGATTTGAAAATGGCATCCAGAGAATGTTGAGAATAGCAATGGAGCCACGAGAGGCTGTTGATTCTCCACGGATCGATAATCGAGACAATGTACAACGGGATGGCGATAATCCTCCCGTAAATAACAACACCGATCAATTGACTAACGATTGATGCGTTTAAAAGGTTTTAGAATTCATGCTGACATCGGTGAAAGCGACTCTGTTCAAAGCGTAGGGTGAAACACGGAAAACTCTCGGGCGGTCACCGCTAAACAATTCAAGGAGTTGGGACCACCGGGAGTTTAAGGGAAGCCAAAACCACTTGGCGGAAGCATGGATTAAATGATTACCAAGATATTTGATGTCTTGGGATGCTCAGGAAGCAAAAGGTTCCTTTTCGCGCTTTATATTCTTGCGGCTGATTCTTGGTGGGAATCGATAAAAGCGTACTCAACTTCTTTGTCTTGAAGATATCTTGGGAGAAGTTCCGGGGAGGCATTCAACGACAAATACTTTCACGAAAGTATTCGCCACATGAAGGAGGTGGAGTTTATCAAGTTGGAACAAAACAATATGGCCAGGTGTCGCGATACGAGGCAAAATTTGCGGAGTTATCACGATTCGTCCCCTTGGTGGATAATGAAAGAGAGAATGGCGCGAATGTTTTTAAGAGGTTTGAAGCGGAGATACGTCGACATCTTATTTCTCATAAAGCGTGTTTTTATTAGGATGTTGTAAATAGGGCTCGATTAGTGGGTAGCGATAACGAGTCAACGCAACTAAAAAGAAGCGGTAAGCAAAATTATAATACCGTGAAAGTAGTCGAAGCGGTGACAACAAGCGTGGAGGAATCAACAGGCGGATATGGTAACCACCGGTGGTAATCGAGGCCAAAATAATAAGAATGGACATTTCAAGAAAAGGAGATTCAACAATGATGGAAAAGCGTCGACACGGCTTTTTGTTGTTAAGGAAGGAGAAGGACCACTATCATATGCTTCAAATGCGGAGGAGAGGGACACATCGATCGGCTGCGCCATGCCATCCAAAGCATGTTATAATTGTGGAAGAGAAGGCCACTTAGCTCGATTTTGTCGTTCATAGAAGACGAATTCAACTAGGATGGAGGCACCAAAGGTTTGTCCCGGACAAAACCAGGCGTGTAGTTTAAGAAGGCGTTTTTTTTTTCTTCTCGTGACGAGGAACACGAATAAAATTATCACGGGTAAGTTAATCGTAAGCTCTTGCGAAGTCTATACCTTATAAGATACCGAGTTCTACCCATTATTTTATCTCTCTTGCTTGCGTTTAACGTTTAAATTTGACTCCGGAGAAATTAGACTTTGATTTATCTATTGAAACTTCGTTGGGAGAAACCTTCATTACCTCCACTGTTTATTAATCTTGTTTGGTTCAAATAAACATTTTCACGTTACCTGTCAATCTTATCTCTTTGAAAATACTTGCCTTTGATTTTAGGAATCAATTGGTTAACTACTCATCATGCTTTTCGTAAGGTTGTTAGCTTTTATATTTATAACAACCCTGTTACACGAATTCAAAGTAACCAAACCCTAAAATTAATCATTGTCATATCAAGCCATAAGTAAAGAGCCCCGAACCTTTCGTTGTTGACTTCCTTGTGTGGAATGCACCGAAGCCGGACTTTTCGTGGCGACGTCATGAATGAAGATGGCAAGTTTATAGGTATCATTGTGAGGTCTTATCTAGGTTAAGGGATAGAAGTCACGGTTGGTATCAATGTGACGTCTTATCAAGTCTTGGATGAGAATAATGATTTTGAATGATATTTCTATCATTAATAAATTTCTTGACGTATTCTTGAAGATTTCCTAGCCTACCTAGGCGTGAAATCGAATTTTGTATTGACCCGGTCTAAAAACCCATTTCTTAAACCCTCAAATATTTCTTCAACTAAAAGGATGCATTTACGAGGATTATGATGAAAGTCATAATAAAAGCATTGGACTAATGAAAATTATGGGTATATGGTATTAGTAAGTTATATGATGAGTTATGTTGGTTAGTATGTGAAAACATGAAAGTTTCTTAGAAATCACAAAGAGTTGAAAATCAGTTTTTTAGTGAAAAGCGTAACATGAAATTCAATTGACCATATCTCCTGTTATATTTTGAATTTTTGAATGTGGTCAAGTCCTAGAGTTAGATCTATGAGTTACCTAACTAATCCAAGTGGAATTACTAGAAAAGGTGTTGTAGATTTTTGTGTGGACTGATTTTAGCAAAGAGAGTGCAAAGCTGCAAAACCGAAAAAGCTACGCCATGATTTTAGAGAGGCTGTTTAGGCCACTTAAATTATGAGAAAAATTCTGGCCTTTTGGGACATGAAAGTATATGGTATAAAGTATCTCCTGTCCAAAAATGAGCTCATTTCGACTTAAAATGAGCAAGTTATGACTATTTCAATATTTAGGTTTTCCGCGAAAAAACGCTATAACCAAAGTTCTATAACTCGATGACCATGAAATTTAAACTAGAATCTCACGTTAACATGTGTAAGGTCCTGCCAAGATTTGGGAATTTTGGAGTTAAACTTGAGGTAGCTAATTTCTTAAGAATTAATTAGAAATTGATTTTTGAAAAATAGTAAATGAATTTTAAAATTCGAGAAAAATATATTTTCATCATGGGACTATATTATGCTAAATCCCAGAAAAGAAATATTTTTGGGACTGATTTGGTATTTTCATGAAAATAGTTTAATTCTGAACATATGAGTTAAATATGTTATGTGAAGTAACAAAGTTGAAAATAGGATTTTATGGCTAGAGAATCCTATATAGAGTATATGCATATTTTTGATGAGGGATTT
Source organism: Panax quinquefolius (assembly GCA_020205615.1). Taxonomy (NCBI): domain Eukaryota; kingdom Viridiplantae; phylum Streptophyta; class Magnoliopsida; order Apiales; family Araliaceae; genus Panax; species Panax quinquefolius. The sequence continues at coordinate 148,703,775 of CM035161.1, forward strand.
GATAATTGGTGATGATATTTTATGAGTATGGCATTTTTGAATGATTAAATGCATTATATGGTAAAGCGTAAACAATTGAGATAAATTGTTTATAAATTTAAGAAGTGATTAAAATATTATTATAATATTAATGTTATTAGATTATGAGATTATTAAGTGATTGATAACATGGGGATATTCTTGAATCCTGGATAAATTATATTATAAATGTTTAATATTTATCCTTTATCTCATTTGATTGATTCTTTATATCATTATCCTCATGCTTATATTATGTTAAAAGTCATCTTTAGCCGTAGTGCATTGATAGACTTGGTATGATTATGACCACGGATCATTCGGTATAATCATAACCGTAAATGAATACACAATTATCTTTGGCCGTAGTGCATGGATAATTTGTGGTCGTGATACTAGTGAATACACAATTATCTTTGGCCGTAGTGCATGGATAATTTGTGGTCGTGATACTAATGAATATCCTTGGCACGTAGTGCGGGGATGATTCGATGATGTGGATTAATTATTGGTGAGTCTCGTTAATGAAATATTAATTCATGGATGTGTTCAAAGTCATCATGGCTTTACGTGCATAGATGGACTTGGTATGATTATGACCGAGGATTGTTGGCATAATCATGTAGTAATTGAAAACACAATTATCTTTGGTAGTAGTGCATGGATAATTTGTGGTCGTGATACTAATGAATATCCTTCTTTTATCTTTGCGAGGATGATTCGATGATGTGGATTAATTATTGAAGTGAGTCTCAAAGAATGAAATATTAATTCATGGATGCGTTCAAAGTCATACGTGGCTTACGTGCATAGATGGACTTGGTATGATTATGACCAGTGGATTGTTAGGGTATAATCATAATAGTAATTGAAAACACAATTATCTTTGGTAGTAGTGCATGGATAATTTGTGGTCGGATATCTAATGAATATCCTTGGCTTTTGTAGTGCGGGGATGATTCGATGATGTGGATTAATTATTGGTGAGTCTCGTGAATGAAATATTAATTCATGGATGCGTTCAAAGTCATACATGGCTTACGTGCATAGATGGACTTGGTATGATTATGACCACGGATTATTCGGTATAATCATGATCAGTAATTGAAAAACACGAATATCCTTGGCGGTGGTGCATGGATAATTCGTGGTCGTGATATATTAAAAGCTGCGTCTTAGCATTATTGGTTTTCTGGTTGTATATCTTTAGCTTTGTAGTGCAAAAGATGAATTGTTAATGAATAGCTTTTTGGCGGATTTCAAAGATGAATTTAATATTTTTAAACGATAAAGGTATTCAAGGTATCCTCATCTCTTTATCATACAGTCGTACCACTAATTTCGGTGGCGAAATTTCATAAGGAGGGAGATTGTGAGACCCAGATTTTATCAATAAAGATTTAAATTTTGTGAAATAATTTTTAATATTATGGTGTGAATTTGAGATAATATTATAGTTGTGGGTAGTATTTATAAATTTTGCAAAGTATGCAGTGGTTATATTATATTCGATTGGTGGGGAATATTAGGTTTAGCGGGGAATATTAAATACAACTACTCAATCATTGGTGGACCCTAGCGAATTATTGTCGGATTGAGAAAAGCGACAAAAATATTTTATTGAAATAACGGCGGAAGTTTTACAGTAGTTCTTGTTGAACTACTCATTAGTAAAAATACGATGTCGTGTGGTTGCGTAGTAGCTGCGGTGTTGATTATTGATCTTATGAGAAGTCACTCGGTTTGATTCCATTATTGTCGATTAATAATATGAATTATTATAGCGATAATGACGTTTATTTTATTATTATTATTAACGTAATAAAGCGAAACATCTTTTATATAAAATAGAATACTTTATTAAAGTTATACATAAATAGAATATATTATATTTTATTATGCATAGTGTTGCATAGTGTTTTGCATAGTGTTTTGCATAGTATTGCATAGTGTTTGCATAGTAAAATGTTTTTATATAAATAGAATATATTATATTTTATTTAAAAGATTTTTTCTTTAAATATGGACCGTCAGATTAAAAGTAAATCAATACTGGACCGTTCATGGATTAATTCTTATGCATTCCATTTTCCTATAAATAGAAGCTCATTCCTTCATTATTTTCTTACGAATTCATTGAAACTCTCAGAGAGAAATTATAGAGAGAAGTTATAGAGAGAAAATTATAGAAAGAAGAAGAGTATTCTATTTACTTCACTACTTTATATTAGGTTCTTTTACGGTGAAAGGGTGTTATTCTTTCTTCTTGAAGAGAACTTACATTATTCCATTCATTATTATTACATTGGAATAACTTTGTAAAAGTGGCATACCCTATACAAAACTTTGTATCTGTGGCATACCCTATACTTGGTGAAATCCTTATGTTATTCCATTGCTTATTATTACATTGGAATAACTTTGTATCTGTGGTTTACCCTATACTTGGTGACATTCTTCTATTATTACATTGGAACATCACATGCATGTGTGTTTTACAGGACTGGTTAAATTTTTATATTCTGTTGGAACATCACATGCATGTGTTTTACAGGACTGGTTAAAATCTTTATCATTACTGTTGGAATATCCTATACGTGTGTTTTACAGGATGCGGGTTCCATCTTTATTATTACATTGGAACATCACAGCCGGTGTGAATTTCACGACGACAGGTTAAGTTATTATTATTATTGTTGGAATAACTTTTATACATCTGCAATCACCGCATGCATGGTGATTTCTTTTGTTATTCCATTCTTTATTATACCCAGTTGGTTAAAACTTTGACTTCTATACTCCATGAAATTAGTAGAATATCCTTGATATTTGCGTTTCATCCGATATCTTTTCATGGAAATATTCTTGATCATTCTTGAATTTTACTCTGAAAGCGATATCATGTTGACAATTTGGGCGTTAATAATTCATGGATTAAATAATTCTTGAACTTGTTTTATTGAATTATTATGTCATTGTCATCATCCTCATGTTATATTATGTTATCTTTGGCTTACGTGCATAGATGAACTTAGTATGATTATGACGAGGATCATTCGGTATAATCATGACTTGATATAAATGATGTGACAAAAAGTCCTCGGTGGCTGTAATGCGTTGATGGATAGTTTTGGTATGATTATGACCGGGGGTGATTCGGTATAGTCATGACCATTGATAATTTGATGAAAATCCTTGGCCGAAGTAGTACGAGGATGATTAGATGTGGTGGTTTATTTATTGAAATTTGAGTCTCGTGATAAAAATTGATGAAAACCTTTTAAAACCTAAAAGATAGTAGACTTTATTCTCTACTTGACTCTTTTAATGGATTGCTTATTCATTGATTAAATTTGGTCATCTATTGTATTTTATCGGTTTAACATTGTTGAAGGCTAATGATAATTTATTACGCATTATCTTAGTCATAATATTTCTTCTTTGGGCTAGTTGAGCTCACCCTTTCTTTCCTTTGTTCTCTTCGGAAATGAGAACATAAATTTGGGGACGAGTCGGGGAGCGGAGTAATGGTCGGAGGATAGCATTAGTAGTCCTCACTATTACGTGAAATAGTGTGATAATAGTTGTAATGAGGACTCCTTTTGAGTTTGTATAATATCTAGTAGATAATATTTGTATTCAAACTCACGGTTTATGTCGTATTATACTGACATTATATTAGTAAGTTGTATTTGAATTTATGTACCATGTAAGTGGCGACCCAAGATGGGTGGCGTATACTAATTTTGGGGGCGTCACAATAATGGTGATATTTTTACAACGAATGTGGGATTTATGAGTATACGAGGAGGAAGAGTATTTTTGTTGCAATAAATGTTTAAAACATGTTGAACATGTTGGTGGACCCCATTTATTGAATCGAAATTTGATTATAACTTTATAAAATCGCTTGGTTGTGGATTTGGTCAATTTCTGATTGGAATTTGGGAAAACTTTCTTCTTCAAAGTTGTAGAGAATTGAATTTCCTATAAAAACTCGCGAGATTTGAATTTTCTGATAAAAGGGCTATTTATTATGAATTATTGAAGTTCTGAAGCTCCGAAATAATTGATTTTTAGAAGTTTAAAATAATTTAAATTAGAAAAACGTTTTTGATATGTTTGGTGGGCTTGGTTGGTTGTTGAAATGAGCTGATTTCAGTTTATAAGAATGTGCGTAGAAAAAATTTTATATATTAATATTATATTAAATTTTCGCTTTTGGTGTTCTAGCGATTTCTATAAATAGGGTCTTAGGTTAGAATTGAAAATCACACGAAGCTGAAGTTTTCTCTCTCTATATTATCGGCGTATTCTTGTGAGTATTTTGAGTATAGTTTGAGTATTGCTATACTGGTGCAAGTTCAAGTCATGCTTTATATCCAGTGTGTTTAGGATAAATCTTGATCTTTCGAGGTAAGGGATATTATTTTTTCTCGTAATGATATTATTTCTTCAATATCATTATCTTTGAAATATTGATCTGAAATTTTATCAAATTTGGAACTTTTGGTGTTGAGTTCTTATTCACGATATCACGGACTTATTCACGATATCTGACATTATTTACTGAATCTAAGACTATTCATCGAAAAATGAAAATTTTCCTTTTCGTTCAAAATATCTATTCGGATACTAGCTTTGATTGTATCCATGTTTTGATCATTCTTGAATTTTACACCTTTGTGATTATTTTTGAGGTATTTTTGGGCGTGGATAAAACAAAGTACTGAATCCTTAATCCTTAATCCTTGTCATTTTGTTTCCTTTGGATTCGTTTCTTTAAAAAATATTTTTCATCATCTTGACCTTAAATGATGATATTATGGAATATCTTTGGCACATAGTGTAGTGCAAAGATGAATGATTTCTGAAGAATATCTTTGGCCGTAGTGCGAAGAAGATGAGCAGTGTTTAGATGAACATGACCGGTGATAAATATCTTTGGCACGTAGTGCAAAGATGAATATTTGATTCGGATGTATATTGATTGATGTTCTGAGGATAAAAGATGAGCGGTGAACTTTTAAATTCATACATAGAAGATAGTAGTTTGCATTCTCTACTTAACTCTTCTAATGAATTATTATTTCACCTGCAAATATTGATTTTAAATTTGTTGTCTATTGTATTCTATTAGATTTTTCTGTTGAAGACTAACGATAATTTGTTGTATATTATCTTAGTCAAAATATTCTTTCTTGGGCTAGTTGAGCTCACCCTTTTCCTTTTGTTCCATTTTTTTCTCTCGGGAGGCGAGAATATAAGCGAAAATGCAGTCGGGTATGGAATGAAGGTTCTAGAAAGAGTTGTTTAGTAGTCCTCACCATTTTGTAAAATAATGTATCAATAAATGTGATGAGGATTTATTTGAGTATAGATATTATCTAGAAGATAATATTTGTATTCAAACTCACAGATTTCTTGTTGTAATAATAAAGTTGTAGTTGTTTACGTACCATGTATTGACAACTCAGAATGGGTGATGTATACCTATTTTGGGGCGTCACATTTTGAGTATTCTTATAAAGTTGCAAGTTCAAGTCATAGCTTTATATCAGGTGTTTCAATTTAGAAGTACTCATCTTTCAAGGTAAGGGATATTATTTTTTTCGTAATGATACTATTTCTTCAATATCATTATCTTTGAAATATTGATCTGAAGTTTTTATCAAATTTGGAACTTTTAGTATCGGGAGTTCTTATTCACGTATCAAGCCTTTATTCACGATATCACGATACTATTCACGAATCGGAACTATTCATCAAAAAATGAAAATTTTTCTTTTTCGTCTAAAATATCTATTGCGGATACTAGCTTTGATTGTATTCATGTTTTGATCATTCTTGAATTTTACACCACTATGATTATTATTTTGAGGTATTTTTGGACGTGGATAAAACAAATCACGAATCCTTAATCCTTAATCCTTGTCATTTTGTTTCTTTGGATTCGTTTCTTTAAAAATATTTTCATCATCCTCGGTCTTAAATGATGATATTATTGAATATCTTTGCTTTGTAGTGCAAAGATGAATGATTTCGATGAATATCTTTGGCCCGTAGTGCAAAGATGAGCAGTGTTTAGATGAACATGACCAAGTGATGAATATCTTTGGCTGTAGTGCAAAAGATGAATATTTGATTCGAGATATATATTGATTGATGTTCGAGGGATAAAAGATAGGCGATGAACTTTTAAATTCATACATAGAAGATAGTAGTTTGCATTCTCTACTTAACTCTTCTAATGAATTATTATTTCATTGCGAATATTGATTTAAAACTTGTTTGTCTATTGTATTCTATTAGATTTTTCCCGTTGAAGACTAACGATAATTTGTTGTATATTATCTTAGTTATAATATTCTTCTTTGGGATAGTTGAGCTCACCCTTTTACTTTTTGTTCCATTTTTCTTCTCGAGGGATGCGAGAATATAGCGATCTGAGTCGGGGTATGGAATGAAGGTTCTAGAGAGAGTTGTTTAGTAGTCCTCACCATTTTTGTAAAATAATGTATCAATAAATGTGATGAGGATTTATTTGAGTATAGATATTGTCTAGAAGATAATATTTGTATTAAAACTCATAGTTTCTTGTTGTAATAATAAAAGTTGTAGTTGTTTACATACCGTGTATTGACAACTCGGAATGGGTGATGTATACCTATTTTGGGGCGTCACGGTTGGTATCGAGCTTAGGATATGATCTCTGGCGGAGATCGGAGAATACAACTAGGAGGGGAGAGACAAGTAAATCCTTCGCTAGTGTGTCCTACCTAAGCTTATTTGTTAGTTAGTTGGGTATATAGGGATATTATGTGATATATTGATTTCCTTAATTAACCCTTGTTTTATGACGAGTATTTGAGAATGTCGGTGAGAATATTAACAATGGAAATGAGACCGTGGAGACGCCTGTACTCACCAACGAGGAGAACGCGCAACAGCAAGTGGCAATGTTCCTCCTGAACAACAACAATTGGCGAGATGATGAAGCGAGGGATGTTTAGAAGCTTTTTACGATTCATGCAAAATCGACGAGGGAGACTCGTGTTCAAAATCTGAGGAGAAATGATAGCAATTCATGAGTTGTCACGCCAAGCAGTTCGAAAAGTTGGGACCACGAATTTAAGGAAAGCGAGATCCGATCATGGCGGAAAGCGTGGGTCAAGCAAATTACCAAGATATTCGATGTCTTGGGATGCACGGAGAACAGAAGGTTCCATCCGCCACCTTTATTAAAAGTGGCGAGGCAGACTACGGTGGTGGTAGTCGTGAAGCGTCCATCCAAATCGCACTTTTCGGCATATCTGGGAGACATTTCAAAAACTATTTATTGACAAATACTTTCCTAAAAGTGTTCGTCATATGAAGGAAGTGGAGTTTATTAGGCTGGAGTAGAATAACATGGCGGTTGTCCCTCATGCGAGGCAAGGTTTGCAGAGTTATCGAGTTTCACCTCATTTGGTGGAGAATGAGGAGCGATGATGGCGGATGTTTTCGGGTGGTTTGAAACCACGAGATACGACAATATCTCATTTCTCATAAAATTTCTCTCTATTCGGATGTTATAAATGTGGCTCAATTATTAGAAGCGAGATAACGAGTACGGTCAACTCGAGGACCACAACCGAGGATCATCTAGGAGATAGCGATCAACAAAACAACGATAACCCGGCGGAGAAAGAAAAGACGGACAAAATGGTAACCACTCTGGTGGTAATCATGGCCGTGAAAATAGAAGAAAGCGAGTGCGGAGGAGATTTTAAAAAGAGATTTAACAACGACCGTATGACGACAAAGCACCAAAGAAGAATCGGTTTCAAGGGAGGGAGCGACCACCGTAGTATCTTCTACAAATGCGGAAAAGAGGGACATATCATCAAACTACCCACAACAGTTCAAGGTATGCTATAATTATGGAAAAGAAGGACATAACGCTTCGGATTGGATTATGCAATGAGAGAAACCTAGTTTCGATGGGGACGGTGACTCAAAAGATTGTCCCAGAAAAGTCAAAGTCAACGGTTTCTGGAAGAGCATTTGTTGTGACTGGTCAAAATGCGAGGAACCCAAACGAGGTGATCACGGGTAAACTAATCATAAATTCTTGTGAAGTTTATACTTTACTAGATACCGATGCTACCCATTCATTTATCTCTCCTACTTGTGCTCAACGTTTAAATTTGACTCCGGAGAAATTAGACTTTGACTTATCTGTGGAAACTCCGTTAGGAGAAACTTTCATCACATCCACTATTTATAAATCTTGTTTGATTCAAGTTGGCACCATCACCTTACCTGTTGACCTTATCTCTTTAAAGATACTTGCTTTTGATGTGATTTTAGGGATTGATTGGTTACCTACACATCATGCCAAAATTGATTGTTTTGTAAGGTTGTTAGGTTTCATATTCCTAAATAACTTTGTTGTATTTAATTCAAGCAACTAAACCATTAAAATCAATCACATCATATCTAATCATAAAGCTATTCGTTTATTGAAAAACGGATGTCAAGCTTTCTTAGCCCATGTTATGGATTTGAATAAAGACACGTAAAATTTGAATAATATTCTGTTGTTATTGACTTTCCGACGTATTTCACGAAGAACTTCCCGGTTCACCCCGTAGCGTGAAGTTAAATTCTTTATTGATCTTGAACACAGTACAAAGCCCATTTCTAAAACCCCATATCTAATGGCTCTATTGAACTTCGAGAGTTAAAGGTCCAACTACGAGAATTGTTGGACATCGGTTTCATTCGTCAAGTACATCTCCTTGGGGTGCTCTGTTTTATTAAGTAAAGAAGAAAGACGGGAGTATGCGACTTTTGTATTGACTATCGGAATTGAACCATGTCACCATCAAGAATAGGTATCCTCTACCTCGTATTGATGACTTGTTTGACCGATTCGCAAGGGCACAATTTTTTCAAAGATCGATCTTCGATTCGGATATCATCAATTTGAAGATTAGAAGGCGAGGATATTCAAAGAGGCGCCTTTAGAACTCGAGACGGGCATTATGAATTCTTAGTCATGTCTTTTGGATTGACTAATGCTCCCCGCGCTTTCATGGATATGATGAATCGAGTATTCAAAGAATATTTGGATCGATTCGTTGTTGTTTTTTATTGATGACATCCTCATATATTCCAAAAGTCGTGAAGATCATGAGCACCATTTGAAATTTGGTACTCCAAAGGCTTCGTGAAAATAAACTATATGCCAAATTAAAGAAATGCGAGTTACGGCTTGAGGAAGTAGCATTTCTTGAGCACATGGTGTCAAAACATGGAGTATCCATGGACCCGTGAAGATTGAAGCAATACAAAGTTAGGGAGCAACGAAGTCGGTGATCAAGACGTAGCTTTACGGGCTTAATTGGTTATTATCGGAGATTAGTGGAAAGATTTTCTCGAATCGCTACTCCATTAACTTTCGGTGACTTTCGAAAGATATAAAATTAAATATGGAGCGAGGAATGTGAGAAGAGTTTCCAAGAGCTCAAGAGGAGACTCATTTCGCACTTGTCTAACAATACCATCTGGTTCGGATGGATTTATTATCTCTGACGATGCTTGTGCAAAGGGTTAGGATGTGTTCTCATGCAACGTGGAAAAGTCAGCCTTTATGCCTCGTGACAACTTAAAGAGTATGAGAGGAATTATCCTACTCATGATCTAGAGTTAGCGTGATCGTTTCAGCTTAAAGATATGGAGGCACTATCTATATTGGGAGAAAGTGGAGATATATTGAGACCATAAAAGCCTTAAATATTTCTTCACTCAAAAAGAACTCAACACTTGCGCAATGACGTTGGCTCGAGCTATTGAAAGACTACGACCACACTATTGATACCATCCTGGAAAAGCGAGCGTGGTAAATTTGGCGCATTGAGTAGAAGATCATATGCGAGGAATGAGTGCGATGATGTCAAGTATCGCGTAGAGCCAACTTTAATAGAAAAATTTAAGGTTGCTTTCAAGCCACCAGGCCGAAATGGATCGTATGAAGAAGAAAGTACAAGAAGGTGCTATTCGTAAGCGAGAATTGATGAAGAAGGAATACTTGAGTCCACTCCGGACTTTGTGTCCCTAACGACTCGATTTGAAGTACAAGATTATGATGGAGGCACAATACACCATTTGCAATCCATCACGGAAGTACTAAAATGTATCGTGATCTTGACATACATTTTGGTGGAACAATATGAAGAGAGAGATTGCAAAGTTTATCTCAACGTGTTTAACTTGTCAGCGTGTAAAGGCGGAGCATCTAGTACCTAAGGGTCCGTTTAACTACTTGAGATTCCAAAATGGAAGTGGGAACACATTACCATGGATTTCGTTCACGGGTCTTCCTTCGGTTTCTCAAGGCATCAATGCTATTTGGGTTATTGTTGATAGATTAACCAAGTTCGCTTTCATTTCTTGCCGACACGGAGACTTATTCCTTGAACGTCTTTGCTAGTATATACGTGAATGAGATTGTGAGGTTGCATGGCATGCCAGTATCCATAGTTTCGGATCGTGACCCAAGATTCACTTCAAAATTTTGGGTTAGCTTGCAAAAAGCTATGGGCACGGACGACGATTGATTGGCCGACATACCATCCTCAAAGCGGACGGAAAATCGAAAGGACTATTCAAACTCTTGAAGACTTATTAAGACTCGTGTCCTAGACTTCAAGGCGGTTGGGATAAGTATTTACCATTGGTAGAATTCTCCTACAACAATGAGAATCAGCAAGTATAGGTGTAGCTCCATTTGAAGCATTATATGGACAAAAGTGTCGCTCTCAATATGTTGGGATGAGGTGGGTGAAGCAACATTGTTGGGACTAGAGAGTTGAAGTACGTATATGACTACCGAAAAGATCCAAATGATTCGACAACGTATACAAAGCGGCACAAGATCGACAAAAGAGTTATGCGGATCTTCATCGAAAGGGCGTGGAATTTAGTATAGGGGATCGTGTATTGTTGCGAGTTCTTCCATGGAAGGAGTTACAAGATTTGGGAAGAGAGGAAAGCTCAATCCACGATTTATTGGTCCATTTCAAATTCTTGACCGAGTAGGAAATGTAGCCTATAGACTCGTGTTACCTCAAAGTATGTCTCGTGTTCATAATATGTTTCACATATCGCATTTGCCGTAAATATGTGAAAGACCCGAACCACGTTATAGAGTTAGAACCAGGACGAGAGATATTAGAAGACTTAACGTATGAGGAGGTACTGTCAAGATCTTGGATAGGAAGGAGCATGTCCTACGCTGCATGAAAGGTCATACCACAAGTTAAAGTTTTGTGGAGGAATCATGCTATAGAGAAATGACACGGGAATTGGAAAGCGAAAATGAAAGCGAGGTATCCTCACCTTTTCAAACACTGGTAAATACGTCAATTTCGAGGACGAAATTTCATAAGGAGGGAGGTTGTAAGACCCCAACTTATTATTAATGAAATTTAATTTTCTCCATTTATTATTTTGAAATAGTAAGGGTTGATTTGATTAATGTGGATAGTTATGGGTAAAATCATAAATATTTCAAAATAAGCAGTGGTTATAAAATATTCATTGTTGTCGGGGAATATTAAATTACTGCCAGTAGCGATCTTTTGTGGGCCCCATAACGAAAAAGCGATTGGAGGAAAGAAAGCGCAAAGAATAAGTTGTTTAAAAATAATGGCGTAGTTATTCACAATTAATCTTTGTTAAAAATACTGGCCGGTTAAAACACAAGAAGCTACTTTGCGGTATTGCACCAATTATTGATTCTTACGTAAGAAGGCACTACTCAATAATTGTTACGAGTAATTATTGTTCAATATTTTATTTTATTTATTCAATAATTCTTTGCGTTGATATTTTATATTATTGTTGTTTCAATAATTGTCATTACACGTATTTTTTATTATCGAAGCAATAATTCATATTATCCGAATAATATTATTAGATAACATTATTGGCAATGTCTAGAAAGTTACATACAGGAGAGGTTTGATCACCTAATCTTGCGCCGATGAAGGAGAAATTCTTATTGGAAAGCCCCTGCTCTTGGGAACTTCACGGTTGTCAATATTGTGATTCGTAATATTATTTACGAATAATTAATTATCGATTCATATGATGAGAAAAATATTAATTTTATGTGGATATAGATGGAGAAAATTTTAATGTGACAATTGTTGAAAATTGAAATTTTATCTTTTACGATAAAATAATTCATTTAAATATATTATTATATTTTAATAATATAATAATGGTGATATTTTACAACGAATGTGGGATATATGAGTATACGAGGAGGAAGAGTATTTTTGTTGCAATATATGTTTAAAACATGTTAAACATGTCGGTGGACCCCATTTCTTGACTGAAATTTGATTATAGCCTGTAAAATCGCCCGTTTATGGATTTCGGTCAATTTCTGTCTGGAATTTCGTCTAAAATATCTATTATGGATACTAGCTTTGATTGTATCCATGTTTTGATCATTCTTGAATTTTACACCACTATGATTATTTTTGAGGTATTTTTGGACATGGATAAAACAAAGTACGAATCCTTAATCCTTAATCCTTGTCATTTTGTTTCACTTTGGATTCGTTTCTTTAAAAATATTTTCATCATCCTCGATCTTAAATGATGATATTATTGAATATCTTTGGCTGTAGTGCAAAGATGAATGATTTCGATGAATATCTTTGCCCGTAGTGCAAAGATGAGCAGTGTTTAGATGAACATGACCGGTGATGAATATCTTTGGCACAGTAAGTAAAAGATGAATATTTGATTCGGATATATATTGATTGATGTTACAGGATAAAAGATGAGCGATGAACTTTTAAATTCATACATAGAAGATAGTAGTTTGCATTCTCTACTTAACTCTTCTAATGAATTATTATTTTTCATTGCGAATATTGATTTAAAACTTGTTGTTTATTGTATTCTATTAGATTTTTCCTGTTGAAGACTAACGATAATTTGTTGTATATTATCTTAGTCATAATATTCTTTCTTGGGCTAGTTGAGCTCACCCTTTTCCTTTTTTGTTCCATTTTTCTTCTCGGGATGCGAGAATATAGCGATACAGTGGGGTATGGAATGAAAGTTCTAGAGAGAGTTGTTTAGTAGTCCTCACCATTTTGTAAAATAATGTATCAATAAATGTGATGAGGATTTATTTGAGTATAGATATTGTACAGAAGATAATATTTGTATTCAAACTCACGATTTCTTGTTGTAATAATAAAGTTGTAGTTATTTCTATACCATGTATTGACAACTCAGAATGGGTGATGTATACCTATTTTGGGGGCGTCACATTGAAACAGTTAGAAGATGTCTATATTTTATTTAGGTTAACTGCAGAATTAAGATTTTTATTTTATTTTTATTTTATTTTTTCCGTGTGACTTTCGTGGTTAGTTGCATATTTGTTTTGTGATTTGTGGAAAGATGGATTCTTATTATAGTTGGAATAATAATTTTTTTTGGAATCAAGAATCCTATAAAAAATTTAATGCACACCAAGTAAATCAATTTTTCCATATCCATACTCGGATTCAAAACCTCAATATCCACAAGAATTATCAAATGAATCAGAGGAAAGACTTAGTGCCTTGGAGAAAACTATGAAAATTTTAATGGAATAACAATTTAACATTATATCTGGTCTATAAATTCAAATGAGTCGATTAGCCACCATAATAAATCAACAAGAGGTGAGTGAATTTTCTAGTAACTTTGAGGTTAATTTTGAAAGTTGTGATGGTTGTGGAAAAGATCAGGAAAATAAAAATCTTGTATTCAATTCTACACAGTTTGAGTCAAGCCAATTCGAGGAGTCTAAAAATTATGAGTCTATGTCTAAAATTGATCATGTCACATTTAATGAGTCGGTTGAAAAAGTCTATAAGCCTAAAGTTTCATACCCTGAAAGACTTATTCCTAATGATTTTTTGGACCAACCCAGTAAAGTAAACATGATCCAATAGTTGTCAATGACCCAAGAAATAATGGAAAATAGACTCTTGATTGAAAAAGATCTAATTGATTTTTTCTTAAATCATATTGACCAAAATTATAATGAATCTGAATATTTAGATAAGGTCAATAAGCTGAGATCCGATACAAATAAGTTAACTAAACTAGAACATGTATTTGGACTAATTTTTCCATCATTTGAACATGTTAGTGAAAGTTTTCTTGAGGTAGGCTTTAAGTATAATTCTGATGAAAAGTCTAACTATTTTCAATTTCTTAGACCTCCTGAAAATCATGACAAGACCACACTAGCTTACCCATTTGTATCATTCATGTATAGTCACATAATTTTTAGGATTTATGAAATTTGTAGATATGTACATTTGTTTTCTTTCTCACCACATTTTCGTGTAAAATAAAAACCCCATGTATAAGGTATAATTCTTTCATATCTTTGTTCTTTATTTTTCATTTGTATACATTGAGGACAATGTATGATTTAAGTACGGGGGAGTTTGTTTGTATTGTTGTACTACCTCCGTTCCTAAAAGATCGTCGTTTAAGGTTTTTGCACATTGAATATTAAGAAAGTATCATTTATCAAGTAAAATTTATTTGAAATTCCATCACTACCCCTTTATGGGAAGTTGAAAACTATTAATACAATGGAGAGAATTTCTTGGAACAATGAGAGAAGGTAGGGGTAATATAGAAAAGTAAATAATTTATTCTCTTCGAAAGTTGTAAACGATAAATATTTTGGAACAAATTTTTTCTTCTAAAACAACAATCTTTTAGGAACGGAGGGAGTATTAGATTAGTTTTTTTTACGGATTTTTTTTTTTGAAAAAATGAAAAAAATTGTTTGACTTTTTATGGATTGAATTTATTCTAATAAGTGTTCGTGGAGTTAAAACTCATGAGTAAGATTAAAATATTTAGAACTCTTGAACCTCTGATAAAGTACGAAATCTTAGTTTGAAATACTATCTAGAATAAAATTGATTTCATAAGCATTTTTGCACTTCACGTTTGCACTAATTTTTAGTTGTGGGGTATAAACTTTGATTCATATAATTTTAAGGAAAAAAATTGAAAAAAAAGAGAAATAAATAACTGCTTCAATGTCCATTAAACGAAATAACTGGGTATCCAAGCCTCAGAAAACATTGATATTCACGCTGAAAAGTGTGATAAATAGAAACAGCTTGACTAGTTTAATTTTGTAGCCTTTGTTACTCGAGTTATTATGCCTTTAGGAGTGTCTCTACACCTAGTGCCCTAAAGCCAACTGATTTGGTAGTCATTCATTCAACACTCGCTACATGAGTAACTTTAAAAAACCAAAGAAAATGAGACATTGCGCATGTCAAGAAAAAAAATAAAAAAATAAAAAAAAAAGAAGGAAAAAAAATGAGTTTGCTTGATTTTCATGGTAAAAAATCCCTACTAAAAGTTACATCATATATACATGCATGCATCACATAAAATTAATTTTATGAAGGATGGTGTCTAAAATGAAGATTGAATATTTTTGATAAGGTGAAAGTGTGATTTTGAATTTAATATTGCTTATGTATAATGCTCATGAATATTTAGAAGTTTTCTTTCAATTTAATAATTTGTTGAACGCAAAAATATTTTTTGAATTTTGTGGGTATATTTACTGCAAACCCTCATGAGACATAACTAGTCCACTTAGGGTAACCTTGGGGTTTAAAGGCTTGTTGCACCTTGCATATGCTAAGTGCAATTGTGTTTCCTATGAAAATGAGGTAGTATAATTTTTATTTTACTCGAGGACGAGCAAAAGGTAGGTATGGGGTATTTGATATACACATAATTAATACATTTTAATATTCTCATATTTATTATTTTATATACTTATTTTATTTAACTAATACATTTTATTTTATTTTGTAGAAAATAATATTTTTTTTTTGGGGAACAAATAATAGATTTATATCCAACTTTTAAAGATGGGAAAGGACTCTTGGAGGATTGTCATATAGAGATTGAAGTCAAGAAGGAAAGAAGAGGAAAAAAGAAACAAAAGTGTCCAAATTCAATTAATCTAAATTAGGGCACAAATTTATTTTTTTCTACAAATTGGCCTCTTGTTTTAGAGAGAAAGGGTATTAGTTATTGTATTAGTTTAGGTTAGGAGTAGAAGTAGATTAAATTACTTCTTTATTGTACGTTCTTTGGATGATCGTTAGTTAAAGGGAGTTTTCTTATTTATTTTTAATCTTCTTAGTTTAATTATTTTTCATGTCTAGCTAATTTTGTGAGACCCCAAATTTTATGAATAAAGATTTAATTTTCTCGAAATATTTTTTTTAATATTATGGTGTGAATTTGATATAATGTTATAATTGTGGGTAGTATTTATAAATTTTACAAAGTAAGCAAGTTGTTATAAAATATTCGATTGGTCGGAGAATATTCGTTTTAGCAGGGAATAGTCGTACGACGGCACAATCATTGGTGGACCACACAACAGAATTATTGTTGGATCGAGAAAGCGACAAAAATATTTTTATGAAAATAATGGCGAAAGTTTTACTGAATTAATCTGTTGAAACACCCGGTGTTAAAAGTACGATGTCTACGCGTAGTTGCATAGTAGCACACTGTATTAATTATTGATGCTTACGTGAAAAGTCACTCAGTTTTGTTCAATTATTGCTACAGTAATTATTGCATAGTATCTTACGTTATTTGATTTAATTATTGTCGATATTTTATATATTATTAAATCAATAATTGAGATAACAAAGTTGTTAATATTATTATTTGCAATATTAACGATGTCTGTAAGTTACATCGAGGAGAGGTTTGGTCACCTAATTGCGCGCCAATAGGGAGAAATCCTTATTGGAAAGCCCCCTCTTTCTTGGAAACGACCTGGTCGATTAATATTGTGAATTATAATAAAGGTGATAAGTTTTATTTTATTATTATTATAAATGTAATAAAACATAAAACTTTTTATATATAACAGAATACTTTTATAAAGTTATTCGTTTTATTAGACTATAAATAGAATATATAATATTCTATTACGCATAAATATTCAGATAGTGCCTTTAGTGTTCAGATAGTAAAATCTTTTTATATAAAGCGTAATACTTTTATAAAGTTATTCGTTTTATTAGACTATAAATAGAATATAATAATATTCTATTATGCATAGTGTTTCAGATAGTAAAATCTTTTTATATAAAATAGAATACTTTTAAAAAGTTATTCGTTTTATTAGATTATAAATAGAATATATTATATTTTATTTAAAAGATTTTGTTTTATTAGAAAATTTTATTAATCTTTGCATAGTAAATTAATATGGATAGTCAGTTGAAAAGTAAATCAAACTGGATAGTTCATGAATTAATTCTTATTCAGATCCATTCTCCTATAAATAGAAGGTCATTCCTTCATTATTTCTTATGAATTCACTTTGAAACTCTGAGAGAGAAACTATAGAGAGAAAGAAGAAAAGTATTATGCTACTTCACTACTCCTATATCCGGTTTCTTCTAAGGTAAAAGGTATTATTTCTTTTCGTATTCATGAAGAGAACTTACATTATTCCATTCTTTATTATTCTCATTGGAATAACTTTTGTATCACGCGAACTACCCCTATACTTGGTGAAATTCTTACATTATTCCATTCTTTATTATTATGTTGGAATAACTTCTCATGCCAAGCAATCGCATACATAGTAAATTTTGTTGTTATTCCATTTTTTATTATTACATTGGAATAACACATGCATCATCTGATCTATCGCACGCACAGTGAATTCATTGTTATTCCATTCTTTATTATTATGTTGGAATATCACATGCATGCGGTTTACGCGTGACACAGTTCCATTCTTTATTATTCTATTGGAATATCTTTGTTTATGCGGTTACGCGTGACTTGGTTCCATTCTTTATTATTATGTTGGAATAACTTCATCATGCGAAATACCGCATCGTGATGAAATTCTTACGTTGTTCCATTCTTTATTATTCTGCTGAACATCACATGCAATGCGTTACGCATGACTGGTTCCGTTATTTATTATTCTATTGGAATATCCCTGCGTATGCGTTCGCGTGACCGTTCCGTTATTTATTATTACATTGGAATAACGTGTATGTCTTGATCTATCGCGTACACGGTGATTTCTTTTGTTATTCCATTCTTTATTATACTCGGTTGGTTAAAGTTTTGTCTTTTATACTCCATGAAATTAGTGGAATATCTTTGATATTTTGCGCTTCATCCAAAGATATCTTTTCATGAAAATATTCTTACGAGCATTCTTGAATTTTACTCCAAAGCGATGATCGTGTTGACAATTTGGACGTTATTGGTTTCTGGATAAATTAATTCTTGAACTTGTTTTATTGAATTCTTATATCATTGTCATCATTCTCATATTTATATTATGTTGAAAGTCATTTGTGGCCTGTAGTGCATAGATGGACTTGGTATGATTATGATCAGGGATTATTCGGTATAATCACGACCGTAATGTTACAAATGATGTGGTAGAAGTCCTCATTGGCCCGTAGTGCATTGATGGACAGTTGTTGGCATGATCATGACCATTGATGAATACACGAATATCCTTGGCCGTAGTGCATGGATAATTTGTGGTTGTGATACTAATGATTATCATTGGCCGTAGTGCAGGGATGATGTGGATTATTTATTAAGTTGAGTCTCAGCGATAAAAGTATTGAAAAATCTTTTAAATCATAGAAGATAGTAGATTTTATTCTCTACTTGACTCTTCTAATGGATTGCTTGTTTCGCTGCAGTTAAACTTGATGTTTGTTATTTTGTATCAGTTTAACACTGTTGAAGGCTAACGATAATTTATTTTGCATTATCTTATAATATTTCTTACTGGGCTAGTTGAGCTCACCCTTTTGCTTTCATTGTTTTCTTGTGAAATGAGAGCGTGGCGAGGACTAGTCGGAGAAGCGGAGTGGCGGTCCGGATGATAGCATTAGTAGTCCTCACTATTACATGAAATAGTGTGGTAATAAATGTATTGAGGACTTATTTTGAGTTTGAATATTCTCTAGAAGACAATATTTGTATTAAAACTCACAGCTCATATTGTATATTTAATATTATATTTGTATTCTGTATCATGTATTTGACGACTCAGAATAGGTGATGTATACCTATTTTGGGGGCGTCACAAATTTCTTTAATCTAGGATGAAGATGAAATTAAATAATTATTCATGATAATATTTTTCATCTCTTCTATTATTTATGTTTTTATGTTTAATTAATTTCGCCTTCATGTTTCGTTATTGAAATACCTTCGTTTATATTTTTATGTGATTTTAAATTAATTAAGAGGTTTTGATAGATTATTGTTAAGATATGAGTTTTTCATAATCCATGTCTGCTCAAAGAAGTTTTGATGAGTTATAGTTAATTCTTAAATTTTCATAGTCTATACTTACCCACGTTAATTGTAAATTACTAAATTAAAGGGGAAGGGAGATTAAAAATCATATTTTGAATTGTATAAATAGAAGAAATTGAATTATATATTATATTTATTATTTAATTGATTCGAATTCTTAGATTGTTTCTTCATTATTAGTTTTCATATTCTAATTAAATAATTTTCAATCTTTATTTCTAATTCGCCTAAAATAGATATTAAGGTAACATTAAAATTAATCTAGTCTCTTTGAGTTCAATTGTCTTATCGGATTCTTGATTTGACACAAGCACTTCCAATTACATATTTTTATCATATCAATAAAATGTAATAATTTTAATGCAATTAAATTTATGTTTACCAAATAAAAAAATACTCTTTAAATTAATAAATTATTAATTTATCGATTAAATAATAACTTTTTAAATTAATTAAATTTTCTAATCCTAACAATATTAATAATATTAATATTAATTAAATTAGAAGAGGATCATTGCTTTTCTCGGTAGGTTAAAAAAAAGAGACAAGGGCACATTGGAAACATCAGTTGAACAAGTTACTACAAAGGTTGGACTTTATAAACTCCCTCTCTCTCTATTTTGACAGCCATTATTAAATAATATTTCATCTATTTCATAATAATTTTAGTTTCATACACATAATTAAGAAAATTATTGAATAGTTAAAATTTGTTGAAAACCACTACTATAATAATCATTGTTCCTTAATATAAGTCGTTTTTGTTTTTTAATATAAGTTGTTTGAGAATTTCAAGTAAGCATTAATTGCTTAGTTTCCAATATTACATCAAGTATTAAATGTAACTTTGATTCTCTCAAAAAATTTTGTCAAATAAATAACAATTTATTATTCCAATACAAGGGCAATATAGACAATTGATATTATAGTTAATGATATACTCTCTTCATTCCTAATTATTTGACGTTTTAGAGTTTTCTATTTGTCTTGAATTATTTGACGTTTGTTCAAATTTAGGAGAATTAATGACAATTTTTCCAAAATTACCCCTCATTAAACTCTTCTCTCTCCTTATCCCAACAAAAAATTTAAGGATAGTATAGACAATTGAGTACTATATTTAATGCTTTTCAATTATTTTCTTAATTCTTGTGTCTACCTCTAAAACGTCAAATAATTAGGAACTTCTATAAAACTATATAAAACTACCTATATTAAGGAACGAAGTACTACAACACAGAGAATTTTTTGGTCCAATAAAAAAATTTATGAATGATACATGAAAGTAAATTATTTATTCTTAAAAATAAATTGAAACAAATTTTTTTCTCTAAAAAAATTATTATTATGAAATGGAGAGTACACTAATACTGCTACTAATTTAATCCTCCACTGTTTTTCTTTTACTTATATAATAAGCAATCACATTCTCTTCCTTTGGCCTGTCTCTTAAAATTAATTCTTCTCGCAGCTTTTAATTCTCATTGTATGTTGGTAGAGTTTGTTGGTAGACGGTAGTTAGGCAAATTGTATGAGGTGTCATTCATATATTACTCCTTTGTCTTGTGACCACTACTTTGTTAGATGTTGCACCCACCCACCCACCCACCCACCCACAACTAACTAAATTTAAGTACCCTCTTCTTCTATTTTCATAAAACCCGCCTTGGGCCATCAATTTTATGCGTCATTTTTCTTTTCTTTTCTTTAGGACAATTTATATGCTAAATTTTGAGATGAAATGAAGAATGTACATTTCAAGATTTTATCTTCTTCTTCATCAATCTTTCACCATTGTCCCAAATTTTGTTTTCTTGCTCCTTTTAATTTATTGTTAGTACTTTTTTAATGTTTCATTGGTGATTTGAATTTACTAGTAAATGGTAATTAGTCCTTTTCTGATGTATTAGAGGGAGTAAGGTGGTTCTTTGAATATACACTTTCACCAATTTGATGGATATTTATTAGTTCTAATCTTTTAAAAGAAAAAAACTTTTTTTAAAGATATTAGTCCTCTCTCCATTCTAAAATTTCCCAATCTTGGATTTACCCCTGTTCCCAAACTGTGTTTTATTCTCAAAAAACCACTTTTATTGGATTCAAGACATTTTACTTTGCTTTTATCAAAGTGTGTTGTTGTGACTACCTATATTGAAAGCTTTGTCAGCTGCGGTGCCTACAAATGTTCAGTCCCTCTTAGTAAACGTGACTGGCTTAAGGTCTGCTCGTCAACTCCGCCATTCTCACTACAAATCTTAAAACTCTCCTACTTTAGTCAATAGATCTCATTGTCCTCATCGAAAAAAAAGTTTCTTTGCCTCTTCTTTTTCCCCTTTATATGTTTCTGCAATCACCATTTGCCTTGATTATTTGCAGTTGGGTTTTTGCATAATTCTTTTTTTTTTTCTCTTAAACCCATCCGGAAAATCTCTCAATCAATGCTTTTCTTGGTGATATCTTGCTTCTCCTTCATCCTTCTGTCCCAATTCTCCTTTCTCAAATCATTCATGGCTTGGAAGAGTGAGATGAAAACATTGTTACTGCCCTGGATTTTAGAAGCATTGTCCCTTTTTTTCATTTCTTGGTTCAAAAGAAGTAGGATTAATGTTGCTTTCTTTAAAGTTCCTACCTTTATGCTCTCCATTTACAAGCTTATTAGTTCAAAAGTAGAGAATGTAGTGGTTCAAGAAGAGAATTCCCTACTGGGTTTGCCTGATTTGGCCTTAGAATGCATTCTTGAAAAGCTCTCACCAGACGAGTTGAGCAAAATAGCAGGAATAAGCATTTCTTTGAGGAATATGTGTACAAGTGACCATTTATGGGAGAGACACATGCAAGAAAAATGGGGTAGACTTATTGGCGATGTTGCTAATGGAGAATGGCAAATAAGTATTATTGCTGCAAAAAAGAGACAAACCCTCTTAGATTGCTCAAATCAAAAGGGTATTTTTGGGTATTTTTCATGGAATAGGTTGAAGTTGGATAGCAGGGGAAAGCTGAGAACTACTTTACCTGTTGACTCAATAATGTCATTGTATCTCTCTCTTGAGACCGGCAAGTTCTGGTTCCCAGGTCAAGTTTTTAACCGAGAGGTAATTATCCTATAATTCTTGACAATTAAATTCTCTGTTCTAGTTTTTGCATATTACAGTTGTGGGGTTGATTGAATTTGTCTCGTTTCCGTTAATACTGAACAAACCACTGAAAGTTGCTTACTGTTTTAAGGTGCAGAATGGGCATGTTGGGTTTATGCTGTCATGCTATGATGCCGAACTTTGCTATGATTCTCGGGCAGACAACTTCAGGGCAAGGTACAGAAAGATGTGTTATTTCAAACTAGTTTGTGTTTGTGCTGTATGCTGTTAAGATACAAATTCTTGAAAGATGACTCCATAATTTGTACTTTCATTGTTTGTGGTAAAAAATTTGAATGGAAAGAAGCTGGCTGAGCTATTTTGATTGATATTAAGACAAATTCAGAAGATTGATAATTGATTGATTGGAGCTCTGTGTTGATGTTCAACTGAAATTTGGTGTTACAGGTTCTCAGCAGAAGGTAGAGCAACAGTGGAGCATGATATAGAGTGGAATAGGCTGAGAGCATCAGCTGTTGATACTCCTGCACACAGTCTTCATCTCTCAGATTGTTTAGATGACTTAAAACCTGGGGATCACATTGAGATTCAGTGGAGGCGGAACATAGAGTTCCCTTATGGTAGTTATTCTAAACAGTTACTAATGCATTATCTTTGGGCTTTAACAAATCCTGTAAGAAAGAATAATATTGGCTTGTTTTGTAGCTCGTGAGATTAAAGTTAGAAACGGGCAATACAAGCTAGTTACATATAATCTGGTTATGTGATTTGTTAATTTACCCAGCATAATACTATATCCCTAAATGCATTGCAGGTTGGTGGTATGGAGTTGTTGGCCACTCGGAGCCATGTGATGGGTGCAAACTTCACTGCCAATGTCATAGCTCTGGTGAGAAGATCATCCTACATATAGGAACTACTTACATTGTCCTTTTTGCTTTTGACTTTATAATATGGACAGAAAATGTTTAGAGACAAGCAAAGTTATATACTATGTTGAATCTTGTTTCCTTTAAGTAATTAGTTATTGGTATACTCTCTTGTTTCATGGATTAAGTGAACATTGACCTAGTTCTATATGCTCTTTTTTTGGTACTTAGTAATCTCCTCGAGGCATCTGCCAGGAATTTGGCATAATACTATCTAACAACGTATAGTTACCCGGTCAAACCTTGTTTTTGTACCTTTCATTGGCAACTATTTGGGTTTTGAGATGATCAAGGGACATATGTCTCAAGAAAATTGACTTTTTCTTAGATGGAATACAGAATGAGCCTATTCAATCCATAGTAGAATATGAACTTACTTTCCTTATAAATATAGATTTTTTTCCCTTCTTAAAATACACCTCTTAACTCGGTAGGTTATATTACTAAAACTAGTATAAAATTTACTTTTCATAATCTGATCATGTTGTGTAAGACATAGGAGTATTCTGCTCTCTTTTTTGATTCTCCTATAATTCTAAGAATAATAACCTGTTGAATGACAGACACGGTGCTACTGGAGTTCAAGCAGTACACCCTTGGTTCCCGATGGAGAGAAACCGTTATAAATAGGAAGGATCATCGCGAAATAGGTGATGAAGCAAATGGATTCTATGGCGGAATCAGAAAGGTTTACAATGAAGATGAGATATGGATGTGGCAGCGCCTCTGGCCAAAACAATCCGTGGAATAGTAACTAATATATGCACATGACTCTTCTGTAAATTAAGAAGCCTCTTAATTTGTCTGGAGTATATAGATTAGAATGTCTAGGCAAGTAACCAGTAGCATGTAGAATAGAATAATAAGTTGGCACCAGTTTTTTTTCCCAGTGGATGCACTGCCCCTTGAATGTATGCACTATGCAGCACCTAAAATAAAAGGGTTAAGTTCAGATGACCACCTGGGGTTTGGGCGGTTTCCCACTTAACCACCTGTAGTCAGTAAACTTACATTTAAACACCCGACCTTTTGAGTTGAAGTGAAAACGTTACATTTTCCATCCAATTTAACAGTGCGTGTAAGTCAAACGCGAAAAGCGCATGAGAAAGAACTATAACAGTAAAAAAAGATAGTTAAATGTCCGAATTACCCTTCATCTTCCTCAAACCTCATTCCTCTCTCTCATTTCTCACTCCATGCGTCCTCCCTCTCAAAACTGACGAGAACATTCTCACTCCTTTATTCCCCTAATCGATTCCCCCACAGCCCCTCTCTCTCCTCACTCACTCCGCCAGAATATTCTTCACGGTGATCTACAGTTCCTCCTTTAATCTACATAATTCTTCATAAATCGAACTGATAATTGAAGAAAATGGTCGATTTTTTTTGGTTTTATTCTCTGGGTTTTTCTCAGATCTGCAAGATAAAAGGGCAAGATTCGGATCATGGGTCGAGTCCTGCGATCCACCGTAGCCGTAGGAGTGGTGGGGATCGGTCGCCTTTCAATCCGATCATCGTTCTCCGTGGAACCACCGAAAAAAGCAGTTCAACCGAGCCATTGCCGCCACCGGAGAAAAGGCGGAGGAGGGTTCGAGTTGTATTATGATGATGGGTGAGTCGGGTTTGAGGATCAATTCTTGGCGACTATGTCGGAGTTTTTGTTAGGGTCGGGTTTTGGTAGCTTTTAGATCAATTATCTCAAATGAAGCAAGCGGACTTGGGCGAATGGATCATCCACCAACGTCAAAAGCTGCAATTGAGTCAATGCCGACTATTGAGATTGACGGTGACCATGTGGCTCTTGAATTACTTTGTCTTTGTTTGCAAAGAAGCTTTTGAATTGAATGAAACTTCATGAAAGGAGGGAGGTTTAACCATTGGAGTTTGCCGGGAGGTGGGTTTTCTTGTGGGGAGGTTTTCGGTGGGAGAAGAGGAGGAGAGAGCTTCCTATTGTTTATCTGAGAGAGGATGGTGGGATTAATAATAATGGGGTTCAAGGAGGATTTCATGGGCATCAAGAGGGAGTGTTGCTAGGGGAAAGTGGGGGTTTTAAGCGGGTTTTAAGGAGCTTGTTTAGTTGATCCTCACCACAGATTGAAGGAGTGTTGCTTCCTCGCCACTTCTAACGATCTGTCATCAGAGACGAAGGAGTTCTAGAAGCGACTTTACCGTGAAAATGTAATGAATATTACGATGACAAGCGGTAAAATCACTTCTTTTATAAGATATAACAATTGTAATGAATGTTCTGTATGGTTTTACAGACTAGATACATCTTTGGGTTTGGAACATGTTTTCTTCGTGCATCAAACTTGCTTGTGTACGCCGCCTTCCATCAGGTCACCTCTTCATCTTTATCGGTGATTTGAGTCTTGCGCACCCCTCGAATGTTTATGATCTTGAATTTATTGAATTTGTTTTCTTGTAATTTTTGCTCCATCTTGATTTATTTCGAATTGTCACGATTTTCAACATCTTTGCTTATATGAGTTCCTTGAATTGGGTTCTTTGATTATATCCGAAAGCAGTAGTCAAAGAGCAATTACATGAATTCTCGCTTGAAACAATTTAAATTGTTTATCTCAATTCGTTAATTAGGTATATGATTGTGCTTGAATATTAGTTTTGGGTATTATTTCTCTGTTTGAGATCTTCTTTCCTTCTTGTTGTTTTGATTATTGGAAAGTTGAGCGTAGGAGGTGCAATTGTATTTCTTTCTATTTATGTTATTGAACGTAGGAGGTAATTAAGTCTTTTATACAATTTAACTAATGAGTTATGAATGAAATGACTTTTTTTTCACTTCACCAAAAAAGGTGGTGTTTAAATGTAGGTTTCATCGACTACTGGTGGTTAAGTGGAAACCGCTTAAAACCCATATGCCATTATCCTAACTTAACCCAAAATAAAATAAAGTGCACTTTTTTAAGCAGAAGAAATACAAGTTCAAGTTTATCTGTATTTCAAGGCTTGGAAATTTTGATGTAATCTTGTCCTTTTGGTAAGAAACAGAACTATCAATTTTCCTTCAAAAAAGGGTATGAAGTATCTTGTGTAGTATCTTGTTTGCACAATGACCTATAACTCTATTTTATCTAACCTTCCATTTTCCTTTTTTTGACCAGATTTAGCTTTCTAGTTTACAAGAATCATATCTTGAAACTTGAAAATCTCAATGTAAATTTTATAAAAGAAGCATAAGATATTAAAATTCAATAAAGTATATAAAAAGTAAAATATATAATTAAGAAAACTGATACAATTTAAATTTAAAATTACAACTAAAAATAAAAAATATTAAAGTTGATACAATTTATATCAATTTTATATTTGAAATGTCTCGAGTATATTTTAGAAATTGAACAATCTTATATTTATAACTATTATACATATATAATAAGGAGAAAGATCATTTATTTAATTAGTTTTTTTTTGGTTGGTATAAATTGGTTGGTTTGATCATTAATCCCGGCCTCTCTCATATATAGTGGGAGTTCATAGTAATTACTCCTATTTTTTAATTTACATTGTTATCAAAATTCTTTAGGTGCAAAAATGTGTCAGTTAATTATGAAGACAAAATACTAAATTTGTAATGTCTCAAATTAATTTTAAAAAATTAATAATAATTTTATACATTTTGGAACACGGAGAGTACTACACACACACACACACACATATATATTGATGGATGTTTGTGACAAAGGTAAAATTAACAAGTATTTATAGGGATATATAATTTCAAAATATGAAGTAGTAAAATTTATATAAGAGATTACCAAAAATAATTATAATTATTTTTAAAAATAGAAAATATACCCGCTTAATACTTGTAAATTAGGTAGAGAGGACACCTTTGTGTGAAAGTGTATATAGTGGTCATCAACCAACATAAGAAATACTACTCGAAACCCAATCCTTTTTAGCCGTCTTCTATCCAAGTGTAAATGAGTCAAATCAAAAAAATCATAGAATTGTTCGAATTTAATTCAAAATATTAAATTTATATTTGAATTCAACTTAAATTTAAATTATATTTGAAAAATTATACTCCATTCAACTTGACTTTAATATTTATTACTCGAATTCAATCCGACTCAGATCGAATTATATTCAAATTCAAGTTCGAATTCGAATTTTCACATAATAACTAGTTTTATAATAAATATAATTATAAATTGAATTTGTTAGTTTATAATAAATATAATTATAATAAATAACTAGTTTATATATTTAGAAATGAGAAAATATATTTACTATTACACTTTATAAATATAAAATCACAATTAAAAATAAAAATAAAACAAAATAATAATTATTATTAATTATTTTAATTTAATATAATTTTGTATATATTATAAGAGAATGTATTTAATATCTAATTGAATTTGTATCAATTGAATATATATCGAATCAAACTATTTTTAAACAAATTTTAAATCCTCGAAAGAGTAATTTAAATTTTAAACAAATTTTATCCCAACTATTTTTTTATGTCGCTAGTATTTTTTTCGATTACAGCCCTACTTTTACCAAGAAAAGGAAAACGAGGTATATTGACTGAGAGACTTGGAGAGAAGAGAAGAGAAGAGAAGAGAAGGTAAAGAGGAAATAGAGCTAGGAGAGAGAAGGCCGGCCCAGGGGAAGAAGGTCGTTACTTCACTTTGAAGATGAACGGCGGCCCATCTGGTTTCAGTACGCATACACTTCTCACAAATTTCCGAATTTATCTTGTGCAATTGGTGATTGTATACACATATTTTTGATTTCCCATCCTCTTTGTTTGACAGACAATGCTCCGATCACAAGAGCATTTGTTGTTAGCTGTGTCATCTTCACGATCGTATTTGGGATCCAAGGTCGTTCTAACAAGCTCGGATTCTCTTATCAGGTTGTCTTTCTTTACGGGTTCCTTTTATTTTAACAAGTTATGGGTATTCCCTGTGTTGTGTAGAATTTGATGGATAAATTGTTTTCTGGGTTTTGGTTAGATTTAGACTTGGCGCTTCTTTTGACTGTTAGGAGTAATTATCTCCTTTTGGGTTGGGGGTTTCTCATATTGGTCGATCATCTCCATACTATGCGTCTATAAACGGCTTTCTGGGGTTTGATTGACATTGAAACTTTCATGTTCACTTATTATTGGATATGAATTTTAAAATTAAATCTGCTCTCTTGTTCAGTTGTTCTTCTGATATATAGAAACTGATGTTTTTTCAGACTTTTTGTATGTATCGGCCATATTCGGGATATTGCTTTATGGGTTTTGATTGACCGAGGATTGAAAATTCAATGCCAACTAGTTCAAATATTGGAATGTTAGAATCAATAAGTAGGACTTTATAATTATTGTCATCCCGTTACTGTGAACTTACTTGTATTTGGTGTTCTCTTGCATAGGATTTGTAGGATTTTAGGTTTCTTTGCTCAATGTAAACAGTGTTTGAGTTTTTCCTCAGTAAAGACTAAAACTTTGAGGACCATTTGTTTGGAGGGATACATTATTCTCTTAATTTTTGATCAAAAATTTACCTCACCTCTTTTTCTTTCTTTCATTTTTGAATATGATACACATTTTTTCTTTCATTTTTGAATGTGATACACATTTTTTCTTTCTAGCAATTTATGAACATATGAGTTCATAACTTAGGGCAGAGGCTTGTGAGTTGTGAGTCAGTCCCCCACTCTTGATATTTTCTTGAGATAATCATATCATGTGTCTCACCACTCTAGATCTTTAGCATCTTTTACGTAAAAGAAGAGATTTTAACAGAAATGAGGAAGAGTACAGGAGGGGAGGACAAGAAGTCCTCTAAAGATAAAAACCAAAAGTGAAAAATAAATACGATGTCCTTAAATGGAGGATAGCCAGCCAATCATTATTGAAATTCATAAAATTCCAAAAACTTATATCAGTCTAAAAGCTCCCATGGCAGAGTTTCAAAGAGAAACTATCATTGCCACCAACTCTGTAAAATTGCAAAAGAAGGTAATAGTTTCTGAAATCTTCGGCACTCCTCTCTGTCATTATACCCAAAGATGGAAAATCACTCAGTTGGAAACCTATCTTCCTTTCCTCCACTTCAAATCTGATTTAAAGCAAACTCTCCAAATTCTGAAGGCAGGCCTATGCTTAAGTTATAAGCCTAAAGCTTTAA
The DNA here is from genome assembly GCA_020205615.1 of Panax quinquefolius. NCBI lineage: Eukaryota > Viridiplantae > Streptophyta > Magnoliopsida > Apiales > Araliaceae > Panax > Panax quinquefolius. Next base: position 148,733,421 of record CM035161.1, read on the forward strand.
AGTTTCATTGCTGCTAATCAAAGAAGAAACATGTGATCTGTGATCATTAGACTTCTTTTTGCTTAAAAGTACAAATAATTGTTTGATTTGCTACTCTGTTTACTCTTTTTTTGATAGGTTACTCAGTTTTCACGTAAGTGATTTACATATAATGGAGCTTATAAGGATTTACACATATGGAGTAAAGTCTAGTGTTTAGCCAATTGTTAATTGAAAACCAAACAAAAGGCTTAATCTTTGTGGGGCCTTGGCTTCAAAAGAAAACCAGAAGGAACTTAACAATGGCATTAGCTTGTAAGGAGGTGTGTGATGTGTTTCTTTGAGGAAGAGGCTATTGACCATTTGTTTCTTCATTGAGTAGCAGTGAGGAGTTTGGTGGACGGTGGTTTTCTGCTCTGTGGTTTGTCTTGGGTGATGTCGAGAGTGATGACCGAGATGTTATACAAGCGGAGTGGGATAAATGTTATAAAGGAGTGGAGAAGGAATGAGTTGGTCCCTCGTACCATTTGGTGGACAATTTTTAAGGAGAAGAACTTCCAGTTCTTTATTGGCAAGAGAGATCCCTTGTTCATATTCAGGTCATGTTATTCTCGTTGTCTCTCAAGCTCTTTCTTGAATTTTATGGACTTTTTGGGAGAGTTTGCTTTAGGAGCCTATTACTGGTAGAATTTTTTTAAGACTCTTTGTATATGGTTGGGACTTTGAATATCATATGCTTTTGTATACTTTGTGTACTCGGGTTTGCCCCAGTATGGCATTTCTAGTGGATTTATTTACGTATCAGGAAAAAGGAACTTCATCTTTATTGCTCCCTTAGTCCCAAATAAAGATTATTTGATGTAGTTTGACTGACACATAGTTCAAGGAACATAATATTTGACCAATACTAAGATTTACTTCCCATTATCCCTAACGGAACAAAAAAATTTTCAAATCTAAAAGTAATGTGGATCACTAAGTTTAAAATAGTAAGGGTAAAATAGTCAAATGTACATAGATACGTGAAACACATTTACTTATTTTAGGACATTTGATGGAAATCTAGTCACTTATTTTGGAATGGAGGGAGTATTATTGTTATAGAATTACGAAGGAACTTAGCTTTGAGTGGGAGCTTGGCCTTTAACATATGTAAAATGAGCAAAAATTTGAAGGAAATCAGAAAGATTACCAAGAAGTTCCGTAATAGTTGCTGGCATGATTTAAAGTCACGGTAGCGACTTATGGTTCGGAAGGTCATTTTTTAACTCCGTATCGGATGATACGCTCCGTTATGCTAATTAAAAGCTTCAAATATTTTTTTTAAAATAATTTAAAAAAATCTAAATAATAAGAACAACAAAATAGATTAATTAATTTAAACAAACATCTCGCAGATGTGTGTAATGCTACATCACATAAAAATTGAACAGTAAATTATTAAGATATTTTCAAGTTATACTCGAGTTATACTTAACTAGGTAGTAATTAATGTATATAATTTCCAAGTAAAGTGGCTACAATTTTTTAAGCTCTAGTTACTCTAGTACTATATAATATGTATAATTATTAAGATATTTTCAAGTTATACTGAACACTAATCTTATTTTATTTTGTCTTTTAATACCAATTTAGGTGCTAGTGAATGCATTAAGCACAATTTTTTAAAATCTTTTTTATGTGTTGCGTTTCTCCCCTTTATGCCGAAATATCTCTGCTAATTGGTCCAAAACCCGCTACACTGATATGCCGAGATTTCCCCAAAACATAGTATCAAGGTTGCGTTCGGCAAGGGCTCGATACGCCGAAACTTTGAACCTTACTGGACTATTAATGCTTCTTACTAATCTTGAGCTCCTTAAAAGTTATTTTAACTTAAATTTTGTTGATATTTTTTTTCCCTATAATAACAGGAAATTTTCAAGAAGCTTCAACTGTGGAAGCTAGTTTTGTCAGTTTTTTCCTTTTCATCAACACCAGAGTTGATGTTTGGAGCATATCTACTGTACTACTTTCGTGTATTTGAGAGGCAGATAGGTTCAAACAAGTACTCTGTAAGTTTTTTTTACTACTTTTTTTTCTTTATTAATTATTCCAGCTATTTATTATTTAGAGAAATCATAATCCTTCTCTCTAGTCAGAAACATTAGATGATGTACTAACTACTAAGTCGTTCATGTGTTGTCAACAACCTTATGCGATTAATAAGGATGCGTGAATGGGGGAAACAATCCACAAGGCCTAAACCTATCATTTTTACAATAAATTCTTTTTCCTTATTGGAATATAACATGCTAGAAGGGGATCTAAAAAGAAACTGGTAAGCAAAGAGAAACAAAAAACTACGAGGAAGCAGGGGTTGAACTGACTGGACTGAAGAGATCGCTATGATGTATCTGCAAAAAGAGCATGTGGGATTATTTTTATCATTTCAAGAAAACTGAATAAGTACCTCCAAATATTCAACGGTGCGATGACTGATGCTCAATTTCATTTTTGTGGAAGCAAGACTTGAATTATCTTATAGTATAACATACAAAACTTCATTAAATTCTTGTTTTTTTCCTACATTATAAACCTTCATTTCAAGATGTTATGCTATGTATCTAACTACTGTATTTCACTTTTTTCCCTTAATAGTTATTACCAGCAATGTCAAAGCCTCATTCACCTTCTTTTTTTTGCTAATAAATGTTTGTTCCCTCCCTCCCTTTATTTCATATATGATGCATGGATCTTATTTTACTAGTTGGTTCCGAATATCTTATCCACAGTGGAATTTTTATTTTCTTTCAAACTTGCCAGTGTTTCATCAGAGCTTGGGTATATAGGTGTGCCAGCCAAGAGTGAGTATGGGATTACTTTATTGAGTAACTTGATCTATTTGTTTTGCGTGATTTTATTTTTGTAACTTTATCTTGTTGCATTTGCTTTGTTCAATGATGAAATGGTGTAGTGTTTATTCCCTTTATTTATTCTTGTGCCATTAATACTAATACCTGAATGGATGAATCTGTGGTTGATGAATAGTTGACACTACTCTTCTGCATTATTGTCTACTATACTTTTTAGTCAAATGAAAAGTGAAATCAACCTTGGCAACTTTTTTGGCATCTGCATATTGTATCATTAAACTTTTAATCCGTGCCTCTCTTTACAGGTGTTTATTTTGTTCTCTTTAGTTGTGTCTTCGCTGCTTGAGGTCCTTGTGATAGCACTTCTTAAAGGTATGCTATGCTAGTGATTATTTCACGTGGTTATTTTCTACATGGTCTATTGGATATATTTTCCAGTATGTCGTATGCATCATATTATTAAATTTAGTATTTTTTACAAGTCATAATGAATTTAGTGTAAGTAAATGTTGATGTATTTTCCATTGGTGGTTTTTTTAAAAAAAAATCTATGGATAAGATATCTTGTCCTACTTTTGCCAAAGTTTAATTTTCCCTCTTGATTCTAATTAAATTTATTCTTTTACTATATATATATAGGCATATATTTATAAGTTAATATATCTTGTCTAACATAATAATAATGACTTATCATATGTTTAATTAAGTCAGAGGGCTATTTGGTATAGTGGGTTGCCATGATTAGACTTGATTGTGAGCTAGTTCGCACAACACAGGTAAAGGTTGAAGGATTTAAGAGATCCATGGACATCGAAATCTTTGATTGTACTTCATTTCCGAGAATCCGTTGGGCACTAATTCCTCTTGGTCTATAACGGAATCTTGAAAAACGTTATCATGATAGCGAACATCATTTTTGTACCCACATTTCAAAATGTGGTACGCTTTCATTCGGAAACATTTAATTTATGATTCAAAATTTCTTATTTGGCATTCCCTAGTCTCATCTCACTTTGTCTGTCATGGTCAACAATGCACACAGTTTAAGAGTACGAAGGTTGACTAATTTCTTCATATTTTCTTGTGATTACAAATATTTAATAGGGTACAGACGAGAAACATTTTGAGATCCCAAAAGATAAAATACATGACACACTGGAATGTAGGGGGTATATCTTTATGATTTAATCACAGGATGAAACTTCAAAGAAAATGAATACGAATTTATTTGAGACAAAACTGAGTTTATAGTATCACATGGTCCATCTTCCCGTTCTGCATACCTAAATGTTCTGCATTTTAGATGTCACACACACACACACACACACAGACACACATACATATATAGTGTTGTTTTCACTGTTTTTAGAGTACCAACTGAATTTTTCTCTTTATTGATGCGTCTTCTTTTTAGTGTTTTTTGGCATGTTTTCTTATTTTTGTTATTTTATTTTGCAGATCCATCATTGAACTTACTCACATCTGGCCCCTATGGGCTTATATTTTCTGCATTTGTACCCTTTTTTTTCGACATACCTGTTTCAACACGATTCCGTGTATTTAGCCTCCGCTTCTCCAACAAGTCTTTCATATATTTGGCTGGTCTTCAGGTGATTTAAAAATGCTAGTGCGGCCATGATTTGTTACTCCTTATTATGTATCATCTAAATGACGGGCAGATTTTTTTCTTTATTACCTCCCCACCCCCTCTCCTCCCCTCCTGCCCCTCTCCCATTTCTAACTTACTTTATTCTCATTCTTAATCCATATTAAATTGAGTTTCTTTCTTGCAGCTTCTTTTGTCATCCTGGAAGAGATCTATTATACCGGGGATTTGTGGCATCCTTGCTGGTTCCTTATATCGTTTAAATGTCTTTTACATCAGAAGAATGAAGGTTATCATGCTCTATTGTGCTTTGTAAAAAATAATACTAGTACATCTTTTTGCTGCTTCTGAACTTCTATGTCAACAAGCTTTACAGGCTAACTTTATACTTATGTTGGCCATACACATTCTGTACATGTTTCCTTACAGCTGTCAGCTTCATCTGAAATATTAATACGGTTAAAGTTTAAAATGCAAAATAGAATTAGAGAAATGTGAGTGTTCAGCTGATGGTATTTGGTCTCATCCTATCCTGATGTCCTTATACGTATATATTACATGATATATGTATAGATGGAAGACATTGCATATGAGCTACAGACTGAATTCTTGTTTTTGATCATTAAAGAAGTCGATTATTCAATATCAACCCTTAGACAGCTATGCTAGACAGCTGATTGCAAACTATTTGGTTGAATAGGATTGAAATGCAGGATATATTTCGTGTTAGGATGCTATATTAACAATATTCTTATGTTTCTGCTAAAGACAATTTTCTTATCATAACGACTTGATAAATATTGTAAAGAAGTCTCTTTGGTATCACATAATAGCTATTAAAAAATGTGAAACCTTAGAGTTGAGCTTTTTCTTTTTTCTTTTTCTTTTTGTTGGATTCTCTCAACAATTGAATTGACTATTGTTACTGATATGTGGATGCCATTGGTGGAATCTGATATTTCTACAAATTCTGCATGATGCATTTTCATTTTTCAAATTTTCAGTTTCCAGAGTTCATTGCCTCATTCTTTTCACGCCTTTCTTGGCCATTGGTTAGGAGTACATCACCTGCATCACCAACTAGAAATGCTCTGGGAAATGTAACACTTTATGCAGGTCGCCAAGTGGAGGCAAGTATAATTTTTTCATCATTTTAGCATATGCTTGAAGCGAATTATGTATCTAACTTCCTTGGTAGCCCCCTGACAGATGTTTGCCTACCTATTTGCTTTCCTCTAAATCCTTCGAGAATATAAATTAAAGAGAAAAGAAAGGGGAAGGGGGAGAGAGTTAAACTGGGGGGTTGTCTTTGAGTACTTGCATTTAAATTCAACAAACATGCATGTATCAACACTAGTGTGGTTGATAACAATGGCATCCATGAGAGGTTATATATATATATATATATATATATATATATAGGGGACCGATCTATAGCAAACATTGTAAAAAAAAGTCTAGCCTTACAACACATCGCGACTCTCCATCCCAAGATCGAGCGGTTAAATAGGGAGACCGTCCGCAGTTTAATACTACTGCGGACGAGACAAATGTTTAAAATAGCCCTCCTTGTAAAAGTTTCTCGTCCACAGTATTAAACTGTGGCCAAATTCAAATTTTGTTTAGTTTTCTCTAAACTTCGCAATATTAAACCATATGAGAAAAACAAAACTAATATTACCTCTTGGGGAGCTCCATTAGATGAAGAAAACTGCTCCTGTCCTGAACAAATTCACCAAAGGATTCGTAGAATTAGTCATCTATACCTTCATGGCCGTAATAATCGACTTAAATTGACAACGTTAATTTGGAGCATATAAAGATATCAGTAAAATAAATGAACTGACATTACAATTGGAAGCAAGAGACAAATCAAAGTCATACTTCCCAAAGGCAAATTCTGATAGTAGAATCCTTCCCAAAGTAATTGTCCCGATCCCGAAGTCATGGCCAATTGGAAAACGATGTCCCGATCCTGAAGTCATGGCCAATTGGAAAACGACGTCGTATTGTTGGTCAAATTCAATTTTTTTTAGTTTTCTAGGGTTCGCAATATTAAACCGCGGAGCATGAATTTTTTTTCCCTTCCTTCAGCCCTTAATTTTCTTCTCCATTCTCTCACCTGAATGTGATGACCGCCTGTTTAACAGTTAAAAAATAGGTTCCTTGCTTAAGTACATAATAGTTGTTCAAATTTGAACAAATTTGGCACAATAAACAAATAATTCCGAATTTGGCGAGAGTATCTTCTTCTTAAAAACAGAACAAAACAATCTAGCACTAATCTACCCGATTCCTACAAAAATCCAAAAAACAAACAAACTAGATCTAGCACATTAATTACAAAATCCCAAATTTCCAATCAATACAAATCACAAACAAGTTGATAAAATTAGTCAAAAATTACACCTAAAATCCAAGTCCACGCTTCTCCGCTGCAGCGGAAGGGGATCGGGACGCGTGTATGGCTGGTGGTGGCGGCGGAATACAGCGAGTCGCACTTGGAGTAGGTTGGGAAACACTCGATTATGCTGCGGACAAGGTTGTTGGTGCGTGATCTAAGGGTGCTTGATCCGATGCTTTCGTATCTGTCGACGATATTTTGGAGGGAAAGGGCGATTGTGGTCAATTTGGAGCATAGAAAGGCGATTATTACGGCCACGGAGGTATTGATGGCTAATTCTACGAATCTTTTAGTGAATTTGTTCAGGATTTACAGGAGCGGTTTTCTTCTTTTAATGGGGCTCCCCAAGAGGTAATAGTAGTTCTGTTTTTCTCATATGGTTTAATATTGCGAAGCTTAGAGAAAACTAAACAAAATTTGAATTTGGCCATACCTAGCGTCAACTGCGGACGATTTTTTTTTACAAGGAGGGCTATTTTAGACATTTGTTTTGTCCGCAGTATTAAAATGCGGAATACTGAAAACTAAACTGTTGACAGTCACCTTATTTAACTGCTCGATTTTGGTATGGAGGGCAGTGTCTAAAATTCTCTGCCTAGGCTTTCCTAGGCTCCGCCTAGGCGCTAGGTCCCCCTGGCGGCCCCGCCTAGGCGCTAGACCCCTCTGGCGCTTCACCTAATCCCAAGGCGGCAAAAAAATCCCTCCAGAAAATTAGGCGGGGACTAAGCGAGCTAGGCAAAGAGTTTTATTTTTAATTTTAATAACTACCCAAAACCAGATCTTTATATATTTATTTTTCTAATGATTTACCATATTCATAATGCTTGTAGCATATCAAATCACAACAAGAAGTGAACAATATCAAGTCAAAATTGATAATTTTATTATAATTGTAATTTTTTGAACTTGTACCAACTTCAAATTATATAAATGATAATACATTTGTAATATTTAGTTTAATTCAATATTATTCTTAAATTTATGTTTAGTTTCTTAAGTTTTAATAATGAATTGAATTTTTGAAATTTTATTATTTAATAGCAATTTTGTTTATGAATAAAACTAATACATTAAAGATATGTTTGAACTTTCAACAACTGCATGTTTGTGTTTGAATTTTGACATTAACAATATGGATATGTGTTTGAATTTTAAGCAAATGTCTTTATTATCTTTATTATAGATTGTTTTGTTTTATATTATTATTTTGTTTGGATAAATGTAAGATAAAATATTAAAATTGGTTTAAAATCAAAATTCCCACCTAGGCCCCCCGGCCTCCCACCTCCCGCCTAGTGCCTTTTAGAACATTGATGGAGGGTCGTGATGTTTTGCAAGGCTAGACTTTTTTTTATAACATTTACCATATATATATATATATATATATATAATTTTATGTTGTTATCAACGTCTCCTTTAGTCCCCCCCAACCCACAATCCCCCCATAACCCATGATGATTCACATTTTATATATTGAAATTGGATAAGCAAATATTTGACAATTTTCCTGGAAAGCTTTTCCATCATGATTGTAAGTTTAACCAAACATACTGGTCAGGTGCAAGCTTGTTGACAGTGGTTTGTCTCCCAAATGTCCTTAGGTAGCAAATTCAAGAATTTTGACATAAAGCACCTAGTTTAAACCATATGAACATTTTCTTTTCATCTATTGAGTCTATGTAGTCATGTATATATGACCTAAAAGGCGACGCTTTGCAGTGTTTAAAACTTCACTGTTTTGGACTTGAATATAATTTTTTTCTTCTCATGATTGTCATCCTTTATCTACCTTTTCGTTCCTATGAAACAACTATAATCAACTTGGCTGGTTTCAGGTAAACCATCCTGCTCCTGTGTCATCCACATCAGAGCCACCAGAGGACTCGATTGCTACACTCGTCTCAATGGGTTTTGACAGGAGTTCTGCCAGACAAGCACTTGTTCATGCTAGAAATGACATCAACACTGCGACAAACATCCTTCTTGAGTCACAGTCACACTGAGTGAAATGGTTTCCTTGCTCTGCCAGAAAAAGGAAAGCCAGATTTAGAATGAGAGCAGGAAGCTCAGTAATACAAGGAGACTATCATCTAACGAAACAAAAAAATTGATTGAACTGATACTGGGAGAACCCTTCCATGTCATGATATTCTTCTTTAGGGTTGTCTCCTTTTAGACCCATTTATTTTATTTGTCAACGGTACGAATGCCTTTCATTCCTGAAACTAGACGTTACTAGGATTGTTAACTGCATGTCAGATTGTGCTTGTTCTCAGTTTAATTATAAAGATGTGTATAGTTGCAACTTAAAGCTGCCAGGTTTTCAGTTGGGTAATGCTAGAGGGTATCAAAATTTTGGTGAAAAATAGATCTCAAGTGATGTTGAATATTTTAATTGTAGCAACAGTAATCACAAAAGATGTATTCAACTATTGTAGTTATGCAACATCATTTGAGACTCCTAACGTTATCTTTTCAGTTACTATGCGACAAAGTGAATTTGCAACTTGTGTTTTAGGTATGAAATTTCTGGCCTTAATTGCATGCTCTACCGATTACCATTCATCCTGATGGAGAGAGTTTTATGCAGAGTTGTAATCTGTAGTCCAATGACACGGTTACATATTCTTTTACCCAATTTTTTGTGAATCTTAGATGAAAATTCAGCCATATAATCTAATGAAATCAGATGACCAGTATGCTAATCCTTATATCAGTCAATCAGTCGTGCCTTTATCATCTTCTGGTAAATAAAAATTGTAACATGGTCCGTCTGTCCCCAGAGATGTGTGCAATTACTAAACAATTTGAGAACTTAGCCTACAAAAGTACATAACCATTTTTGGAAGACTAACGGGAAATTTCACAAACAATAAAAGAAGGGAAAAAAGAGATGCTTAAATACAATTAACTATAAATTGGAGCACCTCAAGAACCCAATAAAATCAATATATAGGTTAAGGGTGAATCGGAACATGAGCAGATGTCAAATCTCGCTACAAAATTGGAATAGTTGGAGACTTTCCAGTTTCCAGTGACGTAGCCTGGCAAAATGGCAATTTCTTACACATGTTTTTGCACTTGGAAAAAATAAATATAAAATTTGTTGCTCACATAGACAACATTATTACAATACATAGGCAAGGTCAAGCAAATAGATCACAAAATAAAATATAATCATTCGACTGATTTAATACCATCATCAGAATATGAAGGCACACATCTTGCAGCTGCAACTTTATGAAAGGTATTGTGCAAAAAGTAACACAAATGAATTCCCAAATATCCATTTTAGTTATAATTGTAGCTCCGGACCATATAGGGTGTTTCAGTGATATAAAAAATCATGAAATGGGAAAAATATTTGCAATATAAACCACTGGGAATATGAAACCGTGGATTTGGTTTGTAGGCCTCTCTTCTGCCTCGACAAATATTAGACAGTGCTGATGTCAACTCTGCTTTTGTGGAGCTGAAAGGCTGGGGTAACCCAGGATCCACAATTGCATTGGATGCCTGACCAGTTGAAATAACCCAAGCGGGCTTCGCAGTGCACACATGACAGCTTCCCCTCCAATCCACCTTCTTCAACTGGGTGACAAGGTAAACACATCAGTAACTTAATATATTCACACATGTTAATGGATTTGTTACATTTGAATTAATATAAATCTAAAATATTATGCTAACTTGGACAGCTACAAGACAAAAGCAGAGCCCAACAGAAGTGCGAAACACTAGCAGCAACAATGGGATGACGACTTGTGGAATTTTTAACTAAATCCTACTCCACCATCTGTTACATGCAACATGTAATTGGAGACTACATACAAGGGAAGGATAATTCTGGGACTATCCACAAGAATAACCAAAAATATCAGAAAGTCCTAAAACATTGTAATATGTTGTACCTGTTTTCATCCAACGTAGAGGCTCAACAAAGAGAGATGTGCACTCGAATTCATCATTTTTGTTGAAAGGGTTGCCACTTCTCCTTTTAGACCACTCAAAGGAAGCCTCGCCCTCTCCAGGAGTGTGATAAACAACATTCCACTGCAATGCAACAACTCTTCTGCATTTCTTGCAGCGGTATGCCGGGGTAGAAATAAGTGCTTTATTAATAGACGTTCCAGTGTCAGAAGAGGGTTCTTCTGTTGGCAGGCCAGGATCAGCTCCAAATTTGGAACTGTCAATTCTTTCTCCACGATTATAAGAATCACCTATTAGTCGTGGGGAATAACATATTTTCAGCAAAGGAAACCCACACTAAAATGTACCCTTACTTCTAGTTCTTAACATGCAGAGTAAGAATCTTAAAAACAACAGGTACATTACAAGTCAGAAACTTGCAAGCTAGAGGTTTCAACTTGGAGATTGTACTGCTACTATTCAGAAAAATAAGAAGAAAAAAATGGCAGGATCAGTAATTAATTATCAATCTGATGCAAGTTCAAAATATTTGGCCTTCATATTTGCATTTCTGAATTTTTCATAGGGACTGACAAAAGGCAATGAAAGCACAAGTAGAAAACACCACCCACCAATCATTCACGTCTTTGAAAAAATTGAGAAGATTTCAACAATGCAAAGAATACTGATTGGTAAGATATTATACCTAATAATGTTAAATGGAATCGTTTGTATATGGGGCTACAATGATCGACCTTGAAACCCATGTCTTCAAACATTTTCAACTGCAATTAAAGATGGAGGGGGAGGTATTGAGAATCAATTACAAAGAAAAAAACACTGAAAACTAACATTTAGAATCACTTGGCAACGTAGACTTGTTGGTTGGAACAGGATGCCTGGTATCACCTGATCCAGAAAACCATCATTGGGACACACAGATTCGCAACTCTGCCTCAAAGAATTGACTGCATCTGCAGGCAGACCAAGGCAAGGAAGAAAAAGAGGAGATGAAAAGAAAAATCAACTAATTATTCTATATGAGAACTACACTCACCTTAATATACAAGCTCAGCACAAAAATCATCCAGATGTCCAACATATTAAAGTTGAAACCCACAAGGATATAATACTATGCATATTCATAGAACTCCAAACAAATGAAGAATTTGTTCAAACCTTCAAAAGATAGTTGCTCAGTTCTCATCAGGTATGCTGCAATGATGGCCGCACTGCAATGAACACATTGATAGGAGGGTGTAAACCCTTATGGATCAACAAAGTAAAGAAGTAAAATATATTACGATGTATGTGTTCTCTGAACAATTTTGGACAGTAATCATTAGTTTGATATACGAAGGCATCAACACTAAATTCTACAGATTTTGGGAGCATTAACAATAAATTCACTAAAGAAGATTTCCAAATAGCAGATAAACAGTCCCGACTCTGAATTTTTAATCTAAGCTAGAGGACCCAACCATCTATGGATGGCTAGTGACCAATTAGAATAATAGAATTGGTTGAGTTCTCGATATCAAAAATAACACACGTTTGATAAGACATGATAATTAATTTGATAAGAAAAAAGATCACCAATTCACGTTTGATCTTATCTATATCAGATCAGCATGGACCAGATTCAACCATATGTCAGAGTAGTATAGCGCCTTACCATTGTTGTGATCCCGTAACAAATTGCCCATCATGGCAGCAAAACAGAATTTGTGGTGAAACTATTACTACAAGTTTTATTCAATCTAATTATATATGCTTCTCAATGGGATCTGTGCCTTTGGATATAATCAATGTATCTATTTTCAGAAATTATAAATACTGTAAGTCTGAACAATTTCCTGAAGACATCAACTAAATCTATTAGGCCCGTCAATAAATGTACTAGACCTATAATCTTTCGGACAAGAAAAGAGTAGGGATTAGGATGAACATAAGCTTGAAGAGTAGTTTTGAGAGTAATGGATTTTAACATAAGAAAAATAAACAGTTAATTAATTGATATAGACCACCTAACAGATAATTGTTATTAAAAGGGCATGCTAATCCAAATATAAAATAAATAATCTCTATAAAGGATGGAAATTGCTCTAATCTTTAACAAAATGCTTCAGCAGTCGAATAAATGCCAAAAAAGATGGTAGAATGCATACAACCAGATGTAAGATGTACCTTCTTGACACGCCAGCAAAGCAGTGCACTAAGACAGACCCTTGTTTTCTACTTTCGTGAATGAAATCCAAACAAACATCCAAATAATCCAGCAAATTCTCCCTCTCCATATCTCTCAATGGCACAGCCATCCTCACCAGCTTCAAATCCTTGCCAGCATACTCCAGCAAATACAGAAGCTTTTCTGATGACTGTGAAGTTCCCGAACTGTCACCCGGATCCGCATCCAATCCTAAACTTCCAACATATACCTTGCGGATCTCTTTGGTGGGGATTGACAGACCACTACGCCATTCAGAGAAGAATGATATTGAGGCGGAGCTTAGAACTGATAGGATATGGGTAATTTCGCCACTACCTTGCTGAAGAACTGTTGCTGCGTCGTTTATGTTGCTGATAAATAAATTCTCACGTACCAGATACGGCATATCATACAACCAATACAGTTCTAACAGAGAAACCTAGATTAACTGTTGCCTGCCAAAAGAAAAGAAGTTACAAACCTTTATAATTGTTCTATTAAATTTGACTTAATTTTGCAGCACAACTACTTATACACAAATTATTAATTGTTGTGAAAATTGATACTAGAACAGATTTAAATATAATGAAGGAATGTGAATGAAGTTTATTCCTTCATTTACAAACTCAAATGATCAGTGGCGGAACCGGAACCATTTCATAGGGGGTTCAAAATACATCAGTAAAGTTTTTTTATTTATTGACGCTTGAAGTGCTTCTTTCAAACATTTCATCATAATTTCATCAATTAACCTAATTTAATAATTTCAATTAACCTAATGAGATTATGGGAAATAAATTAAGTACCAACACTCCAACAATAACAATACAAGTATATCTCCAGAAAAGTCTGAAAATTAAATTACTAAAAGATTAAAGATGTAAACATTAAATTATTAAAATTCAACAAAATTCTTTCTCTTAGGATTCTCAAAAGCCAAACAAAGGTAAAAGAAAAGAAAAATTAATTTGAAATAATTGGAAAAATTAAAACAAACCTAAATTAAAGAAAAAATTTTGAGCAATTAGAATTGGAGCAAAGGAAGGCCCAAGTAGGATTTTGATGAATTTTGAAAATAGAAGACAACCTAAATTAGAAGCAGTCAAGTAGGAGCAAAGGAAGGCCCAAGCAATTAGAATTAGAATTGTAGCAATTAAACTTTGAAAGATAAAACCTCCTGTGTTGCAGACAAGCCACAGAAGACCAAAGAAGAAGAAGTCGCCGGGAGGCCCAGAGCAGTGGCTCCCGCCCCCTCCCCCTCCCCCTCCCCCTCCCCCTCTAGTTCTGCCTGTACCACCTCTGCTACCGGGGGCAGGGGCCTCTGCAAATGATTCAACTAAGTGATAAATTTTAGAACCAGACCTAGATTCCTTCAACTCTGCTTGGCTCTGTGAATTGGTAAGAGAAAAATTAAAGGAACATGATTTCCTCTCTTTTCTCTCCTACTTAAATATAACTCATAAATACAAATTTCTATAGAAACTGTAAGGTATCACAAGAAATAAAAGGGGAACTAACATGAAATAATAGGAAACAAAAGTCCTCTCTGGGATTTCCCCTCTTTTGTCAAAGAAGGAAAATAAATGAGAATCATTGCATTCTCCTTTCCACTCCCTCAACGTATCGGAAAATGAATCGAAGACTTACAGAACCAAAATTCCGAAGAATTAAGGGTTTGCAATCATGAATTGAACTTCATTTCAGTACACTCATATACAAACACAATAATCAGACATCCACATATATATTAAATCTTGAAACATGATATATATATATATATGTATATATGTAATCCATACCTAACGAATTAGATTCTCCGGCAACTAACAGCAGTGTTCGGCGTCACAAGCAGCAGCTCCCTCTCTCTCTCTCCCCTCACGTACCAGTGCTTTATCGGCTGTGTAGAAAATAAAAAGAGTTAACAATAGGGACGGTAAAATATTTTATTATTATAGTAGTAGGTAATATTAATGCTATTTAACCGTGTTAAAAGGTAAATTTAAGACTAGTTACACATTTGTTAGGTTAAATACTTTTTATAGTACTTTAGATCAATTTATAAACGATTAATTATACTGTATTTTTTATTAACTAACTGAATTTTTATTTTTTTACAAAAATTTAAATTTTCGTTATTGTTGTTAAAAAATTTTAACTGAAATTTGACATAGCAAAGCCACATTCGCACTAAATCCTATGTGGAATATTCTTGTAATAGTTTTTAACACATCATCTATAAAAACTCTAAGTGGACATAAAAATTGAACAGAGTGTATTTAAATTTCTTATTTATATTTTTACCCCTATTGGGAGTATTTTCAAAAACTCTATGTGGACATGAAAATTGAACACGAGTATATTTGAATTTCACAAATTTATATCCAATGATGGGTAAAAATATAAATGAATGAAATTCAAATACATTAATATCCCGCCTAAAAGAGTTTATAGTCCACTCATAAAAACCAACTTACCCAAAATTCAAAAATTCCACGTAGACATAAAAAATGGATATAAATGTATTTAAATTTTACTTATTTATATTTTGACCCCCAATAATAAGTAAAAATATAAATAAATAAATAAAAACTAAGGAAAAAATGAAAGGGAATTAATAATAATAATAATAATAATAATAATAATAATGATAATGTTATAAATTATAATAAATATATGGATTAGACAGTAAATAAATTCAGTTTATATGATTAAAACACTGAAGAAGTATTTGACGAAATGATGAGTAGATGGAATGCCTAAAAAATGATTCGGGTATATTCTATTGCAGAAGGCAATATAGTCGTAGCAAAATAATCACATAATTGAGTAGATGTTCTTTTCTGTATACAATAGATATTACAGAAATAATTCCGTGCTACTCCTCTCAGACTACTGGCACAATATCCATGCAAACCCCACAAGATTCTTGATCTGCAATGTAGACATTTCTCATATGCTAATGCTGGAAAAGTGCAGAACAAATAGATAAATTTGACCAACCATGATGTGAAAACATTATGGGTAGTGCCAAGGAAAATATTGGGAACCTTCATAGGAGATCATGTCAGCACTCCTCCCCATCCCTTGTATAAACTGGTATTTGCCATACCTTTGTATTCTTCTTTGGGTCGTCAGTAAGGCTAAGATCTGTATCATCTTCCTTGAATGTTCGAATGAATTTTTTTGCACCCATCATGATAAGCCTTTCTAACATGAACAGTTGGTAGTTATTCTCAACCAATGGATCCAAAATGCTGCTGTAATTGGATGAATATGCTAACTTGTACCTGCAACATTGGCCGGGCCATTAGCTAAAAGGTTAAATTGTTAGATGCATGTAATGCTTCTCACAAAAGTACAGATTACAGTTATGCTTTCAAGTCATTGCAGCATTTTGTAAGTTCAATATATTTCAAGCTTTTAGTAACATAATCAATCCCTCAGATGCTTAGGAGGCCAAGTTAGCACCAGCAAGGGTCAGGAACATAATCCCTACTTACTTTTCAGTTGACGAAAATGCTAACATTTCAAAATAAATGTAAACAGCATTTCAGATGAGCAGCATTAGCCAATTAGGTACTGCATGGCTGGCTTGGCTTATCTAAAAACTTAAAACAGCGAAACTTAACATAAAGTGGTTAATAAGTTACTGCAAGAACTAAACAAAATATTCCTTCCACAATCAATACCTTCCCCTTCGAGTCCACCTTTAACCCCATGGCCTCATTGTGGGTGGCCTTATTGCGACCACTAGAACAGCACAACCTAACAACAAAACAACCAAAGCGAAACATTTTGCTAAACACCACTTCCTCTGCCATATCCCATGAACTTGGATCAGACTGATTTATTACCCTTTCCTCCCTTTTGCAAACTCACTTCCACCGCCACCAGCAGTGTTCTAAAAATCGTTACGTGGACCTAGGCGGCGAAGCTAGCGCCTAGGTGTTTTCCTAGGCAGATTAAGCGTTTTCTTAGGCAATCTCATTTATTTATTTTTCTATTGTATATAGTTGTTATACTATACAAAACATGTAGTATAGTTTTTAAAAAATTTACATGAAACATTACCAAAAACAATCTTTTAAGGCTTAACAAATTCATTAAAGTATTGTAGAGCTTCAAAGTAGAGGTCTGATTTTGCCTGGGCGGGGACCTAGGCGTCTAGCCAAATCAAGGCGGTAGGCGCGGGGATTTTTAGAACATTGGGCACCAGCGCCTCTGATCTAAAATTTTTAACACCACCTACCACCACTATTTCCACAACCCAAGAATATTGTTACTTTTTGAATTGTTCCCCCCCACCCCCCCAACAATGTATATAGAGCAAGAGAAGTGACATTATGAATTAGGTTTCACATGCAGAAGCAATCTTGGCAGATTCTAAAGTAGACAAAGAAAAAGACTACATTTCCACCCCTTTCACACTGTTCTGGAAAGAATATCCAGACAGCATTAAAACCACATAGTTGTGTTGGTTTCAGATGGGTTCATGCAGCATTTAGTCAGCAATTTAAGACACATACTTGGGAATAGCAATTGAACAATTTACCTTAAAGAGAGAGATGAAAAAAAAACCGGTGTCCTCTCGTTTGAAGCAATAAAAAGAGTTCTTCCTGCTGGAACCCATCTTGAAATTCTACAAAGAATAAATTCTGCACGCGTATCCCTGTCAAGATGTGGATGTAAGCTCCTATCAACCCCAAACCTATCCTTCCTAGTTTTCAATTTATCACCTCGACGAACATGAATAGCATCATAATCACCAAGGAGTGTCTTAATCTGCGGGGTCAACATTAATTCATGGATGAGAGATTAATCACAGGACAAATGAAAACATTTTTCCAATGAACTGAAGCCACATCAACACAAAAAACAGCAAGCAAATGAATTGTACAAAAATGCCATATAACTGAGATAGCCAGTTAACAGCACAAGTTTGAAAAGGTTGCATGATTTATCTTTAAAGCTGATTTCACTCTTGCAGCCATCAATGAAATACTTGCAGCATATGTTATATTTGAAAATCTAGAAACATATTGAGACCTCCTGATGGAGGAAGATATATGTTTTGTTATGGTTTATTAATTCATTTTGTAATTTTCAGATTTTTAGTTTGTAGTATTTTCTAGCCTTATTTCACCTTTATTTTAGGCTACAATAAAGGAATCTAAGTTCTATTAAATTGGTATCCCAATTAGGAAGATTCTTAACTAATTTTGTATTGTTTTTCCTGTTTTGTAGTGCCTATATAACGGCCCGATTTTATAAAGAAATTGAAAATTGTTCTCTTTAGCTGCCAACCAACAGCTTGAACGATATCAAGTCAAAGTGTCCAACATCCATCCAGCTTGAAGGAAATTGTCTACACTCCTGTACTTCGTTACATCCATAAATAAACAAATCAAAAATTAATCTGTGGCTATTTCTAAGAATGCCTTGTGTCCATGTTGGAGTGATTTGGACCATATCGGATATTGAGAGTTTACGAATGCCACCACCCATATAATAGACTGATCTTAATGCATTCTTGTACTAGATAACAAATATCTTGACACTTCTACTTTGGCCAACATGGCAAATTGCGATTGTTAAACTTAATATATCGAGATATGATGTGTTAATTTATCCAAGAAACGTAAACTAAAGTAAGATGGGGGAAGATATTAAATTTGGAATTGTAGAAGAGAAGTTATCATGCTTGTATATTTTAAACATATACACACGCACAGATACATTTACATGTTAATACTTTCACAAGCCAAATGGGTATACATATCCTTATTGTGTCTATCTGCTTAAAATAGGTGACTTTAATATTAGATTTACTTGTAGGAAATGTTTATTGCATATACTTTTCTTTTGTATAACAAATTCCCTTCATTACCATGTGCTTTGGCATGTCTTTCTTCTCCATTTTAAAATATTATAAGTTAGCGTCATGCCATACACTCATCCAATATCCAGTTACAATATCAAAAACCAGTTTCTACCCCTATCACCAATATAGAAATATCCAAACAATCTAACGCCCATAGAAAAATCACAAAAGCTAGCCTACTATTTTACCAAAAAATTATGAAACTTTCTTCTATAAGTACCCTTGGTCTTTCTTTTGCTTTTTTTAAAAAAAACATTATGTCAGGTAATTGAAAAATAAATGAGAAAGTTGATTCTGGAGCAGAAGTGACCAACGACCTTAAGTAGAGTAAAACCTTTTCCAGGTTAATCTACTATGCTGCGTCAAACAAGCATCCAAATGCTAACATAAAGTTTTATGTTCTAACTTCTAATGCAGGTGCTTTTATATATGGTCTTCAATAGAGTGAAAATAAAATAGGTATGCATTTAACGCTACAGTATCACAATCACTCAGATCACACATCTAAAGTCAACATACCAATTAAAAGGAATGATAGCTTTCCCCTCTGAACCAAATTTTCTTATGGATCTGACATTCCATAGCATCCTCCATTATGTAGCTAGCTCCAACCTTTTTATCAAATCAAACAGTATGTAGTTCGTACTTAAAATTTTCTTGTTGCACATATTAAGAAGTGCTAAAACACCTTCATATATAGCACATTAGAAGTTCAGTTCTCACGGAAACCATCTATCATTTCCATAATCTAAGTACTATAAGAGATCCTCATTTTACCAAATTCTTCTCTGCAAAATCTTCCATCCAACTCACAATACCAATATTTGGAGAGATACCCAGAACTTTAGCAAAAAAAATGTCTCCCAAACTAACCTTGTCTGCTGCATCTCGTAGCTTCTTTGAAGCCATGGAAGGAAGAAATGAATATGGTAACATGATAGCACTGCGATTGTTTCTATCCTTGCATTCCATAAACCTGAATGATTATCATGATTAATACCTACACAAAAACTTTCAAGACTCAAAAACTCGGTCAAATCATCATTTGCTTCACAAGGTAAGATGTCAGAGAGAGAGATTAATAAAACTAGTCCTTAACCAAAACAATAGGACTACAACAATCACAATATTAAAAATGAAGCAATTGAAATTCACTTTAAAATGCATGTCAAATCAGACCGTCCCTTCCCCATGATTTGTCAGACAACAATCAGTCAATCGCATATTATTGTTCAGAATGGGCTAAACCAAAATTATTTATGGAAGTACAGGAAACTAGAACATGGACTTTGTATATAGGTATTCTCTTCAACAACAATCGAAAAACAGATTATCAAACAAGTTGAAATATGCCCCCAATCCCACAAAAATAAAAAATAAAAATCCAACTACTGCAACACATGGAGAAGGAAGGGAGAATGTTTGTGTGCAAGGAGAGAGAGAGAGAGACTTTTCAGATATAGTAGATTTACCAGGAAAGAGGGCTTGCAGTCCTATTTATGAGCAAAAAATTTGAGTGTAGACTTTTCTCTTTGAGATCAGCCCGAGTAACTCCAGCAACATGAGCAACCCCTCTTGTACCCAACTTCAGACCCGTTGACTGTATTTGATACCACAATTTTGAATTATCCAGAATTACAGGTACAGTCTTGGATATGAGATCTAGATCATACAAAGAATCCATCGCACAAGAGCTAGCTTCCCACCTAACAATAAGTTACACACACAGAAAATGCATCAAATGCTATTTTTTGGCAAAATTAAACTTTCGAGTCATCCATGAATATGGCAAAGAATAACTATCAATGTAACAAGGTACTATATATCCTTTTGCAATTATCACATTAAATAGATTAAAAGGCAATAACACAAGTAAAGCATCCTTGTCCTAGTGCTGCTTTGTAAGAAACATATAACCAATATGCATGGCAGACATGAACCCCCATGCTAATGGCCATGCAAAATTGTATATTGTTAGAGATAAAATAGATGTATTGAATATTGTTTTTGTTATATGGAATATTGTTGTTATGTTATTACAAAGGGTACTAAAGCCTTATATATAGGCTACAAGTTGAGTACTGGCCAAGTATGTGTGGGCGCCAAGCATACTTGGTGACCAAGTAATAATCTCTAATATATACCATATGTTGAGAGCGAAACTCTGCCTCTATTTGGTTCTATAAAAAAGCAGGAACTACGAGTAAAGGGCTAGTAGCAAGATAAACAAGAGAAAACTCACCTGTCCTCTAAACTTTCATTGTTGGACTGATGAAGAATCCCTTTCTTATTATGTATTGGATTGATGCACATCCTTGAAGGCATGACAAAAGTTCTGCAAAACAAAAGTGTAGTAAGTGGAAGGATCATTATTGGTCTATTATGTTTCTAAAAATGGACTAAGCATATTAATCAAGTAATATTGTGGAATCACCATAACTAAAATATAAGATACAACTTCAGACTTCAATTAGAATGTAGAAACGAACCAACTATGACAGCCAGAGGCAAACACCAAAACATGCAACCAGGGGACCAGGAAGAACCATATAAATGGTTCCAAAGTGTTGAATTCCTCAAAAAATACATAAAACATTAAAACCATGAAAAGAAGCAGCCTTGAAGCAGTCAAAAACCCAAGAAAGCACATCAATTAGCTAGCTAGAGGTCATCTGCTATGCTCAAACAATACATGACGTACATTAATTCTTCCTAATATCTACTGCAAACTTTAATAATATCTTCACCTTATTGGTCCAGCAACTTCACTCCTTAAAAAGATTCACTACGACAAGTCCTATAACCCCTACTACATTTGACAGCACCCCAATCCAAGGCAAGGAAACTATCCAGAAAGTGGAGAGTTAGAAAAACGCCAAAAACCACTTGTACATCGAGCTGCAAATATGGTACATTGTGATCTACTTGTAAAGAAAATTCCTTTCATACCATTTAGCTAATACTTTTTACTAAGAAAATAAATAAGCCAAATTAACGGAGATATATTGTTTTACCTCTGAAGAAACATGGCCTCTTCAAGGACACACCTAAGGCTGGATTCCTGGTGCCCTAAACCCTCGCAAGACCCACAGTGCTTTCCAGGACAGTCAATTCTGTTGCCCCAATACAAGTATTTTTCATGCCCAACTAAACGTGGTCTGTCATGATTAAGTGAAGCCAATTCTTTTAGGCTTTTTGTAGTGGAAAACGAGGACCCATTTGTTGAATAGAGAGAAGAAAGAAGGTACAAGAGAGCAACTGCAACAATGGAGGCTGTGAGTATGAGAATTGGAGATCTGGGTTTTTTGGGTTTGTTCTTTAAGGTTTTGTGGATCGCCATTGATATTGTAGAGAAATGGAGTAGAAAGAGATTCACTAACCAGTTGCAGTGAGTTTGTTAATTTATACAGTTGTCTGAGGCGTGGAAAAGTATTAATAACTCTCGGCAGGCAGGCAGGCAGGCAGGCAGGCTTGCTTCATCAAGTACAATATTGATAGTTAATTACAACTTGGTGCCGCAAAGTTTAAGAATGTTTTCAATGTGATCCCTATTAAGTGTATTACAAAACATGAAACAATATTTTTTACTTTGGACTCCGTTTATATTTAGGAGAATGGAAACTTGATTTAAGTTAACATTACGAGTTTAGTGAAATTATTATTTAATTCGTAAGTACTCATCAGAAGAAAAAAAATAATCCTATTTTCTCTCAATATAAAACGTCCGACTTTTATATATTTATAAACATTGGGAAGAAAGAATTACAAGTGTATCCCTTAAAAGAAATGAAACTCGATGAACCATGGTCATCTTAAATATTTGATGCGATCCACAAACAAATGACTATGTTCCCCATGTTCAATTGAATGCACTGGATACACATGAATAACAAGAGATTTTTCTACCAAATTTTGTGGTCAGGGTCAGGGTCAATCATCAGTAATGTAGTACTTAGTGCAATAATGATGCATTATGGATCCAAATTTAATTTGGAAGAAAAACATAAGACCACACTAGTTATTCAAAGAACAACTTCCCTGACAAATTTGAACAGTTCCCTGCAAGAGCTTCGCGGATTTGCTAACAGATCACAGTAAGAATTTTATTAAGAAAATGAACAGGGTGCCCAAGAGATACACCCAAAAGCACAACATTCACTTCAGCATTAAGCTGGTTTCTAATCTCCTAAAAACATTTTATGATCTACCTCATCTGTACAATCCTCTAAATCTTAATGGCAAAGAAACTTTAGGGGAACTTTTTAATAAAACATAATGACATAAGATTTGCTTTGACTGCTCCTCTTGCCGCATCTGATATGGTTTTTCAACTTAACAGTAACTTTTGTTCTAGAGGTTTGTTCTTGATTTGGCAAGTAATTTGTCTGCTATATATATAATCCACTTCAAGGACACAACAAAAAGGGTCTAAGGATGAGTATGTGTGGCTGCTTAATATATCAAGCTTTCTGAAATGCACGAGAAGAAACCCCATGTAGAAGTCTGACAAACCCCAAGAAACTGAGTTTTCCATCCGAGTGTCTTATCCAGTCCTGGAGGACTACATGAATAGGTACTGATGGGCTGAGTCCAAGCTCCTGAAAAAATCAAGTAGTGGGAAGACAAGGAATTTGATTAATAAAATTACAAAGAACAAACCAAAAAATTGGAAAAGAACGTGTCTTCCTACTCTTTTAACAAATTGAATAGCCGCCGAGGATGAAGTACATCAATAAAGAGCCAAAATTGTAAGTATATCATGCCAATATTCAAGATTTTTTGACAGACTTCTTTATAACTCGAAAGAGCAATGGAGGGAACTTTTAATCTATAATAGGCGACTTGGAAGAGAATATTTAGATCCAAATAACCTTCCTTAGAGGAATAAAGAAAATACTAAGATATTATATGGTCCAACAATCAGAAATTCATTATCAATTTCTGTGTTATGTATTAATTTATGATCCAGTCCCTGTTGCTGTTGCTGTTGCTGTTGCTTGCTTAAAAGAACCGTGCTAGAGACCAAATGCCAGTTGATAGAACACCGGATTGGTCTCCATGCATAAACGTTCATATATAGTATAACATTCAGAAGCTCAACAGACTAGGTTCCACATAAAAGAACCCCGCACAGTAAACTACAGGTTACCACCAGCACCCCCACTGCACTGCATGACATGCACATATAAGCATGCATGTAATTAATAAATATATATATATATATGTAAATACACCCCCATTGAGTGAAAGAGCGCGTGTGAGTGAGTGCAAGAGAGAGATCATACGGAGGCAAGTTCCTCTATCATAATAGGTCTATTTCCATCTTTCTCAAACAGTTCGTAGGCACGGCGTGCATGTTGCTCCCAGCTGTCCATTCCTTCCAGCTGATGTACACTTATTGCTGCGGCACAAAATTCTTCGAAGTCCAATTTTCTATATTGAAGGGAACTCACCTGCGAGACACATGACTAGACATTCAGCCACGGTTCTCATCTTTTAACTGGCTACACAGTTAATGTTATTTTACTCAGAAGAAAGTTAAGGATCTAAGAACGTGACCATGTTGGCAAAATCTAGAACCCGTGAATCCTTTATGGCCTCGGTGCAGTTCTTTGTCACAGCCTGAGAATTTTTTTATTTAGAATGACTCCAAAAAGTCATATAATAAAGAAAAACTGGAATAACTGAGATAAGATAAAGGATAAAAGACCCAACCAATTTGAAGTTCTGTAAAGATATCAATCCACTTTTGCTTGGGCCAAGCAATGTAAATTGTTCCCGTAGATATGCTAGCTGGGGTATTGTCAATGTTTTAGCAAGAGCCTGTCACAGTTCCACAACTTTTTTTTAATATAAGTACTGCTTTTAAGATATATATCCTGGATGAAAATGCATGAGCATTAGATGAGTATATGAAAGTTCTTATCTTAGTATCTTGCAAACTTGGTAAAAAAACTACCAAATACCAATACAAAAGCTTAACTAAGCCAAAAGTTTTTTTTTCTTCCTTTTTTTCAATTCTTCATTTCCACCAAACTGGCTGTGTAGGGGGGAAGATACAACAGGCCAGATTTAGACAAACGGACGAAATAGAAAACATAATAGATTTATATTAATGAGAAACCTAAACATTAAACCTTATAAAACATCATGATACAACTAAAATGAACATCTTGAGCTATGCACTTTCTGATGTTTTTTCGCAAATTGTTTTCCTAAGTTTACAACCACAAAGAAGTTTTTAAGAGAATGAAAATGACATACCCCCAAAGCTGCTTTTCTCAGAGAAGATGAACAGATATAGGCTTTTACAACCTTGTAAATTATCATGTCCAGAGGTATCTTGACATCATGGTAATTGGCCAGCCATGGATGACCTAGCAAGAAATACCAAGCACAAACATTAGATCCAGAATACCATTTTAACATAATATGAACAAGCATAATGTCATCCCTATCTATGGGAGTAAAGTACTAAGCGTTATTCTAAAATTATGACTGGGAGAAGGGAAGCATGGAAAGACAAATTTGTTGCGTCTTATTCCCATGGAAAAAATCAAATAAATGAAGAGATCACTTGCAGCAGTGCATGGATATAAGGCCCCCTCCCCACTCAACCAAGCGTAATTGAAATAGTTTCCACCAACATGAGTTCACCATAAAAGTGGGTCCATGTTCTAAGTAACTTACTAAGAGCCTGTGCAGCAGTTAATCTCTTACGGTAATCCTTGTTCAACAATCTTTTCACGAAGTCTACTGCATCAGAAGACAACGAAGGCCACGGGGATTCATCAAAGCTTGGATCTGCTTTAAGGACAGCTCGGAAGATCCCAGATTCTGTCCGAGCCCAAAAAGGGCGGCTACCGCATAGAAGAATATAAGCAATTACACCAATACTCCACATGTCGGCCTCGGTTCCATATGATCTATGCAGAACTTCCGGAGCTACATAGTATGCACTCCCTACAATATCATTCAGCCTTTCATCTGCACAAACCTACATCTATCAGACTTCATAAATATTATGTAATAACAGAAAAGCACAAGTTTCACTTGTTAGATTTAACCTGGCTTTACATAATCGGAGAGTCCGAAGTCGATGGCTTTCAGTGGGGAATGCTCATCTTTAGAAACAAAAAGAAAATTCTGAAGCAAAATTTAACAAGTCAATCTCACAAAATGAAAATAATGGAAACAGCCAAACAGGTGAGAGTTGGGAAAAGAAATCCATAAAAATATAGATAGACTCCATCTCACTCGGACCTTGATCCCAAAAAATAAAAGGAAGGTTTTCTGAATCATCTCAGACATGCAATGAATCTGGAAAGTTCAAAAGTTAATTTCAAGTTCATTTATAACTAGGGCAACGATAACAAGACTATGTATTATTGGTAAATCATAACTATCATATCGACTACATTCTCTTGCGTTAATAGTTATTTAATGCAATTTCAGAAACAAGCATACTTTAAGGTGTTTCAATTTCAACCATGAAAGCAGAGATTAACTTCTTGGAATTGTGGAAGAATTACATGAAGTGGTCATCTCTGACGGGTTTCCAGTTTACCCAACAATGATTTGTCTCAAATGTAAGTCACGGAATCAAGAAACATTTAATTTCAAACGAAAACAACAAGAGTAATATTTGAGTTGTTACCAAAAGAAAGCAATTAAAGGGAATTTGAGTTAATCTATCATGAAGATCTGGAGTTCTTGAAGAGAACTTCATTCAACATTAATTTTTCAAAGTAGGAATTTCTTCCAGAGGCTTACACTTCATGCCATTACAAACTGAAATAATTAATGAGAAGTTTATATTAATTACCTCGGGCTTCAAGTCCCGGTGGACCACTCCTTGGAGATGACAGTAAGCAACAACACTTAAAATTTGGACCATGATGGCTTTTGCATCCTCTTCTGAGTATTTTCCACCCCTAGAGAACACAAGAACAGTATTATCCAACTATAAGAGAGAACCATAACAGGCCAAGGATTCATAAAAGGAAATTATGAAATAATATAGTACCTGGAAAGTATCCTATCTAATAATTCCCCTCCTTTGCATAACCTGAATAACATAAAACATCACAGAGAGTTAGCCCCAAAAGTAAAGATATCACTCCTTGATATGTGAAAGACCTATTTAAGTATACATCTCATTGTTTTCTTGATAAGTAGATAGATATCTCATTATTCTTAGAGACTAAGAGTTACCAAATATGAGACCAGAAAAGAATAAATGTAAATAAGAGAATGACAACTAGAGAAAACCAAAAATTTGGTCCAAGATTCCAAATCTCTTGACGATTCAAAAGTTAAGACAACTATCCAGTTAGCAAATTGCAATCTCACAGAACACATACATGAGAATAAGGATGACTCAGCCATGTCACTTCAAAATGAATGTGTTATATACAATTTAACAAGAAGCGATATTCTATAGATTTAATTGACCGACTTAAAATACTCAAGTTAAAATGCATTTCTTATTGACATGCATGGTCGTCGTGCATACAACTACCTTTTTTACGATTCTGCAAAATATAGTATGTACTAAAAACAACAACAACAACGAAGATACACCAATAACAGAAGGTTTAAGCAACAACAACAATGAAGATACAATCATAACAGCAATTTTAAGTGCTTCACAATCAAGTACAATTAATAACAGTCATAGTTCAAGCTTACTCCATCACTACGTAAACATTGTCTTCATCCTCATAGGCATCATAAAATTGTACAAGGTTTTTATGTCCTGTCAGAGCCCGTAATATTTTAACTTCTCTTCTTACATCCTCAATGGCAATTGCTGTAGTCATCTGCAAAAGAAAATAATTTCCTTATTAGAAGAGAATAGAGTGCTAAACTACTTCCAAACTGTTCAAAGCTAAAGGGGCAATATTTAATATGACACAGTTCCACGCTTAAAGGATAAGAGCGCACTTCAGTTAACAACAACTATTGCACTAATGACAAAGTCTCCAATGATTTGAGAGAAAACCCTTTATGTATTAAAATGGCATAAAAAATGACTACAATTTCCTTCTTTTGGAGTAACTGAAGATATAATACCATGATAAACTTTGATGTACATTTATAAATGGATTGTAAAAGGTATACGTGTATAATAGATTAAATGGTCAGAAAATACTATACTAATACATTAGATCAGTAAAAGTGGACTAAGTAAAGAAAATCAATAAATACAAATGGTCTTCAAGTTATAGAAAATGCAAACCCTAACAAACCTTTTTTAACTAGATGATAGCTAGGAACTGTTCTGATGGATAGCGTTTGCCTTACTATTGCATTGAATACAATCTCTTGTATATCAAATGATAACATTGTATTAAGTTTTATATTTAGACAGCGTAACTTCGAGATTTTCTTTTTTCTTATTTTAGATAAAGACAGCATAACTTCAAAAAAAAATTATCTTATTTTATATAAAGACAGCATAAATCCTTCCAGCTTTAAGCTCAACTCTATTGTCATATTCAAAAGGTAAACAATGTCTATTCTAATCACTACAGGAAGAATGGCATCCATTATACTCTATTCCACCTCTATCCCTTCTAACAATTCTCCAAAATTACACAAGAGACCAACAAGGATACAAATTCTTGCAGGAAAAAATTCTCAAAATAACATATAAAGTATGAAATTGCAAAGCACCAATAATAACGCCAATAATATTAGCATATAAGCACTAAAGATTTCAGATCAAGCTCTAAACCTACTCAACCAATAAACATATTGATACATAAAACTAAAAGAAGCAATAATTCATTTTGCAAATCCTATTGGAAAACTAATCCAGATACTTCTACTGTGATTTTCATATGAATCCTCTCATTATCAAAACGATAGAATATAGCAAATTAACAGTAGAACAAAGGAATGTACACTGGACCTTTGATTTTGGAATAACTTTAACAGCCACATCCTGCCCCTTCAAACTCCCTTTCTTCCCCTTAGCTGAACAGGTATACCCAAAATGCCCACGGCCCACCTCTTCACCAAGCTCATAATGGGTTAACAATTGCTTTGAATACCCAAAACTCTTATCCAAACCAATCTCAAGCTCATTTCCTTCCGGAATTGAGGCCTCCTTAGATTTAATTGACCCATGCCTTCGCGCAAGCAATGCCCGAATGTGCTTTGCTGGAGAAGGCGGGGGGAATGGACGCTTAAACAAGCGAAGAGGAGTGCGAAGAGGGGTTGAACTAACACTTGAATTGGCGGGTGAGTCCTTGTATGCGCCGGGCAGAGGACTTGGGCTGTAAAAGGGAAACTTTGATGCTTTCCCAGATTGAGAATTCAGTACTAGCTCGTTCTCACTGGGAATAATTGGGTTTCCTGGTTGGTTTTGGGAGTTTTCAATGGGTTTTCCATGACAAAGTCCCATGGAATCAGAAACCCAACTGTAAAAGAATAACAAAAACCAACCACAAAGAGAAAAACAAAGTTTAGAACATGTGTTTCAAGTAAAAACAAGAGAAATAGTAAAATCTAAACCATAGGTACAGAAGAAAAATAGGTGAAAACTAAATTCAGGGAAGTTGGAGCATCAGAAACTGAATTGAACAAAGAACTAAAACTCGACCCAATCACGGAATTTCTTTAAACTGAATAAACCCAGAAGACTAGGAAACAAGGGATTCCAAAATCTTGAATTGAAAGATTCAAAAATATAATATATTTTTTCCAGTTTGATCAACAGAACCCAGAAAGGATTAGGAAAGAATTCCCCAATAAATTAAATTTTCCAAGAAAGAGAATCCCAAGAATGGAAAAAAGAACTGAAAAACATACAAATAGAAAGCTATTGAACTTTCTGCTCAAAGAAATGAAACCCATCAAAATTTACTGAAATTTAGCAAAAGATTTCACCTGCAGAATGGAAATATATAGAAGAACTTGAAACGCCAGAACAAGAGAACCCAGAAATATTTCAACAAGGTAAAGAATAGGACTGGGGAAAAGATAACAAAAGCGAGCCAAAGATGCTTAAGCAGAGTCCGCAAGAAAAAGCAAAGAGGAGAAGAAAAGGGAAAGAACCCATTCCTCTTTTCTTTCCCTGCTTTATTTGTTTTTATTTTTTTACTTTTGAATATATTTTCCTGTTAGTGGTTTGTGTGAAAATTAATCATTTTTTCTTTTTTTTATTGAAATTGCCTTATAAGCCCCCTATTAATAATTTATAATAATGAGATAGAATTTAATTTAAATTTAAATAAAAAAATATAAAAATAATTTAAATTTATTCTAATTTTCAAATCATTAGAAATGAGAGAGAGAAAAGCAAAGAGAAAGAGGAAGAATTTTATTAAGTTGTGACTTCATACACTAACAATTAATAATTGTAAATAGAATTGGTTAGTATGAAATTTATTTTGGGGTAAATTGGTCAATTAACTAATAAAATACTGACACGTAAATAAAATTATATATGTATTAATATTTTATTAGTTAATTAATTAATTTATTAAAAAAATTAATTTCATGTTAATCGGATGCGTTATAAATAATGCGAGTGGGGTTGGGTTTGGATCCTTCCAGCCTGTCCTTATTGAGAGAGAGGGGGGAGGACACAGGGAGTTTGTTTTCACTTTTTCTTTTGTAATAATAAAACATTTTGCAAACAATTGAGCTCTACTATTTGTTCAGACTTTGCGCCTTGACCAACTTTTGTAGTCTTATCAACTTTGTTTAAACACAAATTAAAGTCCTTTTGATTTTGGTGAAATGCTAATTTTGTATATATATATTATGATAAATTTATATTTAATTATAATTACGGAGTATATTAAGATATAAAATTGAATAAAATTTTAAGAGACCCCAGTTATTATATATCTATTCAAAAGAGTTATCATTAATATAAGTATCTACGTAATTGATAATTAAAAAATTGACATAAATATTCTTCTTCGTAATATATATCATTTTCTTATAAAACAATTTTTCATAAAAACAAAATTATAAGTGTGAGATTCAATTATTTACGTAAAAAAATAATTCATAAAAGTAATTTTTTTTTTTTGTAAATAATAACAGATTACACATTTTAACAGTTTTTCAGCAGGTATAAAATTGGTGATCAAAAGATGTCAAGATTTGGATACGTCCAATTTTTGATATTTTAATTCACAAATAAATATTGTATTTCATTTGTAAGCGATTCTCAAAAATAGATACATCACCTACACCTCGAAATGTCAAATAATCGTGATACAAAATTCAAATACAACTTAATTATACAACAAATCGTGTAAAATACGACAAAATACATCTTTGTAAGTTTTAATACAAATATTATTATCTGTATAATATCCACACTCAATTTAGTCCTCATTACATTTATTAACACACTATCTAATAGAATAGTGAGGGACTACTAAGACACTATCTCGGACCATCATTCCGATTCTCCGACTAATTTCGCATTACGTTCTCATTTCAAGAAGAAAATAATTGAAAGAAAGGTGAAATTTCAACTAGGCCAAGATAAGAAATATTATGACTAAGATAATGCAGTAATAAATTATCATTAGTCTCCACGTGATCATTGAGCCGATAAAATACTGATAGACATCGAGTTTAAGCTGCGATTGGAACATCAATCCATTAAAAAAGTCAAAGTAGAGAATAAAATCTACTATCTTTTATGATTTAAAAGGTTTTTCATCACTTTTATCGCGGCACTCAAATAATAAATAATTCACCTCGCCCCTCGACTACTACTGGCGGGGATATTCATAAATATCACAACCATAAATTATCAATACTACTCTGAGCCAAGGATATTCGTGTATTCATCAATGGTCATGATCATGCCAACAATCGCCCATCAACGCACTACGTGCCAATGAGAACTTTTATCACTTCATTTGTAACATTACGATTACGTGATGACACACCAAATAATCCCTAATATAATCATACCAAGTTCATCTACGCACTACTCTGGTACGGATGACTTTCAACAAAATATAAAAATGAGGATGATGATAATGATATAAGAATTCAATAAAACAAATTCAAGAATTAATTTATTCGAGGAACTAATAACGTCCAAATTATCAACATGATACTTCTTTGTAGAGTAAAATTCAAGAATCTTTCGGAAGAATATTTCCACGAAGATCTTTGGATGAAGCTTGAAATATCGAGAGATATTCCACTAATTTCATGGAGTATAAGTCAAAACTTTAACCAAGTGAATATAATAAAGAATGGAATAACAAAAGAAATCACCGTAAATGCAAGTCTTGTGATGTATACATGTTATTTTAATGAGAATGATAAATAACGGAATCGAAGTCGTTGTGTAATACGACATATTGTGAGGATGTTCTAACAGAATAACAAAGAATGAAATAACAACAAAAGTGGTACTTGGCGGCGAGGTTATTCCAATGAATAATAAATAATCTGAATCGTCCGTGCCAGAAACGCATGTACGAGGATATTCCAATAAAATAATAAAGAGCGGAACTGGTCCGCCAGAAACGCATGCAGAACAAGATGTTCCAATGAGAATAATAAAGAATGGAATAACAAAAGTTCTCTTCATGAATACAAAAGAAATAATACCCCTTACCGTAAAAGAAACTTGATATAGAAGTGGTGAAGTAGTAGAACACTTTTGTGACGCCCCCAAAATAGGTATACATAACCCATTCTCGAAGTTGTCAATACATGGTACGTAAACAACTACAACTTTATTATTACAACAATAAAGCGTGAGTTTGAATACAAATACTATCTTCTGATAATATCTATACTCAAATAAATTCTCATCACATTTATTGATACATTATTTTACAAAATGGTGAGGACTACTACACAACTCTCTCAGAACATTCATTCCATACCTCGACTCAGATTTCATTATATTCTCCTCTCCGAGAAGAAAAATGGAACAAAAAAGAAAATGGTGAGCTCAACTAGGTAAAGAAAATATTATGACTAAGATAATATACAACAAATTATCATTAGTCTTCAACGAGGAAAAAAATCTAATAGAATACAATAGACAACAAGTTTTAAATCAATATTCGTGAAGAAAAATAATAATTCATTAGAAGAGTTAAGTAGAGAACATAAACTACTATCTTCATGTATGAATTTAAAAGTTCATCGTCTATCTTTTATCCCTCGTAACATCAATCAATATATATCTGGAATTAAATATTCATCTCGCACTTCTGAGCCAAAGATATTCATCGATTAGTCATGTTTCATCTAAACACTGCTCATCTTTACACTACTGGCCAAAGATATTCATCGAAATCATTCATATTTGCACTACTGCCAAAGATATTCAATAATATCATCATTTAAGACCGAGGATGATAAAAATATTTTTAAAAAACGAATCCAAATGAAACAAAATGACAAGAATTAAGGATTAATTCGATTCTTTTGTTTTATCCATGTCCAAAATGTAAGACCCCAACTTATTATTAATGAAATTTAATTTTCTCTATTTATTATTTTGAAATAGTAAGGTTGATGTGATTAATGTGGATAGTTAGGGGTTAAATCACGCAAATATTTCAAAATAAAGTGGTTATAAAATATTCATTGTTGTGGGGAATATTCGTGGAATATTAAATCGCTGTCGGGAATATTCGACGACGGCATATGTGGGCCCCATAACTGAAAAAGCGATTGGATGAAGAAAAGCGTAAAATATAAGTTGGTTAAAAAATAGCAGCGTAGTTATTTATCAAGTATAATAATATCGTTAAAATACTCATTGGTTAAAACACAAGAAGCATTAGCGGTATTGCACCAATTATTGATTCTTACGTGAAGAAGGCACTACTCAATAATGGTTACGATAATTATTATCAAATATTTTATTGAGTTAATAATTGTTGCGTTGATATTTTATATTGTTGTTGTTCAATAATTGTCATTACACAATATTTTTCATTATCGAAGCAATAATTCATATTATCCGAATAATATTATTAGATAACATTATTGGCAATGTCTAGAAAGTTACATCTAAGGAGAGGTTTGGTCACCTAATCAATTGCCGCCAAGAAGAAGAAATTCTTATTAGAAAGCCCCTCTTTCCAGGAGGCCGCCAGTTATCAATATTGTGATTCTGTAATATTATTTGTGAATAATTAATTATTGATTCATATGATGAGAAAAATATTGATTTTATGTGGATATAGATGGAGAAAATTTTTATTGTGACAATTGGTGAAAATTGAAATTTTATCTTTTCTCGATAAAATAATTCATTTAAATATATTATTATATGTTAATAATATAATAATGGTGATATTTTTACAACGAATGTGGGATCTATGAGATATACGAGGAGGAAGAGCATTTTATTGCAATAAATGTTTAAAACATGTTAAACATGTCGGTGGACCCCATTTATTGATCGAAATTTGATTATACTGTAAAATCGCCTCGTTTGTGGATTTGGTCAATTTCTATTTAGAATTTGGAAAAATTTCTTCTGCAAAGTTGTAGAGAATTGAATTTCCTATAAAAACTCATGAGGTTCGAATTTTCTGATGAAAGGGCTATTTATTATGAATTATTGAAGTTCAAGTTCAAAATAATTGATTTTGAAAGTTTAAAATATTTAAAATTAGAAAAACGTTTTTCTTACTTTTTCTAGAATGTGGCATGTGTTTGATGGCTGAAATCAGATTCTAGGCATGTAGGAAATTTATTATTAATTTATTAAATTTTTCGCTTTTTGGTGTTCTAAGCAATTTCTATAAATAGGGTCTTGGGTTAGAATTGAAAATCACACCGTAAATTGAAGTTTTCTCTCTATATTATCGAGCGTATTCTTGTGAGTATTTTGAGTATACTTTGAGTATTGTTAGATTAGTGCAAGTTCCTTCAAAGACTATACCATTAGATTCCAAATTTAAGTATTAATTTTTCGAGGTAAAGGATGTTATTTTCTTTTCTCAAATGATATTATTTCTTCAATATCATTATGGTGAAATATTGGTTGGAACTTTTATCAAATTTGGAACTTTTTTCATGTCGGGGGTTATTATTCATGAGTTCTTATTCACGAGTTCTTATTCATGAGTTACTATTCACGAAAGTTACTATTCATTCAAAGTACTATTCAATGAAGCGTGAAGATGTTTTTGTGGAATTTCTATCTTTTGGTCTCTTGAGTTACTATTCACGATATCAAGACTATTCACGATATCTGCACTATTCAATTTAGAAAAATAAAATTTCTTCTTTTATCCAAAATATCTATTCTCGGATACTAGCTTTGATCAGATCCATGTTTTGATCATTCTTGAATTTTACACCACTGCGATTATTTTTGAGGTATTTTTTGGACGTGAATAAAACAAAGTACGAATCCTTAATCCTTAATCCTTGTCATTTTGTTTCACTGGATTCGGTTCTTTAAAAATATTTTTCATCATCTTCGCCTTAAATGATGATATTATGGAATATCTTTGGCTTCAGGTGCAAAGATGAATGATTTCTGAAGAATATCTTTGGCTCAGTAGTGCAAAGATGAGCAGTGTTTAGATGAACATAACTAACTAATGAATATCTTTGGCAGCGTAGTGCAAAGATGAATATTTGATTCAGGATGTATATTGATTGATGTTCTGAGGGATAAAAGATGAGCGATGAACTTTTAAATTCATACATAAGAAGATAGTAGTTTGCATTCTCTACTTAACTCTTTTAATGAATTATTATTTCACCGCGAATATTGATTTAAAATTTGTTGTCTATGTATTCTATTAGATTTTTCCTGTTGAAGACTAATTAATTTGTTGTATATTATCTTAGTCATAATATTCTTTCTTGAAAGCTAGTTGAGCTCACCCTTTTCCTTTTGTTCCATTTTCTCTCGGAGGCGAGAATATAAGCGAGACGACGTAGTGGGGTATGGAATGAAGGTTCTAGAGAGAGTTGTTTAGTAGTCCTCACCATTTTGTAAAATAATGTATCAATAAATGTGATGAGGATTTATTTGAGTATAGATATTATGCAGAAGATAATATTTGTATTTAAACTCACAGATTTATTGTTGTAATAATAAAGTTGTAGTTGTTTACGCACCATGTATTGACAACTCGGAATGGGTGATGTATACCTATTTTGGGGGCGTCACGGTTTGGTATCGAGCTTAGGGATATGATCTCTGGCGGAGATCGGGGAATAGAATCAGGAGGAGAGGCGAGTAAATCCTTCGCTAAAGTGTGTCCTACCTAAGCTTATTTGTTAGTTGGTCAAGATATAGGGATATTATGTGATATATTGATTTCCTTAATTAACCCTTGTTTTATACGACATGATGATTTGAGAATGTCAATCGAGAATATTAAAATGGAAATGAGACCGTGGAGACGCCTGTACTCACCAACGAGGAGAACGTGCAACAGTTTGTGTAATGTTCCTCCCTGTGAACAACACCACCGAAAGTGAGATGATGAACGAGGGGATGTTTAGAAGCTTTTTTGCGATTCATGCAAAATCGCAACGAGGAGACTCGTGTTCAAAATCTGAGGAAATTATAGCAATTCACGGGTTGTCACAAACAAGCGATTCAAAGAGTTGGGACCACGAATTTAAGGGAAAGCCAGATCCGATCGCGGCGGAAACATGGGTCAAACAAATTACCAAGATATTCGATGTCTTGGGATGCACGGAGGAACAGAAGGTTCCATTCGCCACCTTTATGTTCCGTGGCGAAGGAGACTACTGTGGGACGCCCCAAAATTAGGTATACATCACCCATCTTGAGTCGCCACTTACATGGTACGTAATTTAAATACAACTTATTAACATAACTGTATGCAGTGTACAATACGACATAAATCGTGAGTTTAAATACAAATATAAATCTACTAGATATTATACAAACTCAAACAAAAGTCCTCATTACAAGATTATTATCACACTATTTTACTGAATAGTGAGGACTAATAATGCTATCTTCGAGGACCATCACTGCTTCCCGACTCGTCGTCCAAATTTATATTATCATTTTCAAGAGAAAAAATGAAAGAAAGGGTGAGCTCAACTAGCCCAAGAAAAATATTATGACTAAGATAATGCGTAATAAATTATCAATAGTCTTCAATAATGTTAAACCGATAAAATACAATGATAAACCGCGGTTTAAGCAATGGAATACGCAATCCATTAAAAGAGTCAAGTAGAAAATAAAGTCTACTATCTTTTAGGTTTTAAAAGGTTTTCATCATTATTTATAGTGAGACTCGGCTTTAATAAATATTCCACATCATCGAATCACCCCCGCACTACTGGCCAAGGATATTCTTTAGTATCACGACCACAATTATTCATGTATCTACGGCCAAGAATATTTGTGTATTAATTAATAGTCATGATCATGCCAACAACCTGCCCATCAATGCACTACTACCAATCGAGGATTTTTATCACATCATTTGTAACATTACTGGCCATGATTACACCGAATAGTCTCTGGTCATAATCA
The DNA here is from genome assembly GCA_020205615.1 of Panax quinquefolius. NCBI lineage: Eukaryota > Viridiplantae > Streptophyta > Magnoliopsida > Apiales > Araliaceae > Panax > Panax quinquefolius. The sequence goes on from CM035161.1 coordinate 148,770,766, forward strand.
TACCAAGTCCATCTACGCACCATGTGCCATGGATGACTTTCAAAAAAAATATAAACATGAAGATGATGACAATGATATAAGAATTCAATAAAACAAGTTCAAGAATTATTTTATCCAGGAATTATTAACGTCAAATTGTCAACATGATCATTTTGTAGAGTAAAATTCAAGAATGCTCGGAAGAATATTTCCATGAAAAGATCTTTGGATGAAGCGCAAATATCAAGAATATTCCACTAATTTCATAGAGTATAGAAGTCAAAACTTTAACCGGTTGAGTATAATAAGGAATGGAATAACAAAAGAAATCGGCAGTACGCATGCGATAGCCATGCATAAAGTTATTCCAACAGAATAATAAATAACGGAACAGTCGGTGAAATTCACACCAAGCAGGATGTTCCAATGAATAATAAAGATGGAACTGATCCGGTGTAAAACACATGAGATAGGATATTCCAGCGAGAATAATAAAGAGCGGAACCAGTCGGTGTAAAACACATGCAGACAGGATGTTCCAATGAGAATAATAAAGAGCGGAACCGAGTTAGGTGTAAAACACATGCATGTGATGTTCCAACAGAATGATAAAGACGGAACCAGTCCGGTGTAAAACACACGATGCAGACAGGATGTTCAATGAATAATAGAAGAATGTCACCAAGTATAGGGTAAACCACTTATACAAAAGTTATTCCAATGAATAATAAGCAAATGGAATAACAATGATTCTCTTCATGAATAAGAAAGAATAACACCCCTTACATTTGGTAGGAGATTGAATCTTGTTAGCGGTAAGAACAAAAATACTCTTCTTCTTTCTCTCTTATTCTCTCTATACTTTCTCTCTATAAGCTTGAATGAATTCGTTAAAAATAATGAAGCCCTAGGCCTCTATTTATAGAAGATTTCTAGCTTAGCACTCGCCATGTGAAAAGCAAAGTGGTTTGACGAATTGGTTTCGACGCCTTTGTAATGTGAAACGACAAGTGGTTCGACGTCGGTAAAGGTAATTACTATTAACGAAGGTAAATACTATTGACGAAGATAAATACTATTCACAAGGGTAATTACTATTGACGAAGGTAAATCTTATTCACAAGGATAATTACTATTGACGAAGGTAAATACTATTCACAAGTGGTAATTACTATCGACGAAGGTAAATACTATTCACAAGGGTAATTACTATTGATGAAGGTAAATACTATTGATGAAGAGACTCTTAGATGATGACATACGAGCCCCCCCATAAAATAATCAAACTTACCACAAATCATAACACATATTTAATCTTTCAATAATTATTAATCATTTATAACTTGTCGCCTCAATTATTGATTTAATACTATAACATATTATCTGAGATGATGATCTTGTGACAATAATTGAATCAATAATATAAGAGATATGATGCAAAGAATTATCATGTAGTAATAATTGAAAGCATAAATTGAGTGACTTCTCACGTAAGCATCAATAATCAATACCGCTAAAGTGTACTTACGCTTACACGCCAGACAGCGTATTTTTTTACTTTACCCAAAGTAGTTCAACGGTTTTAACGGTAACACCTCCGTAGTTATTTTTATAAAATATTTTTGTCGTTTTCTCAATCCGACAATAATGTTTGTGAGGTCCACCAATGATTGAGCCATCAGCACGAATATTCCTAACAAAAGAATATTCCTCGACCAAACGTAATATTTTATAACAACTTGCATACTTTGCAAAATTTATAATTATTACCCACAACTATAACATTATATCAAATTTATTCCATAATATTCAAAAATAATATTTATAGAAAAATTCATCTTTATTTATAAAAGTGGGGTCTTACAACCTCCCTTCTTATGAAATTTCGCCCTCGAAATTAGGTACGACACTGGTATGTCGAAGAGGTAAGGATACCTTGATTTCATTTGATTCTAACTCCCAAGTCATTTCCTCAACATCGTGGTTCCTCCATAAAACTTTGACTTGAGGTATAACCTTGAGCGTAGAATATGTTCTTTCTTATCCAAAATTTGAACAGGAACCTCTTCATACGCCAAATCTTGCATTATTTCGTCCGGTTTCTAACTCAATAATATGGTTCGGGTCTTTCACATATTTACGTAACATAGATATGTGAAAACGTTATGAACACGAGACATATTTTGGCGAAAGCGAGTCTATCTATAGCGATTCCTACTCGATCGAGGATTAAAATGGACCGATGAATCGAGGATTAAGTTTTCCTCTCCTTCCAAATCTTGTAACTCCTTTCCATGGAGCAACTCTTAACAACACACATGATCTCCTATATCGAATTCCACGTCCTTTCGATGAAGATCAAGATAACTCTTTTATCGATTTTGTGAGGTTTTTATCGTTGTCGGATCATTTGAATCTTTTCCGTAGTCATCGTGCATTCAACTCCGGCCCCAACAACGTTGCTTCACCCACCTCATCCCAAAGATCTTTGAGAACGACACTTTCTTCCATACAATGCTTGAATGGAGCCATGCCAATACTTGCTTGATAAGCTGTTGTTGTAGGAAAACTCCACCAATGGTAAGAACTTGTCCCAACTCCCCTGAAATCAAGTACACGTAGTCTTAATAGATCTTCAAGAGTTTGAATAGTCCTCTCCGATCGTCCGTCTGTCTCGAGGATGATATGCGAAAGCTAAATCGTAAATGCGTGCCCATAGCTTTTTTGCAAACTAACCCAAAATCGTGAAGTGAATCTTGGGTCTCGATCGAAACTATGGATACTTGGCATACCATGCGATCTTTACAATCTCGCGTTTATATACATCTGAGCAAAACGTTCAAGTGTATAAGTTTCTCGATCGGTAAGAAATGAGCAGACTTGGTCAATCTTTCAACAATGACCCAAATCGCATCAATGCCTTGAGAAACCTTAGGAAGGCCGTGAACGAAATCCATGGTAATGTGCTCCCTTCCCATTACGGAATTTCAAGTGGTTGCTGATGGACCTTTTGGTACTTGATGCTCGCTTTAACTCGTTGACAAGTTAGACACCTTGAGATAAGCAGCCGCTATCTCTCTCTTCATATTGCTCCACCAAAAATGTATAGCGAATATCATGATACATTTGGTACTCCCGAGATGGATTGCAAATGGTGTGTCAGGCGCCTCCATCATGATATTATACTTTAAATCGTGGTCGTTAGAACACAAAGTGCGGAGTTGACTCAAGTATTCCTTCTTCATCGATTCTTGCTTAAGATAAAGACCTTCTTGCACTTTCTTCCTCATACGCATCACCGTGTCTCAGTGCGTGAAAGAAAGTTTTAACTTTATCAATTAAAGTTTGTTTCTACTCGTATACTCGCAAGATTGAATTTTACGATGAAAGGGCTATTTATTATGAATTATTGAAGTTAAAGCTCAAATAATTGATTTTGGAAGTTTAAAATATTTAAAATTAGAAAAACGTTTTTGATATGTTTGGTGGGATTGGTTGGTTGTTGAAATGAAGTGATTTCAGGTTTATAAGAATGTGCGTAGAAATTTTTTTATATATTAATATTATATTAAATTTTACGCTTTGGTGTTCTAAGCAATTTCCTATAAATAAGGTGCTTAGGTTAGAATTGAAAATCACACCGTAAACTTAAGTTTTTCTCTCTATATTATCGAGCGTATTCTTGTGAGTATTTTGAGTATAGTTTGAGTATTGCTATCTGGTGCAAGTTCAAGTCATAGCTTTATATCAGGTGTTTCAATTTGAAATCTTGATCTTTCGAGGTAAGGGATATTATTTTTTTTCAGTAATGATATTATTTCTTCAATATCATTATCTTTGAAATATTGATCCGAAGTTTTTATCAAATTTGGAACTTTTGAATTGAGTTACTATTCACGTATCAAGACTATTCACGATATCTGATACTATTCACGAATCACGCAAGACTATTCATGAAAAATATAAAATTTTCCTTTTCGTTCCAAAATATCTATTGTGGATACTAGCTTTGATTGTATCCATGTTTTGATCATTCTTGAATTTTACACCACTATGATTATTTTTGAGGTATTTTTGAACATGGATAAAACAAAGTACTGAATCCTTAATCCTTAATCCTTGTCATTTTGTTTCTTTGGATTCGTTTTTTAAAAATATTTTCATCATCCCGGTCTTAAATGATGATATTATTGAATATCTTTGGCCCAGTAGTGCAAAAAGATGAATGATTTCTGAAGAATATCTTTGGTAGTAGTGCAAAGATGAGCAGTGTTTAGATGAGCACTGATTAAGTGATGAATATCTTTGGCTGTAGTGCAAAGATGAATATTTGATTCAGATGTATATTGATTGATGTTCTGAGGATAAAAGATAGAGCGATGAACTTTTAAATTCATACATAGAAGATAGTAGTTTGCATTCTCTACTTAACTCTTCTAATGAATTATTATTTCATTGCGAATATTGATTTAAAATTTGTTGTCTATTGTATTCTATTAGATTATTCCTGTTGAAGACTAACGGTAATTTGTTGTATATTATCTTAGTCATAATATTCTTTATTGGGCTAGTTGAGCTCACCCTTTTCCTTTTTTGTTCCATTTTTCTTCTCGGGAGGCGAGAATATAAGCGAAGTCTGCAGTCGGGGTATGGAATGAAGGTTTTAGAAAGAATTGTTTAGTAGTCCTCACCATTTTGTAAAATAATGTATCAATAAATGTGATGAGAATTTATTTGAGTATAGATATTGTACAGAAGATAATATTTGTATTCAAACTCACAGCTTTTCTGATTTGTAATAATATAGTTGTAGTTGTTTACATACCACGTATATTGATTTCGTAATATGTGATGTATACCTATTTTGGGGCGTCACACTTATAAACTGAAATCGACTCATTTCAACAACCAACCAAGCCCACCAAACATATCAAAAACGTTTTTCTATTTTAAACTTTCAAAATCAATTATTTTGAACTTTTGAACTTCAATAATTCATAATAAATAGCCTTTTATCAGAAAATTGAATCTCACGTGTTTTTATAGAAAATCCAATTCTCTACAACTGCGAGAAGAAAGTTTTTCCAAATTCCAAAAAGAAATTGACCAAATCCACAAACGAAACGATTTTCTGCGCTATAATCAAATTTCAACAAGAAATGGGATCCACCGAAACACATAAAATATGCTTTAAATATTTTGGTAACAAAAATACTCTTCCTCCACATATACTCATATATCCCACATTTATCGTAAAAATATCATCATTATTATATTATTAAAATATAATAATATATTTAAATGAATTATTTTATCGAGAAAAGATAAATTTCAATTTTCAACAATTGTCACATTAAAATTTTCTCCATCTATATCCACATAAAATTAATATTTTCTTCATCATATGAATCAATAATTAATTATTCACAAATAATATTCTGAATCAAAATATTGACAACCGAGCAGTTCTGGAAAGAGGAGCTTTTCAATAAAATTTCTCCTTCTTGGCGCAATTATTAGGTGACCAAACCTCTCATTGTACGAACTTTCAGACATCGCCAATAATGTTATCTAATAATATTATTCAGGATAATATGAATTATTGCTTCGATAATGAAAAAAATTGTGTAATGACAATTATTCAAACAACAACAATATAAAATATCAACGTGATAATTATTAAATCAATAAAATATTTGAGCAGTAATTCATAACCATTTATTGAGTAGTGTCTTCACACGTAAGAATCAATAATTGGTGCAATACCGCATATCTTCTTGTGTTTTAACCACCGAGTATTTTAACAAGATAATCTGTGAATAACCACGCTAGTTATTTTTAAACAACTTATATTTGTCGTTTTTTCTTCATCCAATCGCTTTCAGGTTATGGGGCCCATAAAGATTGCTTGCCGTCGCATTTAATATTCCCCGACAATGAAGAATATTCCACGACCAAACGAATATTTTCCACAACAAATGAATATTTTATAACCACTTGCATATGTTGAAATATTTGCGTATTTTACCCATAACTATCCACATTAATCAAATCAACCCTTACTATTTCAAAATAATAAATAGAAAATTAAATTTCATTAATAATAAGTTGAGGTCTTTACAATTTTTTTTTCTTTTCTCTCTATAGTTTCTCTACAGAGTTTAATTGAATTAAGTAAGAAATAATGAAGGAATGAAGCTTTATTTATAGAAGAATGAAATCGATAAGAATTAATTAATGAACGGTCAGGATTGATATACTTTTAATCGGACGGTCCATATTTAAAATAAAATCTTTTAAATAATATATATATATATATATATATTATATTTAAAAAAATCATGGGATGCCTCCCGTGAATCCACTTGCCAACCTTTCAAAATATATATATATATAATCCAACAACCTGTGAATCAAATTCTCAGTTAACCTCCCCCAAAGTCATAAACATGTGGGTCCCATATGTCATCATCACATATGGGCTCCACCTCTTATAATAAAAAATTTCTATCGATTATTTTGAAAAATGGATAAATGGGGGTCCATAAAATAAGTAAAATTTTAATACGTCATAAAAATTTCCTCAATATTTTTAACAATATTTTTCATCATTATTATAATTCACAATATTAATCGATTGCGGTCGTTCCTGGAAAGAGGAGATTTTCCAATAAGGATTTCTCCTATTATGCCATAATTAGGTGATTAAACCTCTCCTAAGCGGAACTTACAGACATCGTTAATAATACAAATAATAATATTAACAACTTCGTCATCTCAATTATTGATTTAATAACATATAAAATATTGACAATAATTGAATAAAACTAAGTGACTTTTCACATAAAGATTAATAATCAATCTGGTATTATTCTTACGCAACCAATAATGCGTATTATTATACTTTACTACCGAAGTAGTTCAACAAGATCAACCAGTAAAACTTCCGCCATTATTTTCAATAAAATATTTTTGTCGTTTTCTCAATCAAATAATAAATTACATTGTGGGGTTCACCTAACGATGATTGTCTTGGTCGTCACGAATATTTTCTCGTTAAAATAAATATTCTCCGACCAATCGAATATTATATAACAACTTGCGTACTTTGTAAAATTTATAAATATTACCCACAACTATAATATTATAACAAATTTATTTCATAATATTCAAAAATGATATTTATAAAAAATTCATTTTTATTCATAAAAGTTGGGGTGTTACATCATTCCTCTGACAGCCTGGCTAATATATTTATGATTCTCTGGGCTGACATATATAAATAATAAATGGCCCAAAAAAAACTTGTTTTCAGACATTAAACTAACAGGAGAAAAATGAAATTACAACACAAGGTAGGCAGGCAGGCAAACATTCTCTGCGAAGTAGGAGTCGCATATTTCATTTGATGGTTGTTTACATAAGATAAGATTGATGATCTTGAACAACACTTGTCTTGACAATCTTATCTAGATTTTTGTTTTCCTCTTAATATAAGTTACTAATATCTTTTTAATATAAAAGTTATACAAATAATAAATAAAAAAATATGGAATCAGTGGACTAAATTTTTTTCATATCGATACAACAAAGCAGAGTTAAAAATTAATAATTTTTAATAAAAAAATTATATTTTGGAAATAAATGATAAATAAAAAATTGTGTCTGGCTTGGCCTTCTGAGCTTCATGATCTTTCTAAGCAATAGAAGTAGGCTACCAATGTGATGTGAGGTTGGTGACCTATATTTACCATCATTATCAGTTTGAATAAAATGTAGTATTTATTATGGTTTAAAATTTTAAAGTTCAGTATTGGAAGAGCCATTCCTAAGCACGGGCGATCCTCTTAGGCCCCCGATCAGAGGGCCCCAATTTTAAATATATATATATATATATATATATATATATATAATTTTGAACATTTGATTGCAGATTTTGGCTTTAGAAATACTTAAAAAAGTATTTTTCAATAAATGTATTCTCATATATTTTGTTGTAGTCAAACTTCACATATATTTTTTTATAGTTGAAGTTCTCATATGTTTTGTTGTAGTCAAACTGTTATATTTTAAGCTTCAAAAATACACTTTTTTGGTACAACTTGTACTTTTTATTTATTTATTTATTTTTTTTATTTTTTAGTGAAGACAATGTTTCAAAATTGTTTCGTTCTGGGCCACCAATATCTCAGGAACAACTCTGGAACGCATCATTTTTTAATAGGGAGTAATAGTACATAACAATTGGTTGTTAATGTTAGAGATAAGAGTTGACATAGTCTGTGTTATTATCTATCAGTTGTTATATATGATAAATATATCTTGTTAGTTAGGCTAGATTAATTTCTTCATTATTGTTAGCCACTGCTATGTATAAATATGTATAGACTTGGTCTATACATATCTTTATTTTAGCTTCTCATACATGTAACTATTTATATTGTAATATTTACATTGATTAATAATCATCATTTTTAAAACCATTCGGTTAATGGGTGGGTGTAAGCTAGTATTGTTTTGCATTTGACCCTTTTTATTTACTATCATCATCCACGAAACCTCTGATCATATTAGTAAGTAGTACAATAAGATAAGGTGAGATAAAATCTTACTTATTCTATCTCTGTCCTCTATGAACATGTTCACTAAAGAAAAGACAAATAAATCTAGTTTCATTCTGTGCCAAACCCAAAGGTATTACTGCCAAATCAAATAAGATCGTTTATGGGCCATCTAAATACCTCCTATTTATTTATGGTTGGTAGGTAGATAGAAAATCAATTATATTTCATTAATTAAATTTTAATAATAAAATCCAACATAACCATTGAAATTTTTTATAAAAAATCTACCTACATTTTATTTTATACCTTACCCGTGATTTATAGATCCCGTTACTATAAAGTTAACTTTATAGTAAGTTGATAAATTGACCAAATACAATATTAACACGTAAAGAAAGATATCATTTTTCACCTGCGTGTCAATTATATTAATTAATTGACCAAAATTAACATCATTCTAATCATTCCGGTGATTTATATTTTCCAATTATTGCAATCATTTTAAAAAAGAAGAAATCAGCACTTCACTGGCGAAGCCAAAGCGTGCACATTTAATTTATGTGCCAGAAGAAAATGAGTTCATGTCCCTTGTCATGACACTGCATATGTAGGGTAGGGTAGGATAGGGGCGGTGTATGGATAGGCTAGGTGAGGTGGGTCCTCAACTTTTTTCTGTACATACTTTATTTTTTTAATTGAAAATCATCCACATTAAATATCCTTAACTTAAGGCCAAAAGTAATTGTTTTGTCTTGACTTATTCCCTTTTTCAATTTATTTATAATTTGTCCAAAAGTGTACTAGTAAGTTTAGAAACGAAGGAACAATCTTTTTTACATGCATACCCGGTACGGCTATAAATTAAATTATATGGGATAAATTAATTTTTTATATAATTTAAAGAATTAAATAAAAAGATAAAATAATTTAATATAAAAAATAAATGAATAATATAATTAAAATTTTAAGGGCAAAAGAGAAGAAAAAAAAATAAAACGTGATACAAATTCACCAAATAGCTTGGATGAGCCGCTTTATAATTAATAATATAACTAAAATTATAAGGACAAAAGAAGAAAAAAATTATTTATTAACGCTTCAAGTATTTCTTTTAAATTTATTTTGTTCAATTATAGTATTTCATAACATCATATTTCAAACCATTATCAATTTTTAAGTTGTGAGTCTAATGATTATATATATATATATATATATATATATATATATATATATATTAATTTCTCCTTAACTATGAGATTATTAATCGAAGTTGAAGTTTTTAATCAATTGATTAATTTTTTATAGATAAATTATAAATTATAATATTATATATTCAAAATATTATATTGTAGTTTCATGCATTTTTTGGAGATAACTCGAGAGAAAATACTCACTCAAATAAATAATAATAAATAAATAATAAGTGGAAGTTCAATTCTCATCCCTTTTCCCATTTGTAATAGATTAGGCCTTAATAAGAAAATAATAATAATAATTAATATTACACAAAATAAATATTAGAAAATTATATATACATGAGTGGCATTCCTTTTTCAAGACGAATACCATAAATTACTAAATTTTGGAACTAATAAATCAGATTATAAACCAGTGGTCTAAACTTGATGTTTGGAATAATTAAAACCTGAAAGAATTAATGTTGATAATATTTGGATATGAAAGATGGTGATTTTTCTTGATTCATTACGTTAACAAAGTTCAGTAATATATATTTGTTACAAGAGAGAATCTAGGCTCATTTTAAAATAATAAATTATACACCTAACATACACAAAAGATAATAAAAAATTATCGCTATATTTACATATATGCTATCAGGATCAAATATTCTTTCATAAAGAAATTGATTAGATTGTAACCAAAAAGCATATCATTGCAAAATATATATATTGAAAAAAAAATGTACGCTGGCGGTTTAATATAAGAATGTCATGACAATATATTTTTAGGCTATATGAATTATTATCGTCATTTATAGTTATTCCGATTATGGCGACGAGTGAATTAATTCCGTCATAGGCAGTATTTATTATATATTATCTGAGATGTGTATATACATATATATCATATATATATATATATATATATATATATATATATATATATATATATATATATATACTTTAATTTGTGGAGTCGGTGAAGAATAAGAATTACAATGATGGTGCTTAATTGTTTTTTCTTGTTGTCTCCAAAGTAATTAAATTGATTTACATAAAGATAAGTTAGCACATTAGGGAAAAAGTTGTAGCTAGGTAGGTTTCACCGTGTATATATTGACAAGTTTAATTGGTTGGAAGACAGAACCTCTAAGCCAACATAGATATAAATAAATAAAAATAATATCCTAAACTATAATCCATTTGTCTAGGAATGGAAATTGCATTTATCTTATAAGTTCTTCTATGCGAAATATTAAAAATCAAAATATAAATAAATAAAATTTAAATACACTTGAGTTTAATTTTTATATCCACCAATTTTGTTAACTTATTAACATCCTCGGACATATATATATTAGTGTTTGTGTAAGATACACTTTAAAAGAATTTTAATAATAAATTCTGATCTAACTTTTAGTACTATTTTTAAATTAAAAAAATTATGTTTAAATATTATGTGGTACATAAATAAATCTTATATATGTAACCCTCATTCGAAAATCGATAATAAGGAAAGGGATTCAAGCACTGCGTTGATACATAGCCCTTAAATTATTCATATAGTGGACGCTAGCTTTGTGCAAGGCAAAAATTCTTATTCTTTTATACCTTCTTTCCACCTTATCTTTTAAATGGCATAAAGTACTACCTAAAAAGATCTATGATAAAGAAGGAATATGTCTTAAACACCCTCACCCCCACTCGCACCCCTACCCCCACATCCACATCCACATCCACATATCCCTTCCTCCCTCCTCCCTCCCTCCCTCCCTCGAAGTTGAAATTGATTCGAGTTGAATTTGATCTATACTTATTTTCTGTTTAATGATACACGAGTCAAATTCGAGCATATCAATGTTCAATCAGATTAGGGTTCAAATATTTTATTTTTTTCTTTTTATCATAAAGAACATTACGATCAATGGGTCCAGACAACTAATTATATATATTTACCTAACAATATCAACAACAATAAAATTATCATTCAATGTCCAAATATATTAATGATAAAAATAATGCAAAACAACAACAATAACATTTCATATATGTAGTTCTATTAATATTTTATAACTAATTGACAATTCTTGCAAAAAATATCAACAACAACAATAAAACATTTAACACAATTTATGCATATATAATACCCAAAATATACATACTAATATTTTATATATACAAAATATCCAATTATACACATAATTTGTTTACATAGATACATATATACCACCCAATTTGTATACATACAATGATACTAAATTTGTCACTCTTAAACAATGCTTTAATATACCAATCATTCTCAAGATATTTACACTAAAATTATCATTCAATGTCTATTTTCATTCTCAAGATATTTGTAAAAAAAATTGGGTTAAAATATATTTACTTTATTTTAGAATCGATTAACCGGTTGAAGTTAAGATTGATGTAACAAATTTAAAGCAGATAATATATATTTTTCTCCCTTCTCTTTGTGCAGCAGCAAACTCTTCTTTTTCTGTAGTTGCAAATGCTACTGCACACAATGGTTTAGATTTGGAAACTGTGTGACCGTTACTCCCTCTAGCGACCATGCCCTCACCATCTTAATACTCAGCCCTTAAATCTTATCTTAAACGGCTGAATAACAGTTAACTGTTACAGTACTCATAACTAATGCGAACTATGGAGTACTTTTCATATATATATATATATGCACAAATGAACATGAAAGAACATGGGGTACGTACAGATGTTAAATTAAACAAAGCAAAGCCACCGCAACAAATTTCTTCATGAAGAAGACAATGTTAAACATTGCGGTCAAGAGTTGGTAACAACTTGGTTAATATGAAGGAAGAATCCAATGATAATATTGAGCTTCAGCTAGCATATATATATCTCCATAAATTAACTCCTTATCTTATGCAGATATATTCTGATGTAATCAATTTTAATTTTTTTTTTTTTTGACTTTTTCAAAAATACTGTCCAACTTTTAAAGTAATTCTTATTCTGTCAGCTTATTTCTTTGGTAAATGTTTATCGTGATTAATAGGTTAGTATGGTATTAGGTTTATGGCATGGCAGTAGTATAAGTTTAGTGGGCATGTAATTTAAAAAAAAAAAAAAATCGGTTTTAAGCAATTATAAATTGCCATAGTTATTTAAACATTTTATTGGGTATTCATATTATTCTCCTTTTTGAAGTTGAAATTAATTATTACTCTGTAATTTTAAAAGGAAAAAATTGATGCAACAGTGTAGTCATGAAATATTATAACTTATAGTACATATATTTATTAATTTGAGAGAGCGTGGGATTATGATCGGTCAAATTAATGTTTTTTAACTTGATACATTTAAGTTTTTAAAGAACATTGTAACGATTTGGATCCATCACAAGTTTGTACTAAGACTTGATTTGTATTTCTAAAAGTATCAACTTGTATCATCTTAATACATCGCAAACTAATTTAAAATGTCATAATTTATAAATACTTTTAATATCAAGATCAGTTATTAAACAGTTCAATATTATTCGAGATAGACGTTACAAATAAAGTATACTATTTTGTTTTAGTTCATTCCAATCATGAGGATTTATTCTAGAGTCCTTCTAGATGAATATTTTTATTGGACATGTTTATTGGATATTTTCAAAAAAAAAATTTTCTTGTGGTTACCGAAAAATGTATAGTATTTATTTTAACAGAATTTTTACGAAATATTGTGTTTTAGCTGTAATTTGAATACATATACAAATAACAGGGTTATACAGTCTGTTTTTGTATATGTATCCAAATTACACCTAAAACACTATATTTTGTAAAAATATTTGTTAAAATAAATATTATATATTTTTTGAGAATCACAAAGAAAAAAAAAACAAACTAAAAATATCCAATTTTCCAGTCTAATAAACCGGTCAGCCTAGACTTTTCCTTTATTCTAACTCATTTCCTCTCATTTTTATGTCATTTCAACATATTTTTAGCGCATTGCAATGTCAAAGACAGACAAAGTGTTATCATAATTATTATAATAATAGTAAATTATAGTGCTAATAATTAAGTAAGTAGGTCTATTATTTGTCACCATGGTGTAGCAAGGCAAGGTGAATATAGACACGGTTCCACTTTGCTGGTGTGCAAGAAAGGTGGGGCATGATGAAAGAGACTTTGATAATTAAAAGAGTCCTTCTACATGGATATTTTTATTGAACATTTTCAATTTTTTTTTGCTTGTGACTCTTAAAAAATGTATAATATTTATTCTAACAGAAATTTTTATAAAATATAGTGTTTTAAGTGTAATTTGGATACATATACAAAAACAGAGTTATTCAGACTCTAGAACCCTATTTTTGTATATGTATCAAAATTACACCTAAAACACTATATTTTATAAAAATTCTTGTTGCAATAAATACTATACATTTTTTGAGGATCACAAGTAAAAAAATATAAATAAAAATATCCAATTTTCCGGTCTAATAAACCAGTCTGCCTAGACTTATTCTAATTAAAATTGTGGTAGGGTCCTTACGAAATGGCTGTTTATTCTTTTTCCCATTTTATATTTATAGTTTTCCACTTTTTTATTTATTGAAAAGTAAGTAATTAAATTTCTAAAACTGTGATATATTCTCTGACTATTCCTTCCAAAAAGATTATGCTTTGATGTAGTCTCATGGGTATTGCAGATTCTCTGGCCAAAAATTTTCAGCCTTGGCCACTTGTTAATTAATTAATTAATTATTTGGAGTGTTGTCTTTAACCAACCTCCGTTATAATATCAAATGTTTGGTTGCCCTCTAATTAACGCAAAACTTAACGTTGCTTAATTTAAAATTCGGATCAGATTATCATTCATCATACATTAATCGTAAATTAATTAAAATTAACTTTATACTAATTACCCTCTTAAAATTATATCTAGTTTTTTGTAGAATGAAACAAGTTACTTGATAGAATAGGTGCAACTTGCAAATGTGGAGTGAATTACCATTATGTCCTTGGTTGGTAGGAAAATATGTTTATATATAGTCTTTTAGACCAACCGTACTGTCATGTTGTAATTTGTATATTCATATTCTCACAATCGTAGCCTAAGTTGTGTTCGATAAAATTGAATAAATTTAAATTTAAATAATAAAATTATTAGATAATCGCATATTTAAAATATCCGAATAATAAATTTTTATTATTTTATCTTTCTAAAAAAATTTAAAATTATTATAAATGTATTTAATATTACTTAATATAATAATTAATATTATAAAAAAAACTTCATTCAACCCATTCAGCAAAAAAAAATAACATTAAACTATTATTCCTAAATCGTCTGAATGGCTGACCGATTCAAAAATAATTTAATCGGTTTATGTTTAAATTTTTGTAAAAAATACGAGTTCAAATTTTATCCAACTAAAATAAATAAAAATATTAAGCCTAATCATACCTAGAATTAGAAATAGCGTCTAAAATTCACTTGATAATTGGTGTGATGTGCTATATTTTAGTCAAAGATTCAATCTTCACAGCTAATTACACCTTTTAATACACATATATGCATGTTTTAGCAATTTAATCTCATATCATTATTGTATGGGACTATAATTTTAATTTTTGACGAATATGTTCCCGTATAAAGTTTGACCATTCTTTTCTTATTCCTTTTCCATATAATATAAAGTCCACCTCTAATTATCTTTTCGAATATATTATTACAAGTACATATCGAGAAGTGATGTCCAATGGACAAATAAGACTGTAAACTAGTTAAATAGTTCGGACTCGACTTAAAAAATACGAGTGAAACTTAAATTCATTAATAATATAATTTAAATTTGAACATTAAAAAAAATTCGAATAAAAATATGGGTAGAATTTGAGCAATGTTATACTTGACTCGTTTAAGATTCAAACTACTCGTATTTTTTATTGTTATTCGATACATACTCGATTGATACATATTCGATTAGATACTCGATACATTCTCTTATAATATATATAAATTTAAATCAAATTAAGATAATTATTATTATTTTGTTTTAATTTTAATTTTAATTGTGATTTTATATTTATAAAGTGTAATAGTAAAATAACAAATTCAATTTATAATTTTAAGTAAAATAACAAATTTAATTTATAATTATATTTATTATAAAACTAGTTATTATGTGGAGATTCGAATTCAAACTTAAATTTGAAACTCGCAAGTAGTTTGAATATAATTCGATCCGAGTCAGATCGAATTCAATTAATAAATATTCGAGTCGAATCGAATCTGAATAAAAATTTTTAAATACAATTTAAATTTGAATACAAATTTATTATTTAGAGTCAAATTCAAGCAGTTCTTTGATTTACACCATTATGGACAAATATAGTTAGTCACCCTGCATGCCCTGCGCACTATTTTATATAAAAACTCCAACAATTAAATTTTGTTCGCCTAGGTAGAGACCTTTTTTTAAAAAAAAAAATAAAAAAAAATCTATAATGAGTGAAGGCCCAAATGCCCAATTGCTGGCTCATTCAATTGGATTATCACTAATTGTGTTCTCCATATTTATATCAAGTTGTTGCGGCCATCGTATTTGAAACCATCTATTTTCTTCCCAACAAACATTTATTAATTTCTGCTGTGGCCCTCTTTCAACTAATACTTAGAGAATTGTAATGCTACTTCGTTGACTTTTTAAGTTACAATTTTATTTTGAAAAAGAAGGAATATGTCATGTCTTAGTGGTTTAAGGAAGAATTAAGATTTAGTCATAAATTTGAATGTCGTAAATGTATTTCAAAGTCTTATTCGGAGTGAAAAATTAGTCCGACAAAAGTCGAGATACTCCAAATATATATATAAAAAAGACGCGAGGCGAATGGGTAGATTTTAGATATTAAAATAAAATAAAATACGACTCCTCAATATGATATATCCTACCGCTAATAAAATCTACTAATGTTTAGAAACACAATTTTAATTTTATATATATATATATATATAAAATTGACTAATAACTCAAAAATAACATTCACTCACTATATGGGTTAACTCGTAACCGAAAAACAAACAAATTTATTTTATTTTTTTATTTTTAAGTAGCTTTTACTTGTTAAGAATTGTTATTTTTACAAGTAATCTATCTAAGAAAACACAACTGATTTTGAATTTTCCGTTCACCCTAATAAATCATTTGGGTCGTCTAAAATTTTACCGTCCATGTAGTACGGGAGATACGGAACACAACTAGCAATTGATATTTTTTGACAAGGTGTGTCTCATATAACATAAGTGCAAGATCTATTTCCGAGTTGTGTGGCCCAAAATCCATTATACCTTTGATAATCATTTGTGCTGAACTCTCTCTTTTACTGGGCCCAATTCCTTTTAACAAACACACCCATTATAGAATGATTTAGCTGCTGCTGGGATGAAATAAGAATTTTATAAAATTTGAAAGATTAAATAGAAACACAAAAGTAAAATAATATAAAAAGAGCAAACTAATAATATAATTAAAATTGTAGGAACAAGAGAAAAAATTGTGTAACTCAATTCGACTCGGTGGCTCAAGAGAGAGATATTATCATACAAAAATATAGATACTACTATTTTTTTTCATAAGAAAATATGAGTTCCCCTATAATTATATATGATAATCTTGTAATTAAGTTATCCCTAGCTGGTAGATTGAGTTCCACCATTTATGTGTGTCAGTTCTGTTCATTTATGCACAGGCTAGTGAAGTAGGGAATGCAGCGTTTCCTCATTAATTAAATTAACTGAGCTCACATTATCGTTTGTGTGGGAATCTGGATAAAGAGGTACTCCAGTTAGTTTCCTCCGCTTGCGTATTTTAATCTCAAATCTAAACATAATGGTATGAATTAATTTAGCATACATAAGGCTTCAAATTCTCACTTTAAAGAGTTTTGTTTGTGAGCTTTTTTTAGTGAAGTTTAATTAATTCTTAATATTATAATAATAATAATATACTTCGTTATAAAATTATATTGTACTCCCAAAAGTAAAATTTTCAAAAAAATAATATCTACTTTAATCACGACTTTCTAAATTGAATTGTATGGAGTTAAATAACTCAAAAAAAAAAAAGAAAAAGACTTGCATATGTTTTATTACGTTAAACTATGATCATGATCCACCTTATAATTTTATGCACAGAGATTCCGTTGGGTTTAAAATATTTTTGACTTGTTCCCAAAAGTACGTAGAAAGCAAAGATGTCAGCACAAGGTTCACAACGAAAGGGAGAAGGCAATAAAAATCTAATACCTATCATAATAATAATCATATCAATTTTCAATTAAACTCTAATATTGGAGTATATATCTTCCACTTCTCTCTCCTCTACCATGCATTTTCTCTAGTGCTACCAAGTCGTAATCCATTTTCATCTGTTAGAAGCCAAAAAACCCGGCCATGCCAAAAGGGTCGGCTTTAGAGCGACTAGTTTAGCTCCAGCTTCAGCATTACTGGTTCAACTTCAAAGCATCAGCAAGATGTAGTAAACTAGAGTAATTGGTAGAGCTATCAGCATCCCAAATATAACCCTGCAACAAATAAAATGATAAATCAATATGTAAATAAATGCCCAGTCCAGTGCTTTTCTTTCTCTTATGACAAACGGAATCCATTAAGCAGCTTCAACAGAAAACTTGGCATTAACTAGGCTAGGTAATTATATTATAGAAAATATATGATGTAATATTTTCTTCGGTCAATTTGATATGTGTGATGAAATGCTGTTCCACATCTTCAATGCAAGAAATTAAATCAATTCTGAGATCTAACCCGGTGCTAAGTATGTTGGGGTGAACATTATATTCCTTAGCAAACACAAAAGGGACAATTCCTTGTGGAAGGGCTGCCTGAAAATGCAGTGCACAAATATATGTAAAACTAACCACTGACTAAAAGGTAATTAAATATATGTTTGACCAACTTTTACCTGAACAATTGCAATGTGCAACAAAACTCCTCTCAAACCAACGGCAATTGAGGCAGCAGCCATGACTGCAGGACCTGTGAGGAATCGTACACCCATAGAAAAGGCCGCGGTTGAGTTCCCGCATGCAATGATTCTAGGTTGTAATGCCATGAATAAGCCTGCAATTCCAGAGTACAGTCAAATATCTTACTCTAACAAATATGCACTAGAATACATTAGGCCTTACTTTGTTAATAGAATGGTGCAAGGTACATACCAAGACTAAACATGGCCATTCCAAGACCAGCATCAGATAAAATGGATATTGATTTTGCAATTATAGCAGGCATTTGAATACCCCACCTGAGATTTTTTTTATGAACAATGATGATCACAACTTCATAAATATAAACAAGGCCCAATTAGAAATGAGTGCTTTTGCATACTTGTATGAGACCAAAGACCAGGTGAGGCCGAAGAGGCTGGAGTATGTATTTGGATTCCTAATGAGTTTTCGCCATACCATAATTAAAATATGTCTGGTCATGACACTAGCAGGTGGCATTGAGGTGGCCTTGTTCTCACCATTAGCCACATGGTTGGGGTGCAGCTCAGCTGTGGAGCTTGAACCAAGCTTGGATAGCACAGGTCCTTCCTGATCAACTCCATTATGGGCTTGTCTGTTCCCAAAGCTAAACTCTTTTCGACCAACTTCATCATACTCTATTAAGAAAAGATAAATCACATCATGGATAATACAATTTAAAATCTGATGTTAACAAAAGCTGTGCAATTTAAGCAAGACACTCGTATCATCAATGACAAAACTTACATGGATAACAAATAATATTGAATAGAGAATTGATATTTTTACAGCATTTTTTTATATTTTCACGTGAAAATTGTCGATCTATAACGATATTTTTCATATAGAAATATCATTTTCTGTTGTTAAAATATCAATTTCCGAAAAAAAGGACCATAATCTCATGTCTTCTAGCATAGGACTAGGGATAATATAACAGGAAAAAGATAACCAAAAACAAACAAAGCCCACATCACTTGCAAACAGATAAAGAATCTTAAATCCTAAAACGGATTCATCAAGACAAACAATATACCCTCCATACCTTCAAAATTAAACATACAAATTGACTTTTGAGGTCAAAATTGACATTAAATTTTAAAATTAATATGACACATAAAATTTAAAATAAAATAAATTTAATGATTTATAATTATTATTATAAATTATACTATTATAATAATTGTATGAACTAAAATTAAATCAATTTAAAGTATAATATAATGTTGTTTATCCTCAAAACTCAAATTGTAGAACCGACATAATAGTTACAGCAAAAGTAGAAAAGGCCATTAGTCCAAGCATATGTACATTATCACATAAAAATTCATAACCAAAACAAAACATGCAAGTGATCAAGTGGACCATCAAAACAATCAAAATCCGCCAACTAAAAGTATTAAAGTTCAAACCTTTAGGATGAGCAATCCCACTAAGGTCATTTCCATACTCTCCTCCCCTGAACACATGAATCCCTCCATCGGAAACCGGTGAAGCGCTCGAGCTCCAAACAAACATATGAAGATCTTTACCACCATCTGTCCCATTTGCTTTCTTCTTTGCCCCTGGTCCAGCAACCGGAGAAAAAATTCCAGCACCAAGCGGTGCAGGGCACCCTGCACTCCCCCTGCCCATAAACCCCATTACCCTTTGTATGATTCCCAAACCCTCCGTTCCATTCTCCTCATCAAAACCCAAGTTCCCAATATTTGATTGCCTTGGACTCAAATTGCTAGCATTTTTCCCATTCACCATGGAATAGAAATCAGTACGATTAAAGCTTGATCCCCTAGGTGTTGGGCTTCTTGATGATTGCAGAGAATAAATCTCTGCATTTGTCAAGTTTGATGGTCTTGGTGTTAATAAAACACCCGAATGAGGCCCATGTGATCGCCTTGAGAAAATTTCAGACCTTGAACTAGTTGATTTTCTCACGGTTACATGTAATTTTCCATCTTCACCAATCTCCGCCTCAGTTTGTAATGGTTCTTTACCATCTAAAGATAAGATGTCAGAATCAACTCTAAATGATATTATAGAGCCAGCAGTATCAGGAAATTGTTCTGCAATGAGAAGCCTAGCTCCTCTGTATTCGAACAAGAACAACATCAAAGTGTACCAAATGATACATTGTAACACAACAATTTGAACCATTAGGCTTCCTGAGGCTTCACCATACATGCCCTTTAAAAGTGGAATCCCCATGACTAGAGTGTTGGGGAGACTGGAGAGAGAAAACAGAGTGATAGACCATTCTAAGCAGCCTCTAGAACTGGTTCTTGACCAAATGGCTAGAACAACAAGGACAATGATTTTTGAAGGGTGTCAGCAGCTATGAACCTGAAGTTCATGGCATAGGGATTGTTGGTGGAGATGAAGTGAAATGAAAGCAGAGGAACTGCAAAGAGGGCTACAAATCGGTTAATGCCTGAACACTGGTCAGGAGTGAAGATTTTCCACCATTTCACTGAACCAAAAGCTAAGATCATGGCCACATAGAGTGGAACAACAGCAGCGAGAACATGGTAAAGGTCTGAAAGTGTGATCATTTTCTTTATTTGATGTGGGTTTTAAGGAATACACAGATGAGGAAATGGAGAAATCAAATAGGTTCACTACAAATGGAAGAAAAGGGTAAAATGTCCGGCATTTTCACTCACTAATCCTTTGTTTTCTTGCAAAAAAGAATAGTTCAAGAAACTCAATGAGTGGGAGTCTTGCTATAAAAATAAAACAATATGATTGTGTATTGTAGAGTTGCTTGTATATATAGATTTTTCAGTTATTGGTACTGAAAATACGGATGAAATTAAGACGCAGAACAATATCCAGTCGAGAATAAGGTTAAATCAGATCATATTCATAGTTGATCAGAAGGAAGGGGTGATCAAAATGAGAGAGAAGAAGATAATAAAGAAGATGGGACTGTAAATAAGACGGCGGCAGAAAATGGCTGTGACCTGATTTTCCGGCGTGGGAGAGAGTAGAAAAGAGAAGTGATGTGTTATGAGTAGTAGTTATTGCAAATGAATGGCATGCAAACCGAAAAAATAGTAAAAGCTGAGGAAGTCTTTTATTTAATAGTAATAGTGGTAGAGTGTTTTGATGATGAGAGAGAAACATGTAACATAGCCATAGCCCATAGGAAAAAAAAAGTAGCATCAGCTCTCTCAGTTGTGTACGAGAGGAAAAGGCCAAACACCATGGAATGGAAGAAAAAAAAGAAAAGGAGAGGAAGGAAAAGGGAAAGAAAACAGAGCTGCTGGAGGCTGGAGCCGAGTCTGGCTCATAAGATTGATAATTTACTTAAAAAATATACTATATTTTTTAAATATAAGTTTGATAATTATGTTATCATGCTACTCTTATTCCAAATAATATTCAATACAGACATCATTATATCATGTTATTAGTGGTAGATAATAAGTATAATACTCTCACTGAATTATGATGATTTCTCGTGTGTTGGGAAAAGATTTTCTTTTTAGTTTTCCCCTCTCCCTCTCCCTCTCCCTCTCCCTCCTGATTTTGGGTGAGCTGGATACAATACAACCTATGAATTTTGCACGCTTTTGTCAGGCAGGGCCGCAGGGGCAGGGGCGCAGGGCTACTAGTTTTAAATATTTGGGAATATTATGGTGCAGCGGCATATACAAAAATTTACGATGTTTACTCTCTTTTTAAGTTTTAGTTCTCTCTTTTAAAGTGACCAGAGTATGATCCTTCTCATCCTCCGATCACTTCTAGTCTTAATAAAATGAAATAACTTTTAAAAAAAAAAAATATTTGAATCCCAAGTTTTATGCAGTGTTTGGAATTATCTTTTCAACTTTAGTTATATGGCATATTGTTTGAAAAGCTGCTAATGAAGAGTATATTACATTTGGGCTTAAAGTGGACTCTCTTTTAAGTGGATATGTGTTTAAGCTTATGGCTTTCAAGTTTTGTCTCTCCACTGAAATATGTTTTTGAATGAGCATGGTTAGAAGCGGGAAGCACAATTTGTTGGATCGCAAATGCTCGGGTGTAACTTCGGTGAGTTTAGCAGGTTTAAGGGTGTTCCGATACTAGTAGTCCACAAAAAAATAATAATTGGAAATCATATAATACTGCTTTGCCTCCTTGGATTATAATTCATTTGTCTTTTTTTAATTTTTTTTTGGTACAAAGAAGGGCAAAAGCCTAAAACTATGCACAAAGTATAGGAGTCGAGATGACGTGACCGTGCTACATAAACTCACCCAACCCCAAAAGTAGGGGTGTTTGGTAAATTCAATTTTTATCGGTATCAGTTTTTATCGATATCAACTCATTCGGTATAATTAAATTAGTAAAAAATAAAGTCAATTCGGTATCGATATAAAAAATCAGCATATACCGATTAACTGATATCGATATCGATACATAAATTTTGTAAACCATTATTTACCGTACCGTACCGTTTATACTGAATATTTATTTTTATAATTATTTTCATATAATTGAGGTGTGAAATATTTTTACTTGTAGATAAAATCTTCCTTGTGGAGCATTCATATTTATTCACAGTGAGACAAACTATTAATTTTCTACTAACTATCAAGGGTGGATTTATCAAAGTGCAGCATAGTCAATTGTTCCTGTTGATTTTTTTTTTTATAGGTACAAGAGTAGAGACAAATATATAAATTAATAAACACACGACAACAGATTAATGAAAGAGTTAAACTTGGATATATATATATATATATATATATATATATATATATATATATATATATATATATGCTTGTGATTGTGTATTATATAGTAGAATTTATAATGACGGTTTTTTGAGAACCATCGCCATAGTTATTATGGGTTATAGCAACAGGTGAATCGTCGTGATAGCTCAAAAAATTCGTTGTCATGACTCTACTGTGTAATACATAGTTGTGTATATACATAATGCCCATATATATATATATATATATATATATATATATATATAAAAGAAAATGTATACACTGTACATGTATTCTAGATGAGGCTATGGCAGCTTTTTTTTATTATAGCTACTAGCTTTCAACTGTCGTCCTTATTATTCGCTAGGCTATAGCGACAATTTCATCATCATATCCCAAAAAATCCGTCATTATAAATTTCTACTATGTAATACTGCTTATTATGTATATACATATATAGTCCATATATATATATAGGTACCAAGCTTCACAAAAGACATAATGATAACTCATAAATATTTTGTTGCACATTTATTTATTTACATGGTTATAAATATATATATATGTAGGTGCCAAGCTCTATCTTTTACCATTTTAATAATGTTTATCATTTAATCAATGCATTGATATTTGCATGTACAAGCAAAAAATATATTTTCATAAGTTTCTTATCATATAAGTGGTTCACATTTACTATTCATGTAAGAGAGATATTATAACTTTTACTTGTGGAATCACTTCTTAAATTTTTTGTCGGTTTAATCTTTTGTCATATTCTTTTCATTCAAATATTTTTAAGTTAAGTTTTGGTGTTTTTTTTTTTTAGCATACTGAAGTTCACAAGACCAACCTTGCGTTAAGAAAATTATGACAATGAAAAGAGGACTTAACATGACAAAGCTACAAAGTTTTATATCATGTTTTTCTTACCTCTTTATTTGTATTAATGATTAAATATTTTAGGTATTATATATGACCTTCGGGGCACTTACATTTGTTTTGAATACAAGTTTTGTACGTTTCGTTATTTGATTATTACATATTTAGTTGTGGATTATACAATTGGTTTTTTATATAATATAATGTTTTATTTGATGTTGATTACAAATTAATAAATATTTTAAAATATTTTTAATTTGCAATGAATTGATTATTATATAGTAGCATTGTCGAAGAAATTTCTTCTCAATAAATTAAAAAAAATCACAAAATATAATTAGTTAAGAAAATCTAACCTTTCTAAAGTAAATATGTTATTCATAAATTGTTATTTATAAAGAAAATATTTTTACTAGTTATTTCAAAATGTTAATTATGAGGAAATCATCTCCTCGTCAAACAAAAATAATCGTTTAGAATATATAATTTGTGAAGAACATATTCTTCACAATATATCCATTACAAAAAATATTTAGTCACTAACTTAACAAAATATATTTTTAGCGAGAAGCTCTAATGCGAGAAGAAAAGTTTTATTCACAATAAATCTCTGGTAAGTAATATATTATTTTTATAAATAATTTATCCTTTATTAGCAACCTTTTTTATAGTGAAAATATGTTTCTACTAACAAATATTCCTAAATCCTCCCTGTATATAACATATCAGAAAAATATATATGAAAGATGGGTTTGGGTCGTTAAACTCCTGATTTGCTCATTACAGATGGTTATTTATTACCGCGAAATGAATAATTAAACATTATGTACTAGTTCATAAAAGATGTTCTCTTTTCAAGCTATTTCATTGATATTTGATTTGTCATATGGGATTTGCTCTGAAAATTATTCTATTAACCTGCAAGTGAAAACTTTTTATGACTGAGACAAATATCATCTTTTGGAGAATAAGTTAGACGTGACAAGTAAAACTAGTCCCTTTGAATTAAGAAAAAATAAATAAATCGGTACAAGCGTATGTAAAATTGGTATCGAATCGTATCAAATAGAATCGCACCGGTCTAATTGATACTGCAGGTATTGATATGTAATTTTATTATACACTTTCGGTAATAATGAGATGCGATCTTTTTGGACCGATCTTGTCTACGATTATTTAACGATGTCTACAATCTTATCCAGGAGGAGGTTCTACAGAATCTGAATATCTTCAATATCAACCGCTTCTTTCAGTCTTTTCTTTTAGTCAAGAACGCACTCCTAATCCATACTTGTCAGCTCAGGAATTCGTTCTGTTACTCATTGGAAGTTGATTTAATAAATTCAATGACCATTTGGAAGTAAGATTATCATCAAATGGTCTTAAAATTGGCAAAATATACCCTACGAGATTAAATAAAAGACTAGTAATCGGATAAAATAGATCATAACGATATTAAATTAGTAAAAATGATTTATCGCATCCACGTAGCCTTGAAATATTGATTTTGAAGTTAAGAAAATTAATGTTGAATATGATCTTCACTGTGTCTGGGCTTGGGAATGGAATAGAAGTAGGCCGAATTGTAAGGTTTTGAACATAATAAACATCAATAAATCAAACCTCCTTGTCCCTTAGAAACTGGAAAATCTTAATACTAACAAAATGTAATAGTTTGTCATTGATGCAAATTAATATGCAATGTCGTCTGATTGTATTTTAAACAGCATCAACAGTATTATAAAAATTGTTAATTAATTTATTATATATAAATATCAAATAAATTCTTATAGAGATTTTAATTTTAACATTTTACAAAATAAATTAAAATGTTTCTGCTAATATGAGGTCCAAATAATTTGTTAATTAAGGTGGCGGTTAAACTGTCCAACAGGCATGTAATTTGTTGGTATGTGCATATACGTACGTAGTACTTTTAGTGACGAATACATTAGTAATCAAGGCACATCACGTGCTCCCACACATCAAGTTGTGTGTGCCGCCAAGGTTGAAATATTTTTGTGAGCATGAGAATATAGTAAAGACTGCAGGAGTGATCTTAATAAAAGTTGGTACTCGTTAATATTTTCAATAATATCGTGAAAAATAATTAGATGAGAGATGAATAGATGAATGATTATTTAATAATTTATATTGAAAAATTATCATGTAATAATTTTAAGTAATAAAATTTTGAAAATAATATTTGAGAATTAATTAATTTTATAATTCATTTATTAAATTTTTATTTTAAGAGATTTTTTTTTCAAATTTAACCCATCTAAACTAAGAGGTCAGATCTGTCTTGTTACAATGAATTGAGTTTTCACTTTATTCTGAATTGTTAGCAAAAAAATTAAATAAAATTGAGTTTTAACTTTATTTTGAACTTTTTTTTTTTGAAAAGTACTATGCATTCATTAAATCAAATCTTTCGCCAGTACATCAGAACTAATCAAAGGAGGACTATCTAGCCATCCTACTTGACCAGACACAGAACATGACGCCCTTGCCAAAACATGAGCAACACAATTACGATCCCTAACAACATAAGAAAAGACAATATCTAAATTCTCTTTGAAGAACTTTACAGTCGTTAATGACTACGCCCAGTCCCAAGTCATCCAAACTGTTATTATTAATTGCATTAATCGCCCCAAGAGCATCAGATTCCAGAACCACTTGATCTATTCCAGACCTTTTTAACCAACTAAGAGCTTCCTTAATGCCCATTGCTTCAGCAACTGAAGGGGATAATAAACCTATCAACGAACCTTGAAGACCCGCAACAAAACTACCAAAGATCATCCCTTACCACACGTACCATAGCCCATTTTCGGCCTTCCGAATAACCTCACATCAACATTACTAATCGCTTAAACCCAACCTCCGGTCGTTGCCAACCGAGAATTGTGAGAGGCGGTGATCGGTCCGAGGCAAATTAGCTTGCTTGCTTTCTCCACTCCAAGACTCGATGCCGCGCTTGTAACCACAAACACACTCGACCGCCGCTTATTCCTCCACACACGGTTATTACGATTGAGCCGAATGAACCATAACAACATCGCCGCCATATCTAATCGATCACCAGACATTGCTTTCTCATTTTATTCCACCACCGTGCGATAGAAAAATTTCCTCCAGTGGTCACCAACTACGATGACGCTTAAATTACCTTTCTTCATTGGGCATTTAATAAGCCACACATGCGATTCCGATTCCACCCCATTGCTGCACATCGGACAGAGAGTATCAACATCAATTTGTCGGGACCTGAGAGAAGAGAGACATGGTAAACAGCAAGAGAGGCTATGCCACAGAAAATTAATCACTTTTCGGTGACATGCATTTCCAAACCTCTGCCCAGTTTGTGATAGGAGGAGATGACACTATGTCACCACCCGTTTGGAGAACCCGATATCCATATTTTATCGAGTAACGACCCTTTTGATCCCAACTCCAAATTCGTTTATCAGCAATAGTTGATTTAGGAAGAGGGATTGAATAAATGAGTCGTGCATCTCTTTCAAAGAACATAGTACTAATAACATCATAGTTCCATGTAGCTAAACCTGGCCTAATTAGTGTATCTACCTTAGCCAAAGATAAATTCTCTGATGTGCACGACTCAATGTAGGGGTTCAGAACATCCGGAAGCCACGGATCACTAAATATATAGATAGAGGACCCATCTCCAACTCTCCACCGACTCACTTTTAATCAATTCTTGTGTCGCCATTAAGCTACGCCAAATAAAGCTCGGATATATACGGACTAGCTTCAAAAATGAACCCATTTTGAAATACCTTGCTTTGAAAAATCGAGTAACCAACAATGTTTGTAAGACCCCAGCTTTTATAAATAAAGATGAATTTTCTATAAATATTATTTTTGAATATTATGGAATAATTTGATATAATGTTATAGTTGTGGGTAATATTTATAAATTTTGCAAAAGTATGCAAGTGGTTATATTATATTCGATTGGTGGGGAATATTCGGTTTAGTTAGGAATATTCATACAACAGCTCAATCATCAGTGGACCCCTACAAATGTAATTATTATCGGATTGAGAAAAAGACAAAAATATTTTATTAAAATAACGGCGGAAGTTTTACCGTTGATCTTTGTTGAACTACTCGGTAGTAAAGAAAGTACGAGAATACGTGTGGTTGCATGCAAGTAACCTTGCAGTATTGATTATTGATCTTTATGTGAGAAGTCACTCGGTTTGATTAATTATTATGCATGAATTATTATAGCGATAATGACTTTTTGTTTTATTCAGTATTATTAACGTAATAAAATGCGAAACATCTTTTATATAAAATGTAATACTTTATTAAAGTTATTTTATAAATAAAATATATTATATTTTATTATGCATAGTGTTAACGTATGTTTTTTGCATAGTGTTTGCATAGTAAAATGTTTTTATATAAATAGAATATATTATATTTTATTTAAAAGATTTTGCTTTAAATATGGACCGTCAGATTAAAATAAATCAATCTGGACCGATTCATGGATTAATTCTTATCATTCCATTTTCCTATAAATAGAAGCTCATTCCTTCATTATTTTTTTAATGAATTCATTGAAACTCTAGAGAGAAATTATATAGAAGCTATAGAGAAAGTTATAGAAAAGAAGAAGAGTATTCTCGCTACTTCACTACTTCTATATTCAGGTTCTTTTTACTGTAAGGGGTATTATTTGTTGTAATTCGTAAGTGGGTGTTATTCTTCTTCTTGAAGAGAACTTCATTATTCCATTCACTATTATTCATTGGAATAACATGTAAAAGTGGCATACCTATACATACTTTGTGTATCTGGCAGTACCCTATACTTGGTGAAATCCTTATGTTATTCCATTGCTTATTATTACATTGGAATAACTTTGTATATGTGATCTACCCTATACTTGGTGACATTCTTCTATTATTACATTTGGAACATCCATGCTCGGTGTGTTTTACAGGACACCGTTCCCATCTTATTATTATTCGTTGGAACATCACATGCATGTGTTTTACAGGACTGGTTTAAAATCTTATTATTACGTTAGAATATCACATCATGTGTTTTACCGGACTGGTTAAAATCTTTATTATTATTCATTGGAATATCCCGTCACATGCATGCGTTTACGCGGGACACAATTCCGTTATTTATTATTGTTGGAATAACTCACTGCTCTACGGCCTATCGCATCGTGGTGATTTCTTTTGTTATTACATTCTTTATTATACCCGGTTGGTTAAAACTTTGACTTATACTCCATGAAATTAGTGGAATATCCTCGAAATCAAGGCTTCATCCAAGATCCTTTCATGGAAATATTCTTCTCGGTATTCTTGAATTTTACTCTCACTAAAGCAAGATCATGTTGACGATTTGGGCGTTAATAATTCACGGATAAAATAATTCTTGAACTTGTTTTATTGAATTCTTATATCATTGTCATCATCCTCATGTTTATATTTTTTTTAAAGTCATCATGGCTGTAGAGCATGGATGGACTTGGTATGATTATGACGAGGATTATTCGGTGTAATCATAACCGTAATGTTACAAATGATGTGGTAAAAATCCTCGGTCGTAATGCATTGATGGACAGATTGTTGGCATGATCATGACCATTAATGAATACACAACTATTCTTGGCGTAGTGCGGGAATAATTGTGGTCGTGATACTAAAGAATATCCTTGGTAGTAGTGCGGGGGTGATTCGATGATGTGGATTATTTATTAAAGTCGAGTCTCATTTATAATGATGATGAAAAACCTTTTAAATCATAAAAGATAGTAGATTTTATTTTCTACTTGACTCTTTTAATGGATTGCATATTCGCTATGATTAAACCGTTTGTCTATTGTATTTTATCGTTTAACATTGTCAAGACTATTGATAATTTATTACGCATTATCTTAGTCATAATATTTCTTCTTACCGGGCTAGTTGAGCTCACCCTTTCTTTCCTTTATTCTCTTTGTGAAATGAGAATATATTTGGGACGAGTCTGGGAAGCAGTGATGGTCCCGAAGATAGCATTAGTAGTCCTCACTATTCTCATGAAATAGTGTGTGATAATAATTGTAATGAGGACTTTTTGTTTGAGTTTGTATAATATCTAGTAGACGATATTTGTATTTAAACTCACGCTTTATGTAAATATTGTACACGACAGCTTATGTTAATAAGTTGTATTTAAATTCTGTACCATGTAAGTGGCGACCCAAGATGGGTGATGTATACCTAATTTTGGGGGCGTCACAATGTTGGATTATTAATAAGTCTCCAACTCTGCTTTGCTAACATTGCAAGATTAAAATTGTGTAAATTCTGAAAGCCCATACCACCGTGCTCTTTCCGAATGCATAATTTCTCCCACCGTTGCCAACGAATCCCCGTACCCTTCTTGCCTCCCGAACCCCACCAAAAACTATTCATCATTCTCTCCAACTCATCGCAAAGATTGACTGGAAGTAAAAATGTACACATGATATAACTTGGAATCGCTTGAACGAATGATTTCAATAACACCTCCTTACCCACTTACGAGAGAGAAAATTAAACTTCCACTTTATAAAATCTTTTCCAAGCCTTCTTCTCTTTGACATAAGCAAAAATCGAGGCTTTATTTCTACCCACTAGAAGGGGCTCCAAGATACTTCCCATGATTAGTACATATCAAAAGTACATTCAATGAAGTTCAATAGTTTGTGATAATTTCTATCAATATTAGGACTAAAAAGAATTGAGGATTTATGAAAATTAACTTTCTGGCCCGACGCCTCCTCGTATAAATGCAGACAAGTTTTTAAAACAGTACATTCCTCCAAATTTGCACGGAAAAATAGAAAACTATCATCGGTAAAGAATAAATGAGAAACTATCTGAGCATTCTTAGCTACCTGGCATCCATGAATTTTCCCTTCACGCTCATACCGGGTAAGAATAGATGAAAGTCCCTCCGCACAAAGTAAGAACAAATACGGAGAAATTGGATCCCCTTGCCTGAGACCCCGGTGCGGAATAATATCAGGAATTACATGACCCAAACTTACCACCGAGTATTTAACTGTACTGACAAACAACATCATAAGTCTAACCCACTGTGAAGCAAAACCAAGCTTTAACATAACTCTCTCAAGAAAATACCATTCCACCCTATCATAAGCTTTGGCCATATTAATTTTCAACGATGCATACCCATGCTTACCTTAATGTTTCCTCTTCAAATAATGCCCTACTTTAAATGCTATCATCACATTGTCTGTTATCAATCTCCCCGGAATAAAAGCACTCTGAGATTCTGACACCACCGAGTTTAAGATATTCTTGATCTATTTCTTTAGAACTTTCGTCATAATTTTAATAATCATCATTGCACATGAAATCGGTCTCAACTTGGTCATCTTCACTCTATTTCTTAAATTTTGGGATAAGAACTATATTAGTATCATTTAACCCATCCAGGAAGAAAACAACCATTCGGACATCGTTAAATATGCCTCAGTTGCTTGTACACCAACTTCGTCCCAATATGTTTGATTAAAGCATGGGTTGAAACCATCGGTGACCCTGGGACTCTTATCCAGGATGCATAGACTTGATGGCTACATGTACTTCAATAGTAGTAAAGGACGCGAGTTAATATAACATTTTGTTACGGCGACACCTTTGTACAAATTGCTTCTAAAATTTTCGTTATCACCGCTTCGCTCCCCGATTGAAACAAATTATCAAAGTAATCAAAATTAACTCGATAGCCCATTACCCCAATAATGCTAATTGCCTTCCTCATCAACTAAATTTGTGATAGTATTTTTTACGTTTACATTTGATGCATAAAGGTGAAAATATTTACTATTCACATCCCCATTCTTAAGCGTAATACCTTGGACCTTTGTTTCCAAAAGTTCGCCGTTGTTGTAGAAGCAGTAAGTTTTGGACTGTTCCTCCAACACAATTGCTTGGTGAACATTATCGCGATCTTGTTTTAAGGGTTAAGATCTGATTCCTACCTCTCTTAATATCGCATTAAAACGAAGCTCTCAATTTTTTCCCCAAGAAAATAGCTCAAACCCACACATATTTAGGGGCGATCGAATATCCAAATAGTAACCCCCGATTGCCACCTCATTTGAACCACCTCCTTACAATCAACCTTCAAGACACCAACTATTCTCAAACTTGAATTTTCTAATCCCCTGTGATACTTGCTCTCCAAAAGTCAGCACAATTGCAGAGTGGTCAGAGGAAACCACAACAATATTATATAATTTCGCACCCGAAAATAGATTGATCCAAGACTGATAACACACAACGCGGTCAAGTTGTTCTTCAATTAAATTAGGCGTGCCTCTACCTTTCTCCCAAGTGAAGGGATAACCCTTCATACCAATATCATGCAACCCACAATCCACTAGAGCTAATCTGAAACCATTAATCAAATTAGATGGGTGAAGGACTTTATCGAATTTTTGATTAAAGCGAGAAGATCATTAAGTCGCCAACAAGATGATCTTATGGAAGAGTAGAGCGAGATGCGAGAGAACGAAGAAGATCCCATGAATCATTACGCCTGCACTTGTTCGAAAGTTATAATAACAAAGTGAATCTCAAGCGGGAGAATCCATCGTAGTAATAGCGACATCTATAAAATTATTCGATAGTCCCAAAGAATCAACAAAATATTTATCGAATGGTTCCACATTAATGCTAACCCACCCCCATTATTAACGCCTTGTATAAAGCATAGCCTAAAAAATTAACTTTAACCCAACGCATCCACCTTATCTCTACTAGTTTTAACTTCTCGAAGAAAAATAAAATTGGGCCTTACTCACGGACACAAGGTCCATTAAATCTCGAACCATCTTGGTATTGCTTTGGACCTCGATAGTTCCAACATAAAATCGTCGTAATGCTCGCGAGCTGCGCATCGCAGAACCCGCCTCCACAAGAGAAATTACCCTCGCCTATTTTTTAATGAGATCAACATCACTCCCTTCCAAGCCCACATCTAGCGATTCAAATGTCCTCGAAGGCCCCCTCCTTCTCAATCCCACTTGTCATTGTAAGACCCCGAATTTTATGAAATAAAATTTGTGACGCCCCCAAAATTAGGTATACGTCACCCATCTTGGGTCGCCACTTACATGGTACATAAATTCAAATACAACTTACTAATATAACTGCATTGTATAATATCTGACATAAAGCGTGAGTTTGAATACAAATTTTGTCTACTAGATATTATACAAACTCAAAAGGAGTCCCTCATTACTGATTATTATCACACTATTTCACGAATAAATGAGGACTACTAATGCTATCCTCTCGGACAATTACTCTGTTCCCCGACTCGTCCAAATTTATGTTCTCATTTCCTCAAGAGAATGAAAGAAAAAAAGAGCTCAATTAGCCCAAGAAGAAATATTATGACTAAGATAATGCGAATAAATTATCATTAGCCTTCGACGGGTGTTAAACCGATAAAATACAATAGACAACAAGTTTAATCTGCGGTGAATAAGCAATCCATTAACAGTCAGTAGAGAATAAAGTCTACTATCTTTTAGGTTTTAAAAGGTTTTCATCAATTTTTATCACGAGACTCGACTTAATAAATAAACCACCACATCTAATCATCCCCGTACTACCACGGCCAAGGATTTTCATCAAGTTATCAATGGTCATTGATTATACCGAGATCACCTCCGTCATAATCATACCAAAAACTATCCATCAACGTGCATTCACAGCCCAACGAGGACTTTGTCACATCACTTATATCAAGTCATGATTATACCAAGAATGATCCTCAGTCATAATCATACTAAGTTCATCTATGCATCGTAAGCCAAAAGATAACATAATATAACATGAGGATGATGACAATGACATAATAATTCAATAAAAACAAGTTCAAGAATTATTTAATCCATGAATTATTAACGTCCAAATTGTCAACATAATACTGTTTCATAGAGTAAAAATTCAAGAATGATCGAGAAGAATATTTCCGTGAAAAGATCTTTGGATGAAACGCAAATATCGAGGATATTCTACTAATTTCATGGAGTATAGAAGTCAAAGTTTTAACCAACTAGGTATAATAAAGAATGGAATAACAAAAGAAATCACCGTGACGCGGTATTTGCATGTAGGCGAGTTATTCCATGAATAATAATAATCTTAAACAGGTAGGGTGAAATTCACCAAGCATGGGATGTTCCAATGTAATAATAAAGATGGAACCATATCAGGGTGTAAAACACGAGATAGATATTCCAAATGAACGATAAAGAGCGGAACCAGTCCGATGTAAAACACATGCATGGGATGTTCCAATGTAGAATAAAAGCGGAACCGGTCGGTGTAAAACACATGCATGGGATGTTCCAATGAATAATAGAAGAATGTCACCAAGTATAGGGTAAATCACAGATAAAAGTTATTCCAACAGTAATAATAAGCAATGGAATAACATAAAGATTTCACCAAGTATAGGGGTCTGGCGTGATACAAAGGTTATGTATAGGGTATGCCACTTTTACAGTTATTCCAATGAATAATAATGAATGGAATAATGTAAGTTCTCTTCAAGAAGAAAGAATAACACCCCTTACCGTAGTAAAAAACCTGAATATAGAAGTAGTGAAGTAGCTATAATACTCTTCTTCTTTCTATAATTTTCTCTATATAAACTCTCTATAATTTCTCTCTCAGAGTTTCAATGAATTCGTAAGAAAATAATGAAGGAACGAGCTTCTATTTATAGGAAAATGGAATGCATAAGAATTAATCCATGAATTCATCCAGTTGATTTACTTTAACTGACGGTCCATATTTAAAGAAAATCTTTTAAATAAAATATAATATATTCTATTTATATAAAACATTTTACTATGCAAACACTATGCAATACTATGCAAAACACTACGCAACACTATCGATAATAAAATATAATATATTCTATTTATAGAATAACTTTAATAAAGTATTCTATTTTATATAAAAGATGTTTCTGTTTTATTACGTTAATAATAAGAATAAAACAAAAGCGTCGTTATCATTATAATAATTCATATTATTAATTGACAATAATAGTGAGTGACTCACATAGCATTGAAACGATACAAATCTTGTCTGTTATATATGGACTCACATCTTTTACTTTTCTAATAAGTAGTTCAATAATTATCAACTGTAAAACTTTCGTAGTTATTTTAATAAAATATTTTTGGCGTTTTCTCAATCCGACAATAATTTCATTGTAAGTCCACTTTGATTAATTAGTAGTTATGATTATTCCTCGCTAAATCATATTCCCTAAAACCAATCGAATATAATATAACCAAGTCTTTTGCAAAATTTATAAATCTACCCACAATTTATAATATTATCTCAAATTCACACCATAATATTAAAATTATTCCAGCCAAATTTAAATCTTTATTAATAAAATCTGGGGTCTTGCTAATCTCCCTCGCTATGGAATTAAGCGCCTCGAAATCCACAGTATGATAAAGAGATGAGGATACGCTTCAATACCTTTATCGTTAAAAAATATTAAATTCATCTTTGCCGGAAATTGATTCATATTCTTTAAGTACGCTAAAGATATACTGCATAAAACCAATAATCTTGGGCGAACGCACATTGGCAATATCTACTATCGAATTATCCATAATTGTGGCGAGGGATATTAAGTGTTTTCAATTACTATTGATTATCCGAATAACTCTCGGTCATAATCATACCAAGTCCATCTACGTACGTAAGCCACGTATGAATTTTGAACGCATCCATGAATTAATATTTCATTCACGAGACTCACTCAATAATTAATCCACATCATCGAATCATCCCCCGACTACATGGCCAAGGATATTATTAGTATCACGACCACAAATTATCCATGCACTACGGCCCGAAGATAATCGTGTTTTCAATTATAGTTATGATTATCATGACAATCATAGTCAATCATCCAAGGTCCATCTAATACCGTGTTCCACGGATGACTTTGAGCATCCATGAATTAATATTTCATCACGACTCATTTCAATAATTAATCCACATCATCGAATCATCCTGCACTACGGGCCAAGGATATTCATTAGTATACCGACCGTAAATTATCCAACACTACTACCAAAGATAATCAAGTGTATTCATTAATATCACGACCACAAATTATCCACGCACCTACTACCAAAGATAATTGTGTTTTCAATTACGGTAATACATGATTATACTCAACAATCCTCTTATAAAATCGTACCAAGTCCATCTAATACTACGTATTTAGGATGACTTTGAACGCATCCATGAATTAATATTTCATTCTTTGAGACTCATTTCGATAATTAATCCACATCAGCCGAATCATCCCCGCACTACGTGCCGAGGATATTCATTAGTATCACGACCATAAATTATCCAAATGCATTACTACCAAAGATAATTGTGTATTCATTTTACTGTTATGATTATACCGAATAACCGCGGGTCATAATCATACCAAGTCCATCTACTTTGGCTACAATTATGTGCAGATGTACTTCACTTCAACATAATATAAACGTATTGGGATAATGATATAAAGAATCAATCAACGAAATGAGATAAAGGATAAATATTAAACATTTATAATATAATTTATCCAGATTCAAGAATATCCCCATGTTATCAATCACTTAATAATCTTCATAATCTAATAACATTAATATTATAATAATATTTTAATCACTTTAAATTTATAAACAATTTATCTCAATTGTTTACGCTTACCATATAATGCATTTAATCATTCAAAAATGCCATACTATAAAATATCATCACCAATTATCAAATCTCATCAAAAAATATGCATATACTCTATATAGGATTCTCTAAACCATAAAATCCTATTTTCAACTTTCATATTTCACATAACATATTTAACTCATATGTTAGTAATTAAACTATTTTCATGAAAATACCAAATTAGTCCCAAAAATATTTATTTTCTGGGATTTAGCATAATATAGTCCCATAATGAAAATATATTTTCTCGGAATTTTAAAATTCATTTACTATTTTTCAAAAATTAATTTCTAATTAATTCCTTAAGAAATTAGCTACCTCAAGTTTAACTCCAGAAATTCCCAAATCTTGGCAGGACCTTACACATGTTAACGTGAGCTTCTAGTTTAAATTTTATGGTCATCGGAGTTATAGAACTCCAGTTATAGCATTTTTCGTCGGAAAAACCTAAATATTGAAATAGTCATAACTTGCTCATTTTAAGTCGAATGAGCTCATTTTTTGGACATGAGGTACTTTATACCATATACCTTCATGTCCTGTAAAAGGCCAGAATTTTTCTCATAATTTAAGTGGCCGAAACAGTCCCTTAAAGTTTCTGGGCAGTAGCATTTTGAAATTTACAGCTTTGGTCTCCCTTGCTAAAATCAGTCCACACAAAATCTACAACACCTTTTCCAGTAATTCCACTTGGATTAGTTAGGTAACTCATAGATCTAACTCTAGGACTTGACCATACTCAAAAATTCAAAATATAATAGGAGATATGGTCAATTGAATTTTATGTTACGTTTTTCACCAAAATCTGATTTTCAACTCTTTGTGATTTCTAAGAAACTTTCATGTTTTCACATACTAACCAACATAACTCATCTTAAAACTTACTAATACTTCATATACCCATGATTTTCATCATTTCTATGCTTTTTATTATGACTTTCATCATAAACCACGTAAATTGTTCATTTTAGTTGAAGAAATATTTGAGGGTTTAAGAAATGGGTTTGTCAGATCGGGTCAATACAAAATTTCGATTTCACGTTCTCTAGGGTGGCTAAGAAGTCTTCAAGAATACATAAGAAATTTATTAATGATAGAAATATCATTCAAAACTCATTCACTCTCGCTCAGAGACTTGGATAGTACGTCACATTGATACCAATCATGACTTACATCCCTTAACCTAGATAAAGACCTCACAATGATACCTATAAAACTTGCCATCTTCAGATCCTGATCGCCTCTGGAGAAGTATGAAGTCCGCATTGCATTCCACACAAAGTCAACAGCGAAAGGATCAGGCTCTTTCTTGTAACGATATAACAGGTGATTAACTTTAGGG